>OU015491.1:159583417-159778417 GCA_907164885.2 Dolomedes plantarius
CGTTATCATCGGATCCAAAAAGAAAAATATTATGCCTTGGTTCAAGAACCAAGATCAAAATACCTTTGTCATGTTTCACCCACTACTGGGCTAAACTGAATATTTTTCTGGTGGAGCTAGATTTAATGGGAAGTGACGGAACGGGCACTAACACTGGCTGGAGAAAGAGTGTCATTCGTCAAACCTAGATAAAAGTAGGTAGACCACTGCAATGGTGTATTTCCCTCCTACATTTCAACGAGCTACCATTCAGACATTTTTTCCATCACTTGGACGGAGCTACTGCAGGACCGTCATCCTTTAGTGGTGAAGTTGGTCAAAAAATGAGAGCCTGTATAAAACTTTCTATGCCATATTTTTTACCTATTGACTGCACTACTCCTAATGCCGAAAAGAATGAACTGAGCAAATACCTGCTGTATCTCCTAGATATTTAAGCAACAATCACATTTGGTCAATGCCCAGCGGATTTGGCAGCTCGAGAACCAGGTCCATTAGCACATTCACGATATGTAACATAAATAGAGTACTCAGACTATAAATCAGTGAAGTAAACCCCTCAGATGAACTGAAGCAGCTGCTGTACTTAATTTTGCACTGTTACATGCCACTGTGGTTCCCGATCAAAGCAAGTGGTTATTTTTCTAAAGGTTCGAAAACTGTTTTTGAGCAATCAGATTAACATGATACCTCCCGGAACATTTGCGAAAAATAATCGACCCAGTAATAGAACGAAACAAATATTTTGCACACCCCGAAAATTTTATTGGGGCTATGGTTATGAACGAAAGACAAGATGTGAGAGAACTGGGATTAAGTCGAGTTGCTCGGGTAAAGGGGAAAACAATTAGAGACTATTGAGGGCCAACACTTGACTTCAACGCGATCGATTACGTTGACATAATTAAGTAGAATGTTTGTAATGTCACTCCGCCACCTTTGTTAAGGAATGTACAGGATGAAGAAATAGAAGAAATGATCAAAACTGGTTGACCATTGATTTCAGCCTTCAATAGATTTCCATGTCACACCTAAGCTGTGGAGCGTTGCGTCAAACTTGTCACCGAAGATAGCCAAAGTGTGACTGATACTGAAGCTAGAGATGGCTACATAAGAAGAACCCTGTTGTGAAGGTCAGTTATAACGGAATTTTCTTCAAAAGCTGCCTTCAATGTGTTTGAGTTCAACAATCAATAATGTGACATAACAGGAACGACGAATGTAAAAAGTGCAGTGAAAACAACATTTGCAGCAATCTTATGAAAAAACGTTAATTTTTTTTTAAATGGTGCTTTTGAATGTTTTGTTTGTACAAAAAATGTTTTAAACACACATACATATATATATATATATATACACTGCTCAAAAAAATTAGGGGAGCAAGCAAAGAAGTTAAGAAAACAGTGCGAGACAACCACGTATTGGCATAAAATGGATACTACACACGTATCAATGCACAATACAGAAAAAAAACACGTAAAAAATTTTGTAACTAAGCTTTAATTCTTTGAAAATATGGAAAAAAGCATGAAAAGATGATTTAGGGCAACAAGTTGGTTACATGTAAACAATAAAAAAGTATTGTTTAGAAATGATGCAAGATTTTTAATATGACGTGTTGTCTCCTCGAACAGCTAAGACTGCTGCATACCCGTTTTCCATGGATACGATGATGTTATCGACAAGACTTTTGGGAATACTGTTCCACTCCTACAGAAGTACAATCTCCAAGTCTCGGAGAGTAAAAGGAGGCCTTGGTCTCGCAGCAATGCGTCGTCCGAGCATGTCTCAAACATGCTGGATTGGATTCAGGTCAGGATAGCACGCTGGCCATTCCATACGCTGTATTGTTTCATCTTCAAGCATGTTCTCCACAAGACGAGCTGTATGCGGTCTGGCATTATCATGCTGTAAAACAAAGGAATCTCCAATGGCTACAGCGTAAGGTATGACATGATGTCTCAGTATCTCGTCTGCATACCTTCGGGCCGTCAAAGTACCATTCCGAATGATATGCAGGTCCGTACGTCCACCTATGCTGATTCCACCTCATACCATAAAACGAGCCCGTCTGTATTGTGAATTTTCAGGAACGAATGTGGGGTTATTTCGAGTGCCCCTTTCCCTCCATACCAAAACACGTCGGGTGTCACACTCGAGACTGAATCGGGACTCTTTGTAAACAGCACTTGGCTCCAATCATATTGCTCCCAATCTCGATGTTCAGCAGCCCATCTTTTTCGGGCCGCACGGTGGCGTGAGGTCAACGAAATGCAGACCATTGGCCTACGTCTATAGAGACCTCCCTGATGAAGCCTATTACGTACTGTTTGGCTGGACACCCCTCGTCCTGATGTCAAGAGCAACTGTCTTTGCAGCTGAGTAACTTTGTCTGTTCAGTTTCGACGAGCTGGTAACAGTATATACCGGTCATCAGTTGCTGTAGTGGCGCGTGGCCGACCTTGCCCTGGTCGACGTCTAACATTCCCTCTTTCTTGGAATCGATTCCACAGACTTGCAACGACACTTCTGGCGACTCCAACAGCGTTCCTGACACTACGTTGTGTTTTCCCGGATTCAAGTCTGCCTATAATACGTCATGCCATGTATTCCGGTAAATCACGTTGCTGAGACATTTTCAAGTCACCTTTTCTCAAAAAGAATAACTGAGCAATCGAATTTCACAGTTAAGGCAGTGAAACAGACGTTTCTGCAACATCCCGATTTCTGCCCTTATGTTCTTTTTCTGGTATTGACATCATGAACTTCGTGTTTTCTTCTTCTGTTTCTTGCTAGGCTTTAAATTTTGTATGATTTATTTTATGTTACTTATCGGTGTTAGTATTTTGTAATTTCGTTAAAACCATGTGCTCCCCTAATTGATTTGAGCAGTGTATATAAATACATATATATATATATATACACTGCTGGCCACTGCAAATGCAACACCCTGAAGGAAACATGCAAATAACATGAAATTTACAACATGCATTAGCGGAGGTGAGATATGCAAATGATTAGAATTTCAGCGCAGACGCACATCACGCGCGCCTGTGGCCCCACTTTAAAGAGACATTTAAGGCTTGGTGATTTCGACGATTTCAAGTTCGGCAATTGTGTTTTTCTTGTGGTTTTTTAAAAAAAGCGATCAATTATGCCTCGTCGAAAACAGCAATCATCTTTTGATCAAGTATCCGAGTTCGACAGAGGAAGGATAGTGGCCTACCGAGATTGTGGATTATCTTTCATGTCGCATTCGAGTCTGGAGACACCGTGAAGAGAGGATGCTGAACAGCTGCGTTATGCACCGACACACTGGTCCTGCACCGGGTATTATGGTATGGGGCGGTGTTGGATATCACTCTCGCACACCTCTAGTACGCATTGCCGGTACTTTAAACAGCCAGCGCTACATCTCCGAGGTGTTGGAGCCAGTTGTCCTTCCTTACCTTCAGGGCTTGCCCACAGCCATATTTCAACAGAATAATGCGCGACCACACTTGGCACGCATTGCCCAACGTTTCTTCGTCAATCGCCAGATTGAATTGCTTCCCTGGCCGCCTCGCTCTCCGGATCTTCCGCCGATAGAAAACATGTGGTCCATGGTTAATCTATGATTGACCCAGATTCCATCCCCAGCTGCCACAGCAGATCAACTTTGAAAATGTGTGGAAGCTGCTTGGTCTGTTGTACCCCAGAACTCATCCAAAGTCTCTTTGAATCAATGCCGAGGCGTGTGGCAGTGCGTTTCCCTGTCTTTTAACACCTTTTTACTATGCATTGCGAACTATTTGATTGGAAATGCGTTATATAAGAGCTTTTGAAAAAACTGCTGAAAAAAAATAATTTTTTTATTTTGTTCAACATTTCAAAGTAAATGCGCGATCAGAAGATATTTTTTTTCACAAAATGTTTTTACGGGTTTTCTTATCTATAAATGTAACAACTTTTTTCAACTAGCCGTTTCTGAAAAAGAAAAAAAAATGTTTTTTCAGCTCACCCTAATATATATATATATATATATATATATATATATACGTAACCTAATTGATAATACACTATTGAATATACTCACTAATTTCAGAACTGAAGTATTAACTTAAGTTTTATATTAACTTCCTCGATTCCGAACATGTATCAGAATTTCAGACAATGGCAACACTAAAGAAAACAATATCCCGTCTTTTGGCAAGATCGGTGTATTCTGGCAGGATGCGCTATAAAAGGCATACTTAAGCGGAATGACGTTAATACAAATTAGAAAGGCTCATCAGGAATAAGTTAGGAAACATGTAACGATCCATTGTGTGCAATAATTTTTATTTCAGTTCTTGATTTCAAGTGCTTGAGTAACACTTTATTTCTTGTTATTTAAACTAACGTAGAAACAATATTCTTTCTATCTCTGTAAGATGTCTACTTCTTCCTTCAGATCCCAATACCTGAATCTACTATTGCCACATAGGTTTTCTATTTTTCCGTCCTGTGTTTTACTTATTTCTACTTTTCTTTCTTTGTTTCATTATAATTTTAGTCATCCTCTAGCGTAGTATTGTATCTATCCTCCTACACATTTTCTATACATTCAATATTTCCTTTACAACTCAATTAGGATCTTATCATTAATTTCACCTTAAAATTTTCAATGAATGGTAATGTAACACATTCACAATTTTTTTACAACGATTCTAAAATACTGTTCATAGTTCTTAATTTCCTAGTTTGTTAGTATTTTCTAAATCTTCTATTGTGCACACTTTTTGTTGAATGCTACTGTGTGCTAATCTTATTGGAATCGCTCACCTCAATGTGAACCCAATAGAGACAATTAGTCTACTATTATATCTACATAAATGCTTATAATCCAATAAAAATGGTATTTTCAGATACTCTGAACTTTTCTGCACCTTGCAACAAGTTCCAATTTATAAATTCCGTCCACCAAATGAATTAAAGAACGTTTCAAATACACAATACCAGATATTTTTCCTCGAAAAATTTAAGTTTGAAAATATTATTTGCACTTTAAAAGAAAATAGAAAATGCCCCGAGTTGTAAATTATCTTTCTCTATTACGGAGTTAATTATTTTTTTAAATCTTTAAACCCAAGTCGGTAATCTTTGGACAAATTTTCTCCATAGGTTAACTCTAAACCTCTGGAGGGTGAGTGACTCTTAAAGGATTAGCTCACAGCAGCCTTAATATAGGTATGTAATGGGAAAATGTCTTCCATTTTTAGAACTATTAGCATATTATTAATCATAGTATGGAAAATTCAGTTAATTGCAAAGTACAATGAAAATTTTATCACGAAATAAATACAGGAAACCAAATCAAGCGAACTGAACTACTACACTCCAGTAAAGCCTTATTTGAGTATTTCAATGTTTTAATCACCCTTTATTGAACATCTTAAGAAAAATTTTAAAAATTCCAATTGAAATAATCTCACGTGTACTGCTTAACATCCAAAAAAACAGGCAAAAAAAGAAAATTTAAAGTGTCAATGACATTAAGGTTGAATAGTTTAATTTTATACCATTTACGGAATCGATGCTCCCCGTAAACGCAATGTATCGATTGTTTTATGTCTGCCTGCTAGGGTTTTCTTATTTAACCAGAGTTTCGAATAACAGATTTAAATGCAAAATAATTCTTTGAAAGGTTACCTAATTTTAAAATACATATCAAGGATGAATTTCAGATATGCCTTTGAACATTCCCATAATGTTTATTATGCATATAAAGTTATATTTATCACGTCAGAGCAAATAGTGTAATTATATGGCATTGGAAATTTGAAGAGCACTGAACGTTTAGAGAGTCATTCTATGAATAGCTTTGAAATAGAGGAATAAGATGTATATTTTCGACGTCGTGATAAACGCTTCTCTTAAATTGCTTTTGAGTTTATGAGAAATTTAGCAGTAACAATATAAGTTTAAATGTCAAGCAACACAATGAAGCTTGAAAATCTCGATATCGCCTATAAATAGCTGAAGGTAGCGGCAAAAGTGTTCAGCTGTGACATTTATATCCAGGAATCTATCGGTAAGCAGCTAATAAAAGCTGCAGCATTTCATTTTAATATCAAGTCTGTGTCTAAAATAGAAACAAATCAGCAGACATAGCTGAATTTATGTTTAGATCTAGCTTACTTTTCTGATCATAATAATAAATCATTCAAGCTCTTTTTTTCAAATTTAAATAAAAAACGATATATCAAAAGTACATTTTTCTATATTTTCAGCAGTAACATACGTCACTGTTTGCATTAAAAATAATGTATAAGATATTTTGAACATATTTGAATTTGCCAATAGATTAGATGCTATTAGATAACATTGACAGAAATCAGAACTTTAATAAATTTTCCTCTTACCACTCAGACAACCAACATATATCAAGTGTAACTTTTGATATGAAAATCTAATATATTTTTCCTTTGGCTTTTGTTTAAATTTTGTCTAAACTACCTAACATGGAAAAGATTTTGCATTAGCTCAGAGGGAACCATTGGGGAAATTTAAGGAAAGAAAGCTCAAATTTGAATACAAGAATAATCATAATGTCAAGCACGAACAATGAATTAGAAGATAATATTGACTTTAATTTGGAAATGCGTGCTTTACGTTTAACCTTTTCTTTATGGAATGGGATAGCATGTATCCCAAGACTATGGGCCCCAAAGAATTCACACGCACACAAACACACACACACACACATATATATATATATATATATATATATATATATATATATAATCTCCTTAGTGGCCGTTCTTACAAAGGGGGGTAAAAAATTTTCCGTCCTAAAGAGGGAATCGGTAAAATGGGCCCCGTAAGATAAGGGTTAAGAGATCTGAAATTTTTTAAATTAAAAAAATTCGGACCCTTTAAACCCCAAGGGATTTTTTATCTAGTTTAAAGGGGGGGGAAATGCATTATCTAAACAATTTTCTGTCACTAGAACTAAGAAATACTAAATATAAAGAAATCTTTATAAACCAATTTGGGTCACATTTAGACTCAAATGGATATTTCCAAACTTACCTTCCCTTCGCAGTTTCAAAACACTAGTATATTCTCCCGAGTGATTGCTTGTAGAAAATAAATGCTTCGAAGTCGCCTCTCGCTAAAAGGAGGTACTAAAATAATGGCTCTCCCACGAGTAGGCGTTGAGTACTTTCAGATCGGCCACTCATAGCTTTAAGTAGTTTTGTGGTATCAAGTCCTACGTCTTCACTTTGGTAATTGACAGGCATAAATATTTGTAATCTAGTAGGTCAAAAGGAAAATAATGCTGTCATGTTTCTCATCCGAGTTGGAATGGAAGTTGTACCACACAAAAAATTAAGATTATCAAAATTATAAAAGAGGATTTTTATCCAAAAAGAAATTAAAACAAAGTAAAAATGTGGTAGAGATCACTAACACGTATTACACTAATTAGACATATGATCACTGAAAGAGGTAATGTCAATTATTATTGTTTTTCAAGAGATTATTTAACCCTTGTGGGTCCCTGGGGTCATATATGACCCCAATGCGATTTCTGTCTATTATATCTTGTTAATCAACCATTTGTTTTTAATGACATTTTGTGAATTTTATTCTTTTAGTTTCTTTTATAAAATAATGCTATTATATTGTATTTATTTTATTTTATTTTTCCCGAATTTGCATTTTTTACACACGAGACCTTTGGGGTCACTGGTGACCCCAGATATATTATCTGGTTTGCTTACCACTCCCATGTTCTTATATGCTTGTAATGTTCTTATATCCATTTAAATATATGCTTTCGAAAGATAAAAAAATTAAATGACGTGACACTCCATACGCAGGACCTGGACGAACTTCGTCGGAAAATATCATAAAACTAAAACCGAGACCAACATCATATGCAACATCAAGAGCAACATATGTAAAATCTACTTTTCTGTTGTACTTTCCACCTACAACTGAAAAAAGTACATGACGAATATTGAAGGTGCTAAATTCTTCGGAGATAAGTGGAAAAAATAGATTACAATGAGTTAGTTGCATTGCTATTTGGGGCTTCTGATCTTAGCTAGGGTTTTCAAATCACATGGTTAAGCACTGACAAGTTTGTGGGCTGAACAGTTTAGACGATCTATTTTTCGAGCTGCAATGTCTCTAAAGAGGTTCAAAGTTATATCTAGCGTCCTTCGTTTTGACAATAAAGACATTAGAGCAGAAAGGCGACTGAGTGATAAATTGGCTGCTATTCGAGAATTGTGGGGCAGTTGGGTTGAAAATTGGCCTAAATTATACAATCCAGGAAATAATGTTACAATCGACGAACTACTTGTCGGTTCTAGAGGACGGTGCCCTTTCCGTCAATACATGCGACAAAAACCGTTGAAATATGGCATAAAAATATGGATTGTTTGTGACTCTATAAGTGCTTATGCATGGAATATGCTAGTATACACTGGAAAGCCAAAGGTGTCCCACCAGAGAAAAATAAGCTTTACCCGTTGTTTTGGATTTGACCTATGGTCTCAAGGGACATAATGTTTCTTTCTATAACTGGTTTTCCTCTTATGAACTTGGCCAATTACTACTAAAAATAAATATAACTATGCTAGCAACATTAAGAAAAAATAAGCCGGAACTTTCCATCGAATTTACTCATTCGAAAGAATCGGAGGAATTTACCTCAATTTTTGGATTTACAACTGACACTACATTAGTAGCATATACACCAAAGAAATACTAATGTGTCACTCTAATTAGTACCCTGCACAACAAAGGTGATATAAGTAATAGATCTGATTAAAAAACCAACAATGATAGTCGATTATAATTCGACAAAAGAAGCAGTTGATACTTTGGATCAAATAGTTACTACTTACACTTAAAAAAGAGGAACTGCTCGTTGGCCAGTTGTACTTTTTTAGAACATAATTGATGTATCTGCGTAGAATGCATTTGTGATTTGGCGGGTAATTAACCCTTCATACCATGAAAACAAAAAGAATAGAAGAAGGTATTTTCAGGAAGAATTAGGTTATGAATTAATAAAACCTGCACTACAGGAGAGAAAATTTCTCCCAAGAACTGAAGCAGTCGCAGCAATTGTTAAGAAATCACAAATAGATCGTACAGTAGATCCAAATATGAGTGGAAGCAAGACAAATGTCAAAAAAAGAGGACGTTCCAACTTTTATTCAAGAGACTGGATAAAAAATGTAGCGAAAAATGTCATAAGTGTTTGAAATTCATTTGCAAAAATCATTCGTTTCAGGTCTGTGACAGTTGTCAATAAATCTACAGTTACTGTAGGTTTTCCTCAAAAATTAATATTTTTAATACGTAAACTAAATTTTTCTTTGATTGCGTCTTTTTATTTTTCCTTTTTAATCATTAAAAAGTGCGTAAACTTAAAAAAATATATGTAACATGCAATAATCATAACAAATTAATTAAAGGAAAACTTGTGGGGTCGTTTATGACCCCAAGGATCTTGAATGTAACCGAAACGGGAGGGACCCACGAGGGTTAAGCAATAAGATATTTTCTTAGTTATTGATAATAAGTTCCTTTTGGGTTCATTATTTTTGCCAAGGGTATCTCATATATCAATAAGATTTCTCATGATATGTTAAAAAATAGAAAAGCTGGAGAAATATTTAGATTTGATTTTTTTCTTCAGTTTTATAACATTCCTGGATTTTTTTGTTTTTAGTACATTTTAACAATATCGTTCAGATTTTCTCCTCCATTTCGTTTAGTTCTATCGCACGGTTACATTTTGTTAACATTTCAAGCATTCTTTTTAATAAAATATTCGATAGGAAGGAAAGTTTGTTATAGAATATATATATATATATATATATATATATATATATATACACTCATGGACAAAAAAATTCGCGCACCAAGAAATAATTGCGGGATCGTAACAAAACTTGCAATGATGGTACATGTCGGGGAGATACGCAAATGATTAGAAATGCAGCGTGATTGCGCATTAAGTATAGCCGGTAGAGGGCGTTGTACATCGTACTCTGTGGAGAATAAAACAGGTAACCAAAGCTTGTTTGAGTGTGCTGAATCATTTACAAAGAAAGAGCTGAGATAAAGATAGAAGCAAAGAAAGATAGACATGCCATTACGCCGTGTTCGAAGACAATATAAGCAGTTGTCGCAGTTTGAGAGGGGGAGAATCGTCGGGATGATGGAAGCTGGGTTATCAGCTAGGCGAGTAGCTCGTCAATTAGGCCGCTCTGATTGTGTTGTGAGGAGGTGTTGGGACCAATGGACCCGAGAGATGTCATGTACACGAAGACCAGGCTCAGGACGCCCTCGACAGACCAGTCGTCGAGAAGACCGCCACATGTGAGAAATGCACGCGTACAGCCAACTGCTTCATCGGCCGCCATCCAGACACAGGTAGCACCTTCACTAGGGGCCTCTGTGTCTTCTCGAGCCATACGAAGGCGCCTGGCTGAAGGACAGTTGGTATCGCGGCGCCCATTGCATGTGCTGCTCTTGACGCCCATCCATCGACGCCTTCGTTTGGAGTTTTGCCGCGCACAAGGAAACTGGACTGCAGCGGAATGGAACCAGGTCGTCTTTAGCGACGAATACAGATTCAATCTCGGCAGTGATGACAATCGTGTTCGTGTGTGGAGAGCCCGTGGTGAACGCTTCAATCCTGCCTTTGCTAAGCAGCGACACATCGCTCCCACAGCAGATGTGATGGTATGGGGTGCCATTGCCTACAATACACGGTCACCCCTAGTATTGTTCCGTGGCACCATGACAGCCCAGCGGTATGTTCATGAAATCCTGTAACCACATGTGTTGCCACTCATGCAACGGCTCCCAGGAGCCATTTTTCAACAAGACAATGCTCGGTCTCATACGGCAAAACTGTCTCCGCACTGTTACTACCCTTCCTTGACCTGCCCGATCCCCAGATCTGTCTCCAATCGAGCATATCTGGGATCATTTGGGACGACGAGTTGGGCATTCCCCGAGTTTGAATGAACTAGAGGCAAGGTTACAGCAAATATGGAACGAAATGTCTCAAGACATCATACAGAACTTGTATGACTCAATGCCCGATCGTATCGCATCGTGCATTCGCGCTAGAGGGGGTCCAACGGAGTATTAACTCCTCCGTTCTTTTGCCTTTTTCTCTGAAATAAATTATCCTTTTTCTCTGATTTTCTTATCATTTACTTATATCAAAGTAGTCATTACGTATGTAAAATTTCGTTTCATTTTGACGACTCCTTCTTGGTGCGCTAATTTTTTTGTCCATGAGTGTATATATATATATATATATATATATATATATATATATATACGTTAACGACCAAACCTTATTCGGAAATTGAACTGAATCCCAAGTGAAGAATCATCAATTTTCCTGCAACCAATCGTAGAAAAACGGAGCTCTCAGGATGATCCCACGTGCCCCTACCGCGTCGGGTGTCATAGAGCCGCAAGGATACTCAAATTTTCGAGAATTTCAAATTCCAAAGGAGAACGGGGCGATAGAGTCTTCTCCACGTCCGCGAAACAAGCGATCTCCGAATGACGTCATATCGCTGAAAACTCCATATAAGTCCCCCCAAAAGGTATTTTCAGTCCTTGAGATCTATGCTCTGCCAAATACACTGCAAAAACGAATATGGTAGATCGGGTTTCAAATTACTCGAGAAAGCGATGACGTCAGCGAAACCGCCGTATGTGTTTATCGTTTTTTCGGCCTTTTATTGACATTGCGTTGCACTAGAGACTCCTGCAATTGATGCTAAAGGTTTATTACAGCAATTGAGCTCTTCCCAAAGAGAGAAAATCACAGCATTGCCACCGATTCAAAATTAATCGTGAAGTTGGTGGTTATTAATATTACCAATTTTCCCGCAACCGATCGCTGAAACTTGAAACTCTCGGGACGATCTCACATGCCAGTCCAGAATCGGGTGTCACAGAGCCGCAAAGATACTGTAATTTGCGAGATTTTTAAATTCCTGAGGAGAACGGTTTCAAGTTAGTCGTGAAAGCGATAACGTCACCGACACCACCGTACGAGATTATCGTTTTTCGGCACCTTACTAGCAAAAAGTAGCACTAAAGATGTCATTAATTCATCGTAAATGCTTATTACTCCAAAAGACCTCTACTCCAAAACCCGAAAATATAGCGTTGGGGCTGATTCCGTATTAAAGGAACAGCTTTTTTTTTTAAATCTTTTTCATAGTTCATAAATATGAGTTTAAAATACTGTCCATGTAGGGAATTAGCTTGTATGTTGTCATGCAATGAGAAACTCGTTTTCAGTACCTCGTCGTTTAAAATAATTATGAATATGATTTATGAGTTACATATTTGAGTTTTTTATGAAATGAATTTTTAATATATTTCAATCGGTATCAGATGAAATACTTCTGAATAAAATGTATGCCTATGGTTAGAAATACGATCAATATGTTTCACAATTTGAGATAAATTGATCTGTACTGCAAAGAATTTCTCAAAGTTAGAAATTGTGTTATTATTTATTTATCGCAATTAAATTATATCAGGATCTCATGCATTATATGTTCATCGCGATGTCCAGGTATCAGATATTTTAACTTTTACCTATGAAGCTTGCTGTATTACAGTAGCGGTATTATGATATCGAAAAATTTCAAGAAAGAAGGACCACATAATAAAATACTGCATTTAACTACCCTTTGTTGACCGGACTTCTTGTTATATCTAGCAGAAATGTGAAAATCGAACATAGCTTAAAGTAGAAGCAGCCAACTTGTCAATTGTTGCGATCGATTTTCACACTCTAAAAGGATTCTGTCATCGACTTTCAAGCTCTAAAATACCACTGTAATAGACAAACTGTGTAAAAGTTTACGTTCGTTTCCTGACACTATGGATGTGTAATTAAATTTGAGAGAGATGCCATAAAAAATGTTCTCCAATAATCACTTACTTTTCCATAGACATTTTAAATAAATCATCATTTATAAAGGACGAATAATCATTATTTATCATTATTTATAAAGGACAAGTGTTATTGTTATCACATCAAATGATTTTTTTCAAAAGTATATAATAAATGTATCTTAAATACTAAATACTTTCTTACTTCGAAAAAAATTGTTAGAAACCAGGTAAAATTTGCGAGAATCTAGTTTTAGACGGAGTGTTGAGTTGCATTTGAAAATATAAAATTCTACGGCATTGAAGATCAATTGAAAAGACATGCTGTATTAAAATCCTTTTAAGAATCATACTAGTTAACCTTATGCAAAGAAACCATCATTCGACCTAAAGAAACAGCTATTTTATTATGAAATAGTGCTGAAAATCTTCTTCAAGGCAGAATAAGCATTAAACACGGGAAGATAGCAAAATGTTAGCAAAAGGTATAAAATCATCAGGAAGTGGTGGGTAAAGTCGGTTTTAAGATAGTCAGCCCGTATCTCGTTTAGGCTCCCAGATGATATGTACGCTAAATTTTGTGAAAATTGGACGAGGGTTTTTTGTACATACAACAGTCAGACATGACTGGTTTAGATGATTTCGCTATCGTGTCACATGAAATCAAAATTAGCAAAGTTGCGTAAATTAGTTTGGGAACAACGCAATGACTTTTGAAGCTAAAATATTAATTTTAGTATAATTGAATTGATTTTTATTGATTTTTGTTTTTTTATTAAGAATAATTCCAAATGAAATAGTTTCACAATTATTTTTTAATAAAACTATAGACTCGCTTGATTTTTACGCACGCACTGAGAGTAAGTTAATTTTTATGTCTTGTAATGACTTTAATCTCTAGTTTCATGTTTATTGCAAAATAAGGCGTATAATTATGACTAGGCAAATTAACTTACCCAAGATGAAGGAGCTACTCTAGGTATAATTAACTTACTGCAGAATAGTAATGTGTGTGCTTTCTATTCGAGAGTCAGAGATCTTATGTCCCGATCTCAGGGTCTTCAATTATTCTGCTTCTGGCTTTTTAACTTTTTATCCTAGAACTTTAATGTTTTAACTGGTTTTAAGGCCTTTTGATCGTTCTTTATTCGTATCTTGTGGTTACCTTTTTGTCCTGTGTTTTTATATTTTTTGAATGTTGAGAGAATGGCCAGACTTGTATGGATTAAGTTCCAGTTGGCCATATGTAAGAACAACAACATTATGACTAGCCATAAGATTTTGTTAATCAGAGTACTATCACCTGAATATTTACTGGAAGCCCTTGTTTCAAAAGTTCGTACAGAACTCATGTTTAAAAGTACTACATAGTATGGAACTTTAATAGTGGCAACTAGGTATGTACAAAGTATACAGAAGAGATACAGGGGTGAAACATTGATAGCACTTCGAAGCAGTAGCCAGCAATTTTTAGCACCCGTTGCTAACATCCTGGAAGCTGCAAGATGCCGTTGGCAGCACTTGATCTGTTGATCCTTCGGAGCTAGCGGTTTACAACCTGCAGACTCTTTGCTGGAATACACAGAGTGGTTCCTTTATCTTGGGGATGAGATCAAAGTCACAGGGACTTAAGTCCGGGGAATATGGGGAAATAGTAGAGCAGTCCCGATCACCAGGAAGCAAACACATCAGCCACAGTGTGCGCACAAGCATTTTCCTTCCACCAGTACGATGCAACAAATTAATTCGTACGATAGACAGGTAACTAAAGCAGGGCTGTGCTAATCCTGTCACTGTGCAGACGTGCGATGTTTGTGAGGAGAGGTAATTTGCTCCGAGGTAAGGCAGGTATGTGACGTACGTGTGGTTTAAGTAGCTTTCCTGGGTTCTGCTACCTGGGGTATCTACAACAGTGTTAAATTTCCATCCCTCGTATATTATTTATTTTTATGTAAACTGAGTACGCGCTATTACTAAATTATCATATTCTTATAAAAATGT
This sequence comes from Dolomedes plantarius, assembly GCA_907164885.2. Lineage (NCBI taxonomy): Eukaryota > Metazoa > Arthropoda > Arachnida > Araneae > Dolomedidae > Dolomedes > Dolomedes plantarius. The sequence goes on from OU015491.1 coordinate 159,598,346, forward strand.
GAAGGCAATTGATAACTATATATTTTCTCGTCTTTAGTAAAAGATATTTGTATCTCAAAATAAATTTATTAGGAAATATGTTGTCTCGTCGTTTATTTCAGAAAAATATTGATTCTTCTTTGATGTTTAAATGTGCAATCTAACCTCTAGACAAATCATATAATGTCATTTCTACTTTTACATCAATTCAATGGTAATACCTAACTGTATTTGGAAACGTTGTATATTCACATATAGCGTGATAAGGTCGTCTGAAACTAACGAGAATGCATTTATAATGGCATAGTGAATGCAACACAATTTAAGCAGCAATATATGCTCGAGGATTGTGACAAATGATTAGTCACACGTCCTTATAATCATTTGACAACATAACTAATAGCTTAAACTCGAAAACTAGAGGTTATAAGGTGATCATTTACTTTAACATATAAATTTAATAAATGGTTTAATTCATGAAAACTACATGAAGGGTTCAAAAGACGGGCTTAATATTTTGCACTAATTCCATTAATTTTATTTACTTAAATTATATACTTTATGTAGAATAATACACGAATACATCTATAGTTATGTTGAAATAATAAATTAAAAATTGTCGTCCAGTTTACATGAACACAGAAGGAGCAGGATGTTTAAAAATATAACGATGAACTGATATTTTAGGACAAAAACATTCTAGCTTGCAACTAAAAGGTTATAAATTACTAAAATGTCACTCGCATTGTTTTTCTATTTAGCTTCTTATTTGGAACTACATAAAATCTGACTACATTATAACTGACTACTAGAAATAAAGCCACAAACATTGGGCCTCCGGTACTTTATATGCAGTAGTGAGCTAAATTTAAAGATAAACCGTACGAAAACTAGATTTGGGAGGCCATTAATAAGAGGCAACCAATTACAGTGCTTACTCCATATAGGTCTTTGTTATAAAGACATTCATGGAGTATATCGGTCTAAATTCAGGTCTTTATAACCGTGTTTGTAACTGTAATATGTAGGCATAATGAGTAGAAAAAATTATTGCCACTAAAGGCGATCTACGCTAAATCTAGTGTCTCGGGCCCTTCCTGCGCATGTGCGAGATCCATTTTGGGTAACTTGGCGCAGTTGAAGGCGAGCTATCGGTTCTTCTCAAAAACCAGCGGGCAGTTGGCATTTTAGACGTGCACTCTGTGGGTGACCTATTCACGAGTCCGGCGTGGTGCGAGTGAGGCATGACAGTGCCGATTATGCCTAAGTATATTTTTCATGACCATTTTGTAACTGTTAATTCATGATTCATTTTAAATAAATATTTTATTTTTGCTACTTAACTAAATGGTCTATGCTTTCACTTATCTTAGTTCATAATTTGATTTTCCTATATTGAGTGAACTATGTACGTAGAACATTTCTTAGCACGTGGGTCTTGCAGTCTGTCGGTTAACTAGGTTATGTATATTTATTCTCTCACTCAACTACAAAGCTAAAAGTAGATGTTGCCGGAGACGATGTATCTGTGTTATTGCTAAAGTTAATGTATTAATAAGATAAAATAGTAACTTTATCTTCACACGACGCAATTTATACGTATCGCCATTTTTCGGCCTGCTCAGCTTTCCTTAACGTAACACTTGGTGCAGTTTGTCCAGGCCTTAAAATTAATATTAGTATTTTAATGATTTTTCTTATTTGTCTCATTTAACGTCAACATAATTTTCCTTCTTTTATTTATGTGAGTAACAAAAAAAAATGCATCTGCTTCATTTTGCCCCTTTTAACTGACAGATTATATGACAATTATGGTACTTTCTCTTCATTAATTGTAATTAATATATATGTATCTTGATAATGTCAAAAAATTCCTTCATTTTGTTTTTCTTTGCCATGTGATGCATTTTTTTCTATTAGAGCAGGAACTAAGCTATATGTGTTTTTTATGTGCATTTATGTATACCAATAAATTATATCAAGGTGCCAAACAATTATTTATTATACAGTGAATATCTGAGTATTTGCCATTGAATATTATTTAATATTGCATTTTGTGTTGCATTGATTGCTTTTTTTTTCATGTGTAAAGATGTATTTTATTACTGAAGTATTAACTTTTAGACTTAAGCTTCATGCATTATTAATTTGAATTCAGTCTTTTTAATATAAAGTGTTATTCATGTTTAATTCATGCAATCTATCATATTTACATATTGAAATTAAATAATATTTCTGACTGCTAGTTGAAATTTACGCTGGAATATTTTAATAGGTAATTGAATTATGGTAAATTCAGGCACAATGTTTGAAAGTTGTTTTAGTGTGTGGTTTATGATAGGCTTTTAATATATCTTATAATTCTTTACATAATGGTATGTGGTTGTTCAACTAATCTCCAGTTAAATTCTTCTCTTGCATTTATGGTCCATTGCCTTCTGCAAATTTTTTTGCTTACACGTTGGATGTGTAAAACTCAGTTATTTTGTCTTTTGTGTGGTCCTTGAGAAAATTTTAGTCCATTTCTTTTACGTTTTGCTTTCTTGGACATGGCTAGTGAAGTAGACAATAGATTCAATGTAATCATTCAAGCTTTTGAAGGTGAGGGAGAATTGTTGTCATTTTTCTCTAAGCAAGTCAGGGACTTAGCGAGAGTACAATAATGGTCAGGTGCTCAAACATCTATATTTAACAGGTCAAAATTGGTAGGGCCTGCTGTAAAGTATGTCATAAGTACTCCTGAGTTGTTAGACACAGAAGATCAGGAATTTTTGTTGCAAGGGCTGAAATCCTTCTTTGATCCTAATCCTTCTATAAACACTGCCTTATTGCACCCTCAGAACACCATAACTCTTTTACCTGCTGAGTCAATCAGAAACCTTGCACACAGAATTTTAGTTCAGGTTTCTAAATTACATCCTTCTGTTAAGGATCCTGATGCCCTTAATGACATAAAATTTGTCGAGTTGATTAATGCTGTCCCTCAGTATATCAAAGTGCAACTATTAAGTGAAAACATACAATATTTCCAGGCTACAGTTGATAGAGCTGATATCTTGCAGCAATTAGAGTCTTACAGCACTTCAGCCCAGTCTGTATGTAGTTATTTGCAGTTGCAAGAGCTGTTCGCTGAAATCCTGGTTATCAAAGAACAGCTCAATTCACTGAATATAACTAATAACCAAATAAATTCTATTCAATCATCCTCGACTTTGTCAAGTGACGCTGACTGTAATGAATATAAGCAAACACTGTTTTATTCACCTGAGTCCAGACATGGGTTTTCAAAGATTGTCTGTCAATATTGCTATAAGACAGGTCACACTTCTGCAAAATGCTTTAAATTTCAAAAAGATTTTCGAAAGCGAGCAGTCATCTTCTGGTCCAAATAATAGAAGCAGGCAATTAAATAACTCACACACTGAGAGGAAGTCAAATCTAAATCCTTATGCCTCTTCCTTTGCTTATGATTCTTCTAACCCTGCAATGATACCAGATAATGCTGATGTGTCTTCATCTCTCCAGCCTTTTTCATCAGCTAATTTGCAATCTCCAAATTATGACTCGTTTAATTCCAATTGTGACAACCTAACTGATCCTAATGTTTTACCACAGCAGAGCTTAAGTTAATTATTACAAAATAGGTTTAGTGAAAATCTCAGTGTTCAAGGTAATAATTTTGCTCAATGTTTTTCATCTGTTGGTTGCCAAACCTCTTCTGCCATTAAAATCATGAACTCCACTGCTACTCAGTGTGAGATTCCTTTTTCTGATCATTCAGCACATTTTAATGGTGAAAGAGTTAATGAAAGAATATGTAGTGCTTAGACCTCTGCTAGATTACCTATGGTGACTATTAAATTTCCACAAACTTCTATAATTGGACTAATCGACAAAGGATCCTCTATTTCCTTAATTGAAGAGAAATTTTTTCTCATGAATAAGCAGTTTCTGAATTATAAAAAATTCTAGACAGGTCTCCATATCAACTATTAACTCTTCTGTCCATTTCTCTTCCTGCATGAATTTATCATTTAAACTTGAAAATAAATTCTTTAAGCATCCTGTTTTTGTTACAAATTTAAATAAGTCTTTTGCTGCCATACTTGGTTATGATTTTCTCACCAAAATTCATGTGGATATTTCAAATTCACAGGCTTCTATCACATTTGATGATATTGTCATTCCATTTATTGATTCTGAGAATCAAGGTGTACATTCTCATGTTGTTGTAAATGCTCAGAATGCTACTCTTGTTTCTAATACTATAATAAAACCAAATTATTCTTCTTTTGTTAAAGTCAGTACTCCCATAATTAATTCAAATTCAGATGTATTCTTTGAACCTGTTGTTAAAATCCAAATCTTTTAGTCCATCCAGCCATTCTTGCAAATAATATACCTGTTAATGAGCAACCAGGTCTTATAGATGATAATAAGTCGACTCATTATTCTCAACAGTCCTCTAATATGATTAAGACATTCATTTTGATTGAAAATTTATCTAATGAACCAGTTCATGTAAACAAAAATGCTGTGTTGGGACATGTGTCATCTTTAAAGGAGCAGGTATCTGTTTCCCAGACTCGAAATACCACTGATATAGAATCTGTAAATCTTATTACTGCATCTCCTGAAATATTAAATTTAAGAAAATCTGAATTTAATCTCAATAACTTCAAGCTTTCTCATTTAAATCCTGGAGAAATTTCTAAAATGTCGCAGCTGTTGAGCAATCATGCCACAGCTTCTTCATCTTCTTCCAAGTCACTAGGACACACTGATCGTGTCATTCCAAATTTAAATTTTGATCATGACTTCCCTCTTAAGACTCTTCCATTTCCTATTCCTCAGTCCTTGCAAGCTGAGACTAAAAAACAAATTGATGACCTTGTTGAGGCAGGAATCATTGAGAGAACAATTTCTGATTGGGCTTGCCCAATATTACTTGTTAAAAAGAAGCAGTTAAACTCTTCTGCTCCACAAAAGTTCAGACTTGAACCCCCAGACTCGAAGCTTTATAGTCCGGTGGCTTAGAGCTGTATTTTAAGATTGCCGTTACCTGGCGGATAAAAGCACCATATTTGGTATGAAGGTACCTTAGAGTATACTAATAAAAGTTAGCCTATGAGCCCTCTGGAATTTCTAAAAATTTTCACGTACAGCACTAAAATCCAAAATGGCCGACAACGACCAAATATCACATGTGAATCTTTCTTTTCGAGGCACCACTACTGCAAAACCCATAAAAATGGGATTTGAGATATGTTGCAGAAGTTTACCATCCCAACACATAGACTAAATAGGGCAGGAATGTCATTAGACAAGCTATTCAATTCCTTAATACTGGACAAGTACTAGTCATTACATTTGTTCAACCTCTGTTTGTCCTGGCTAAGATTGTACAGTGGACATGGCCGAACACTAATGGTGAGCGACTTCAAGTGGTTATTCTAGGTGGACATTTAAATGGCCTTCTGGAATAAATTGCGAGATGTCTTGGAAGCATCTGGCTGGACAACTGCCCTTGCAGATGCAGAAGTTGCAAGGCTGAATCTTACCTAACGGCAGCACACTTAAATCGAATTAGGCATGCTCATCAAATCACTCTAATGGCCCTGAACAATCTCCAGTATGAAGCTTTCCTACTCTCTAAGTTCCCCAAAGATGAAGAGTCTGAAATAGACTGGATAAATGGCATGCGGAAAAGGAGTCCAACTCTTATGTATTAAGACTTGATCATGGAGTATGAAACCCTTATACTCATTTTCATTAGAGCTCACAGGGAAAAGAACTTAAGTCTTTATGTTGCTGTCTTAGAGGAACTTGCACCACTATTCTTTGCCTTGGATCGTGTAAACTTCTCATGATGGATGCCTGTCCGCATCAGGGATATGGAGTCATTGCCTGACTCTATCAAGGATCAGTTTGAGCGCTGTTCTAACTGGGACGTTTCAAAAATATTCAACACATTTTCTACAATACCATTCGATCAGGCTCACGAACAAGAGAACAAGATTGAGAAAGATTCGGGTGGTGTTGTTGGGATCACAGTAAACCCTGTTGCTTTCCGACGATGGATGCTTTCAGGACCTAAGATTTCCAGAATGATCAAACATTTTGAAGAAGAATGCATTCTGGATAATGATGACACAGATAATCCCGAGAAGCAGGACATGATGAGCAGGGACTTTCACCACAGAAGAATCTTTAGCAACACGTTGTTAGTCTACGTAAAACCATCATTGAAATGGGCAATCCCTTCTTGGATTATTTCCCTAATCTAGTAAGTCTTCACAGTCGCAACTGCTCAAGTGGGTCAGTGGTTGTAACCTTACGCACCTTGGCGGACATAGGCAAACGGCAGTATCAGGACTTTATCAAGAATGTGCATCTTTTCTATACATGACCCAATCAAGAAGAATTATCATGCTCTCTTCAAGATACCAAAGCATAAAGCAACATCTCATGAAGGGAAGAAGCTTAAAGTGCTTCCGAACAATGTGGAACTATTTAGCCAACTATATATATATCTATGCAGAACCGGGAATCTGATTTGGATGAGTTTTTTTCGCATGAGATACAATCATTCCCTCCTTCCATTTCAGACTTTGGTAAGCTTCATTTCCAACCAACAAGGCTCGGATACTGCAATGTCTTGAGCAGCCAGGTCAATTTGGGGGCCCCCTTCAACCTATGACTCCAAATTTCTGGACGGTGGTGTCATCGTTCCCTCCCTGCCCACTAGTAGTGTAGACACCTTCAATCAGTATGCTGATAAGATATTTCTACCCTACTGTCATAACCGGCTGGAGAATGGCCAAAGGTTAGATGTTGTTTCGGACATCTACATTCCAGACAGTTTAAGGAGTCTACCCGGGAAAAAAGAGATGAAGGGATTCGAAGGAAAGTATCTGGCAATACCAAACTGCTACGAAATTGTTAATTGTGTCACGGAGAAAGTCAATACAAGACGGAATTGTTCAATTTTTTTTGACTTCCAAAGTTGTAGAGTTCAACTGGCCACTACGCACAGATGTCACAATAGGAAATGCAGTTGCACAAATCGGTTCAAACACAACCATGGAAAACTGCTATTATGAAGAGGCAGACACGAGGCTTCCTGTTCATGTACTCCATTCACTACAGTAAGGGGCAAAGAGTATCCTTGTACGTACTGTAGACACAGGTGTGATTATCATCATTGCTGGTGCATTCTATGAACTAATAGTGACTCAACCTTTGGCCGATATCTGGGTGACCTTTGGCATGGGCAAACAGGTTTTACCATTACAGGTTTTTCCACATCAACGCCATCCGTACAAGCTTGGGGGAACCAAAATCAAGAGCACTACATGTGTTTCACTCATACTCTGGTTGCGACACAACTTCCGCCTTCAAAGTTAAGAGTAAGAAGTCCATTTGGGAAACATGACAAGCATTTCAAGGCATCACTAATATATTTGGATAATATGAATGGCCACTCAGACATTCCAACTGCTGCAAGCCGACTCTGAGCACTTCAAGAAGCTGGAACGTTTCACTATTGTTCATATGATAAAATCATTCCTCAGCAGTGTATCAACCAAATAAAAAAGGAGCTTTTCTGTCAGAAGAATCGAGCAATGGACAAATTTCCACCGACTGAGGATGCTCTTCTACAACATATCCGACGGGCAGTTTATGAATCAGCTTGCTCTGTTTGTGTGCTGGACGACCAGCACACAAACACAGCAAGTGATTCCTTCTCCGCATGTGATTCCTTTTGCTTGGAATAAGGTTTCAGAGTCATGGGTACCAGTTTGGATGACAATTCCAGAGGTTTCACGATCATGCAGGGATTTCATTAAATGTTCCTGCAAAGAAGACTGCAACAACTGCAAATGTGGAAAAGACAATCTGGACTGCTCACAACTTTGCAAGTGCAAGTGTAATTTACAAGTTTAATTTATTATAACTGTTGCATACTGAATTCTATTGAATGAATAGCTATAAATATTCTTTCGTTTTGGGAACACTTATTAGCGTTATATTTGTACTTATCAATTACTGTAATAAACTATATGGATACTTTTTTGTATTTTATTTAATATGAAACTATACTAAGTTAGATTTGTAGTTTACGGAGATGGCTTAAAGCTGTAATTGAAAATTAACAGAAAAATAGATTGCGTTAAGAGATATTTTGCCATATTTGTCGGCCATTTTGGATTTTTGTACCGTACATGAAAATTTTTAGAAATTCCAGAGGACTGGAGGGCTCCTAGGTTAACATTTATGACTATACGCTAAGGAACCTTCATACCAAATTTGGTGCTTTTATCCGCCAGGTAACGGTAATTTGATTAAGCGACCTGACTATTAGATCTGCGTCTCATTAATGAGAATTAAGAATTCATCCTATCCTTTAAATAAGATAAATGATATAAGTTCAAACATTGCTCAATATCATTACTTCACCACCTTGGATTTGAAAAATGCTTACCACCAGCTTGACTTCCCTGAAAAATTTCAACACACCACCTGAGTTTCACATCCATATGGGGTGAGTTTAAATTTAAACGTTTGGTTTTTGGCCTGCGTAGTGCAGCATCCTTTTTGACATTGTCATCTGTGCTAATTCCTTTCAAGAGTCTTCCCGAAAATTAAAATCTCTTCTTTCAGTATTTATGAAAATTAATATTACTGCATATCCTCCAAAATGCTCATTCCATCAAACTTAGGTAGACTACCTAGGTTTTAAAGTCTCAGAATACTATATCTCCAATTTCTTCTAACATCATAAAAGTGACTTCCTTTCCAAATCCAAAGTCGAAAAAAACAGTTAAAACGTTTCCTAGGTGTATGCAATTATTATAGGCATTTCATTCCACGTTTTGCTAATTTAGTTGCTCCTCTGGTTTCAATGACTTTTATGTCTGTACCTGTTAAGAGGACTGATGAAGCTTCTAATGCATTCCAGTCATTACAAAATATTTTCTTTTCTTCGCCTTTCATCAGACAACCTAATTTTCACAAGCCTATCTATGTTAACACTGAAGCTTCCAAAGAAGCAATTTCTGCTGTACTCTTACAGGACTTTAATGGTCAGTTGCTACCTGTATCTTACTTTAGTAAATCTTTAAACAAAGCTGAAAAGAATTATCTTGCTCTCAAATTAGAACTTATGGCTATTACAAAAGGTGTACAATCCTTTAAACAATATTTATATAATAGAGAATTTTTTGTAGTATCAGATAGTAAACGTCTCATGCATTATAAGAAAACAACTTCTCATGCATCCATCACCACAAGATGGTTAATGTCCCTATCTGAATATTCTTTTAAATTTATTCCTGTCAGTGAGATTTCTAATGTTTTACAAGACTATTTTTCTCGCACACCTGATGTTATAACCCAGGATCTTAATACTAATACAAATTTAATTAAGTCCAAACTGATTTTACCTGTGGTTACTCTAGAATCTCAGGAACATGCTCAGTATAATGTATTTAATAGTGTTAATAATAATAATGGTAATGATGAGTTGTATGGTAATAATAATTATTCTATAGAGGTATGTAACTCACCTCATAAGGTATCTCAAGAAAATTTCATAAATAATGTCAATAGTAATAACAATGGTGTTCCTACTTAAGTTGTAAAGCCTAGTTCTTGCTCTAACTCATATTTTTCTGTACCTGAGAACACTCATGCTAGTGTAATTAATAGTTCATCTGCTCTGACCCACAATAATAGTTGTATTTATGATAAACCTAATCTGATCCCCTTTACTGCCTCCTCCCACTCCTCCACCACTCCTCAAGCTGTTCAGGCACACAGTTCAGATACTCCATCTAGGTGTGAAGCTGCAAAGCAGCTAGAAAACATATTATGCATTATCACGTCAGAGTGTGACGACGCGGAGAATGAGATCTCTTCCGCAACGATCCTGAAAGAACTGCTCCGGGATGATGAGCTCTCCCAAATTTACAATAAATTAATTAACAGGGTGAAGGATGTGCCCGAGAACTTATTTGTGTACCCAGCGTCGAATCTATTACTTTATTCCAAATAGAGTGGGTTATCGAGAGAAAATTACACTGAAGTGCCACTGAATTAGGGATAGCAAAGCCTATGCAAATTGTATAGCGCTCCGCATCATGTATGCGGAAGTGAGGGCGCTGTGGTAACTGCATATATAGCCGTACTGTGGTTGTTCTGAATTAGTTATTGGAATTGCCAGTATGGATAAACTGCATGATTTAGACGCCTTCGATCGCGGACAAATCGTAGGTGCGCGACGCATGGGCCATTCAATTTCCGAAATCGTCAGACAGCTAGGATTTTCAAGGTCGACAGTGTCAAGAGTATACCAAGAATACATGGATGGTGGAAAAAAACTAGCGATCGGGCAAACTGCAAAGAACAATTAGCCTTGACAGTGCGTGGTGAGAGACGGCTCAGGCGTATTGTATGTAGCCAGAGAAGCCAAACATTAGCTCAAATTACAAAAACAGTTTAATGACGGTGCCAGTCGTACAGTCAGTAAACGGACTGTGCAACGCTCGCTTCACCGTATGGGTTTCGGGAGCCGTAGACCTACGAGAGTACCATTGCTCTATGCTCGCCATCGGGCTGCACGTCTTGCCTGGGCAAGAGAGCACAGAGACTGGAGTGTAGAGGACTGGAAACGAGTAGCATGGAGTGATGAGTCTCGATTCCGACTACTTAACGCCGACGGGAGGCTGAGAATATGGCGTCAGGCTCATGAAGCCATGGATCCTGCATTCCTGGCTGGAACTGTACAAGGGAATGGTGGCTCAATCATGGTCTGGGGTGTTTTTTCGTGGCACAGTTTGGGATCTTTGGTGTGTGTACCAACCTCCCTCAATGCAATTCGGTACGTAGAGTTGCTGGGTGATCACCTCCATCCGTTTATGCTGTTCTATTATCCGCAAAGTAATGGAGTTTTCCAGCAAGACAACTGTACCTCTCAAGTCCCGGTCGGCTACTGGCTGGTTGGATGAGCATTCCTCAGACTTCTTTGTGATGAATTGGCAACCTACTTAAATGCTATTGAGCATCTTTGGGATGTTTTGGAACAAGGCGTGAAAGGCCATCACACAGCACCAAAGAACCTTACTGAATTATGGACAGCTTTAGCCAATATTTGGCAAGCCATTCCCGTGGAACGTTTCCAGAAACTTGTTGAATCCATGCCTCGTCGTGTGGCAGCCGTTATCAAGGCCAGAGGAGGCCCAACTCGTTACTAGGTAGGTATCCATTATTCAATGGCACTTCAGTGTATATATATATATATATATATATATATATATATATATATATATAATTTTACTGACTCAATATTAAGCTCTTATTTATTATAAAGTTTCATCTATTTTATTTATATACAGCGAAAAAAATTAAAGATTAGCATGAAATACATTATTGCACTGACGTATATGAAAAAACAATCAATACTTGGAAACAAACTGTAGTTGCTGCGATAAATCTAAGACACAAGGAAAGTTCAATGAAACAAAGATATATTTTTAATGCAATTTACTACGATAAAATCTGAAGAATCTAATTTTAGGGGCCATCAAAAAGCTAAGGAAAGCCATGGGGAGTTAAATTTTATAACGCAATATTTTAAAGATTTTCAAGATATCTTTGCTCAGGGGACTACGTTATTAAAGATGTAATATTTCAAAAGAGTTCTTTCTTTATAGCTAGTTGTTATTTCAAGTGGATAGACCTTTTAATGATCCATGAAAATCCACGACTTTAAGGATACTTAACAAGTAAATCGAAAGTGTCTATTCCTGATATATCTGTACTTGTTATCCCTAATGACTTGCTGCCACTATTATGTATCGCATTTGGTAACTACATGAATTTGCTTCCTTTTATTAAGTTTTAAAATATGCTTTCATTATTTAAGACAATTGCAGGGTTTGACATTTATTTTCTTCAGGTTACATTTAAGAGAAAATTTATATATATATATATATATATATATATATATATATATATATATATATATATATATATATATATATATATATATATATATATATATATATATATGCGTGTGTGTGTGTGTACACGGGGGTGACTGGGTTCATATGGGAGATTAGATCGATAAGTACATATTCCGGTATATTCTATAAATATACATAGTAACAGTTGTGAAAACGTAAATAAATTTTAAAATTTTTTTCATGATGCTTTAAAACAGGAAAATAAATAAATTATTTGATTTATTTGGTAAATGATTTGATGTCTCACATATTGTATATATTTAAATACACAAAGAAACCATTTTGAACATTTTTCATATATATATATATATATATATATATATATATGTATATATATATATATATATATATATATGTATATATATATATGTATATATATATATATATATATATATATATATATATATATATATATATATAATATATCAAATATTATGCCCTCCATTCTAGCATTTAAATTCCGTTTCCTAAATCCAATACCCAGTAATCTTAATTTATCGCTTTAAAACCCGGATTTTCTATTAGACGAGGCTTTGGAATTTTACATCGACAATTTAATACAATCACAAAAGTGGGATGAAGTTAAAATTAAAATAAGTGACTATTTCTCAGAGGAAAAACAGTATCCGTTCGAAGATTTTCAGGTTGAGCCTTTCTGACAGTAAGAATATAAATGACTATTTTGAAAAGAAAACCAATATCGGAAAAGCCTTAAAACTTGAAGAAGAAACTATAACTCAAGGTCTAACAGATGGTTTGCCGTCAAGATACAGAGATTTGTTTTTAATAAGTAACGTTGGTACAACTACTGAGTGGATTTCCCTTGCAAGGAAAATGATCAACAGCCCCGCAGATGACAAGATGAATGAACAACAGTATCATAAAAGAGACTTGCAGAACCAACAGTTCCGATTTCGCAGACCTTTCGATCGGCGAAATGACTATGAAACATTCCCACAGCATGAGTCACCTAGATTCCGGCACCAAGAACCGCGACACTAAGGCAGAGATGGCTCCAGAATTTTCGAGATGAGGAAAGCCCCAGGACTCGGTTCCAGCCTCCACAGCATGCGATCAACTATAACAGCAACATGAGAGAACAGCGACAATGACGGATGTTAACCGTAGACCTAGAAATCGGTACGGAACTGATTAGCGGTCTCATAGATACAGGACATAAATGTTACTAATAATTGTTATACATTTTTAACTTATGATAATCCTAAAGTGCCATATACTTGTTCTCATAATATTAGAAATCTTGATACTAAATATAATAGAAATTGTGATACTCGTTTTTATGAAATTGAAAATGAAATTAACGTTGCTGATGATGAAAGTGCTGAATTGAACAAAATATTGAATGAGTATTGTTGTGAAGGATTCGCAATTGAAACATTTTGACTTCTTCCAACATTATCGCCATTTTTTTCTGGTAACGCAAGTAATGGGTCGTAAAACGGCAATATTTTGTAGAAAGGGTAGCCTTGCACCTGCACCTGCATTGAATTCTGAGAAACGTCGCACCTCAAAATTGTTTTGGAAGGGTGGAATAGAATTTCGCGAAGAGACAAGGGACATTCCATTTCTCGAAAATAAAATACCACGTGGTCAACTGTGGGAACTGTCAAATCATCCTGCCCACGAATTAAATGCGGGAAACAGCAATAAATTTACGGGTAAGACCAACCTGGGTTGGAGCCCAGGACTGAAAGGGGGAAAAAGGAGACTCTAGTTTTTTTGAGAGAGCGACGACGAGACTGAGTGAGAACGGCGGAGATTCCAAGGTTCGGGAGCGGTGAAAAAGATGCCTAACTGCTGAATCATGACCAGGAGAGGCCTTATGCGTCCCCGAAAAGGCCCGTCAGCAACGGGAGCTCCTCCGAGATGCCGCAACCCAAAGACATCATCACCTGCGCCGAGAGCTTCTGCAACGACAATAACCCAGGTTGGTCAATATCCCCTAAAATAGTACTAGCATAATATACTAGTAGTTTTTCTTTATCCCGCTCAGACTGTATTGCTTCTCCCACAGGGAGCAGATAAGAAATGGTCTCTTTTTCTGTATTATATATATATTTAGCCAAGAATATGTTCATGCAACGTTAATTTTATGTTAATTGCTGTCTAGTTGTATAAATAAATTGTTTATTATTTATTTGTAATTTCATGTCGATTAGTTAGTATCTTGTTGGAGTTTATCTCCCCTTTTATAAACACAACGCAATGGGGTATCTCTGGTACCCCTCATAACAAGTATAGTAATATTTTCGCAAAAAATAAATATGATGTTGGATGTATCCGTCTTGAACCTCAAAGAGTAATTTTAAATTCTGAACTGCTAATTTCCCTTCGTCGATATAGGGCGTTGCCAAAAGATAATGCCGAAATTAAGAAGCAGATAGACGAATTTTTAGCTGCAGATTTAATAAAAACATCTCATTCACCCTATGCTTCCCCAATAACTTTAGTTTACAAGAGAGATGAAAGCTCAAAATCCAGAATGTGTATCGATTACCGAAAACTAAATAGTATTACAAAAAATAGACTTGGAACCAATTCCCCGAATCGACGCAGTTTTAGATCAACTAACCAATGCTAAGATTTTCTCTACCCTTGATCTCGCGAGTGGCTACTGGCATATTAAACTAAATGAAAAAGATACAGAAAAATTGGCTTTCACCTCAAACTTTGGCTTATATGAATGGAAAATACTACCTTTTGGTTGGAAAAACGCCCCAGCCATATTCCAAAGAGCACTTAGACAAATTTAAAATAAATGCGAAATTACATTTGCGCTCAACTATTTTGATGATATAATTATATTTTCAGACTCTTTCGAAGAACACATAAAGCATTTAAAAACTATTTTCTCGATTTGTGAAAAAGAAAACTTAAAATTGAAATTTTCAAAATGGTAATTTGCCCAAACAAAAAATGTTTTTAGGATATGAAGTGGAAAAGGATGTTATCACCCGAGTAACGCCAATATAGATCATTAAAAAACTTCAACCTCCCAGGAATGTTAAAGATTTTTAGGTAGGGTAAATGTTTATAATAACTTTATTCCAAACTATGCAAATATACGAGTACCATTGAATAAATTGTTAAAGAAAGACACTAAATTTGAATGGACAGAAGATTACCAAAAAACTTTATAGGATTTAAAATACGCTCTCATTTCTAAACCTGTTTTGACTATTTATAATCAAAATTACTCATGCCATATTGTCGTGAATGCGTCTGGACAAGCGGTAAGCGCAATTTTAAAACAACTCCCTAATGGAAGTTTGCATCCCTTAGCCTATCATTCTCGAAAACTTAGAACCTATGAACAAAATTTTGCCATTACCGAGTTAGTGCTAAGAAATTATTGATGCTGTCGATAAATATTATTGCTATTTACATGGGACTAATTTTACTGTTCATATGGATCATGCTGCACTTGTTTGGTTAATATGTATTAAACACCCAACTGGAAAAATATTCCGATGGTCACTAAAACTTTCCATGTACGATTTTGACATTAAATATAAAAAAGATTCTACAAATTATGAAGCCTATATGTTAACTAGAAACCCAATTTCTCACCATGCAATTTTATATGAACGTAACCCATTGTTCACATTGCAAGAAATCGAGCATCATCAAAATTTAGATAATGTAAACGGTAAGAAGTTTAAAAAAGTAAATGTATGGACAATTAAAAAAGAAGGTTTAATGAAAATTGTTGTGCCCTTCTCTTTACGATTAAAATTATTAGAAAAAGCTCATGTTAATTATGGACATTTAGGAGTTTCGGCAATGTTAAATTTGATATCCCCTCAATATTATTGGATCGGAATAACTAAAGATGTGAGTAACTATGTGAAGCATTCTGAAGTATGTCAATTAAACAAGAAGTCTAGACAAAAAATGTTTACCCCCTACCAGTGAACTCTTTGAAATTCTTGCCATAGACACTGTTGTTGGTTTAAATTGTTATGAGTCTACAAAGAAATATTTACACATAGTTCTAGATCATGATACCAGGTATATCTGGACCTTTTCTTCTAAAAATTAAAATACGGATACTTACATTAATAGTTTAAGACAAATTTTTCAACATCAAGTTCCTAAGAAAATTTTAAGTGACAGGAATAGTGCTTTTACTTCCTCCAAATTTAAACATTTCTTGAAAAACAGTAATATTAAACAACTGCTAACAAATTCGCGTAGACCACAAACGAATGGAAAAAAATGAAAGAGTAAATCAGACCCTCATTAATAGGTTTAAATGTAAATTAAATCCACATCCTGGTAAAGTCTCCAGGACAAAATTATTACGTAAAATAACGAATAAATATAACACCATCATACCGTAACAAAATTTCCCCGTTCTTATTTAATGCATGGAAAACCACCCTATAAAAAACTTGCTTGGGGACCCAGACATGTACAAACCTATTGAAGACACTAGAAAGATTGCTAAACAGAGTACTATAAGAAATCATGAAGTAAATAAAGGTATGACACCCATTTGAGGAATCTAAGTTTAAGGTAGGTGATATAGTGATGTACGAAGAGTTTCGTTACCCAAATACTCCTAAACTTACTCCCCGTTATTTTGGTCTATATAAAATTTGAAGCGAATTTCTAGAGTAAATTTTGAAATTAACAGACCCAATTCCCTTACCAAGAAAACTTTGGAAATTGTACATTGTACCAGATTAAGACCTTTCAACCCTGCAGATAATTTTCAATTAGTAACTAGAAAAAGGAAAATTCCTATTTTAATGCCAGTAAACCCCAAAACGCCCAAGATCCCAAGTAAAAATTAATAGTGTTTGAAAAAAAAATCTGTGATTAAGACTACCCAACTGTGACTCAAATAACTACGTGACTATGACTCCGATAATCTTACAGTATTTTGATAACCTAATGACGATTGTTGACGCATGATGAAGACAATCTAACTTTGATGGATTTAGATACCTACCTAAATGTTGTAGTTAATTACATTTATTTGGAAAATTTTTTATGCTAGTTTGCCTTCCACAAATTACCATCTGAATTATTTTAAAAGAATATTCATTAAAAAGAATGCTGATGTGCTTAAGAATTTTTTTTGTCAAGGTACAAGGTTTGCTAACATGATATGTCACAGGTTACCCCTAATTTTGTCGAGTGTGTTGATGATCTGAGTTGTATCATTTTTGATGACACCGGAGAATCCTTTTGCCAGCAGAAGGTGTAGTTCCTCCCGCAGAGGGATGAGCCTCTTGCTGTATTTGCATCACAGCACCCTCGTGAACACTAACACACTTTCACGTTAGACATCACAGTGGATAGCCCATTTCACCTCCAGATTTGTCACTTGTGTCATGATTGGTACCAATGATAGAATTTGAATATTTTAAAGTGAAACTAGTGACGATGTTAAAGCACATAATGCTTTTGAATATCATCTAATATGGAAATGATGCCCATTTACTTAATTAAGGATTTATAACAAGTTATTTTGAGTTGTTTAATTTATGATACTATATATTGTTAGAAAACTTGACAGGTATCTAAATTCTACGCTGTAATTGAAGTGAAACTATCAGAAGAATATAACAAATCAATATTATAATAATATTGTCTAAAGTAATGTTGTCTTGAACTTATTAAAATATCTTCTGAATTATACATTGTGAATTAATTTAAAATTTATGTTAGTATCAGAGATTAGAAATATGAAAAAATGGAGATCGATGAATGATAATTAATGTAAAATCAGGAAGTTTTGAAATCATGTGAAATCATGTGTAAAATGGAGACACTGCATATAAACCACATACAATAAGGACTTAATTGATAAACCACGTATAACGACTTGAAATGAAAGTGAATTTAAGAACTACACGAATTATACGTTATTTTAGAACTCATTATTGAATGAAGAACTTTAATCTATATAATTTTTTAAACAAATCATATTAGCCAATGATATTTCAGTTGTATGAATTTCATTGTACAATGTATTAGTTATTATAAATTTTATTGCATATTATATTGATTCCATATATTTTGAGTGTTCATTATAAATTTCTTTGTATATTATCTTTAATTTCATATATTTTGTGTGATGGTGCAATGAAGTCATAAGAGTGAGTTTAGTTTTATTGTAAAGATTCAAAAGATTTAACTTTGGATTTGTTTCGGTAGAGTTAATTTATGATGGGTTATGGACAAATCTCTTGACTCTGTAACCCTGATGTGTTGTAATTCTCACCACCTTGCTGTTTGTCCGGACTTCAATTTCCGAAATCGTCAGACAGCTAGGATTTTCAAGGTCAACAGTGTCAAGAGTATACCAAGAATACATGGATGGTGGAAAAAAAATAGCGATCGGGCAAACTGCAAAGGACAATTAGCCTTGACAGTACGTGGTGAGAGACGACTCAGGCGTATTGTAAGTAGCCAGCGAAGCCAAACATTAGCTAAAATTACCACCCAGTTTAATGACGGTGCCAGTCGTACAGTCAGTAAACGGACTGTGCAACGCTCGCTTCACCGTATGGGTTTCGGGAGCCGTCGACCTACGAGAGTACCATTGCTCTATACTCGCCATCGGGCTGCACGTCTTGCCTGGGCAAGGGAGCACAGAGACTGGAGTGTAGAGGACTGGAAACGAGTACCATGGTGTGATGAGTCTCCATTGGAGTGATGAGTCTCGATTTTTTTCCCAGGCTCTTCGTCATGGGAGTTCTGCGTTGCTATCAGCCCGTTCGGTAATTGTAAATAGCTCTTTGGTCTAAACATCCTGCAAAGCAACTTGCTGTTGTAAATTTCTTCATTTCTTTGTCAGATGTCATCTAAATTGCTAGCCTGGAGTCCACGAAATAAGATGTGCTATTCTTCCCACTTCCCGCTTATTGTAAACAGCAATAATTGGTTTCCTAAAAGCTGCAAAACTCCCGTTCTGATAATTTGTGCTTTTTTATAAATCAGAACAAATTCTTGACTAAATTAATGGAGGCAAACTGCAGCTCGCTACATCTCATGTACAAAGTTGAAAGAGCATAAGAACATTCGTTCAAAATATCAATAACAAGAAATATTCAAGTCGCAAGAGATATCATAAAAACTTACAATTCCCCATCACCAAGTTTCCGGCAAAGCCGTTCCCTTGGATCAGGGTCACGCAGCACTTTTTTATAAGAAAGGTAAGTCAATGATTGAGTGATAATCCCTGAAACCTCCCGTATTTTTTTTACCGCTGGACAGGGCGAGGAGAGAATGTTTGCACTACGTACAATCCCGCCAACACACGAAAAAGAGCAAACGCACCACATAAAAGTGAGCCAAATACATTGCCAATGCCTTGTGCCCAAGAAAATAAAAATACCCGCAGCATCACCAAAACGGGAAACCCTACCTAGCGAATTCCTCTTGAAGAATCTGACAGAAGAACCCATATAGGGAGTATGATTGGCTGAGAATGGCTGATCTAACCAATCAGAGGAGGTGGTCAAAGAGAGGGAGATGCGAAACGCCAGTTCTGAGAAAAATGAATTTCCCATCCTTCTAACACCGTACAAATTGCGGTTCACTCTAGGGTTGCGGAAACGGATTCCTTATCAGAACGGGAGTTTTGCAGCTTTTAGGACATCGATTATTGCTGTTTATAATAAGCGGGAAGTGGGGAGAAAATCACATGTTATTTCGTGGATACCAGGCTAGCAATTTAGATGACATCTGACAAAGAAGTGAAGAAATTTACAACAGCAAACTGCTTTGCCAGATGTTTAGATCAAAGAGCTACTTACAATTACCGACAGAACGGGCTGATAGCAACGCAGAACTCCCACGACGAAGAGCCTGGGAAAAAAATAAATTGCTATCGGTTAAGGGAATGAAACTTAACTAGCGGAAAATATTAAAATTAAGGTTATAATTTAAAGTTTAGAAAAAATGCACAAAATTAAGTTAATATTAATAAAATTAAAGGAACCTGTTACGATTCCTCGTTACAAAGACCTCATCCCTATACCTGACACCAGTCACAGTGTCTCTTTCAAAGACATGGAGAGGTGTATGGCTATCCAACATGATGCCTGCCCAGACCATTGAACCTCCTGCGCCATAATGGTCGATTTCACGGACATTGGAGTGTAGGTAGCGGGTCTCTGGTTCTCTCCATATGAACGTACGGCGAGAATCGGTGTTTAGGCTGTACCGGGACTCATCAGTGAAGAGAACGGTCGCCCATTGATCAATACTCCAATCTCTATGCTCTCTGCACCATGATAAACGGATTCTCCTGTTCGTAGAAGTGAGCGGGACGCAAACAGCAGATCTTCTTGCAAACAACCCTCTCTCATGAAGTCTTTTCGAAACAGTCACCCTTGATACACGGGTTTCTGTAGCTGCATACAAGTCACGAGAGAGCTGAGAAGCTGCAGCACTCCTGTTACGCCTTGCTATAATCGACAAATGGCGATCTTCTCTGGCTGTCGTTCGCCGGCTGTCGTTCTCTGGCTGAAATTCGCCGAGGTGAGCTAGCGTAAGAAATGCGTCTTAACTTACGCGCGCTTATAAAGCCTGTTTCTCTACTGGCTCCACCTACACACACTTGTACGCTTACGTATTTGACGTACAAGATTTGCATTTTTGTCTAGAAGCAGTGGTTTTACATTCAGTTCAGTTCTTTTCATGAAATTTGCATAAAATATGCAAATTCTCTTAATTTATTTCCCCAGTGTATATATATATATATATATATATATATATATATATATATATATATATATATATATATATATATTATATAATTTGACATATTATCCGTGGGAAAATTTCTTAACATATTTATGGGTGGCTATGTAAATATTTTTGTGTTGCTGTCAATTTGCTGCCTGAGGAGATTAAAGTAATGATTATTAAAGATATTTTATAAACTTTGTGTTATTTCATATTGCCCTAAAGTTCATATAATTATAATAAATATGGTTTGCATTCTTTTAATTTTTTTAAATTCAAATATTTTAATTAAAAAACATATTTCTTGAGTTAGTTTATTTTTTATTTTTTTTTCGAGGGAGCCATTGTTTTTCTGGAGTCTCCAGATGGGATGTCGAAAGTAAGCTCATTATTGTACAATCATTATTATAAATTCCAAATTTTCACCACTTACTACATTCAAGTTTTCACTCATCTTCAGTGTTCCTTTAATTTCTTTTGGAAAATGATTTCGAAGGCACAATTTTCTACTGGATATGTATCATAAAATATAGGAAGTAACTCATCATGCTACTATTATGAAATTATTACTTATGGTTAGAACTGAGATCATGTGTGCTTTATTCGAATCTTTTAGTATGTAATATAACATATTACTTTTGGCAATTAGGAAAAAAGTTACTTCATATGAGGAATACGTTTATTTACATAAATATACATTCATAATTGCATTTTAAGCAAGTCGATTTTACTACAATGTTCTCATAATTAAAATCGACATTTTGAATTCCTCTCTAATTTTGTAAAAAAAATATATTCGAAAACTACCCTGTATTATGTAGAGTGAGATTAATCTTCTGTTCTATTTTTAAACTTTGTAGACATGAATGCATTCACATTCCCCATGAATAATCCAGGATTTTTTGGTAGTACCAGTATATTTATAAATTACTATCTTTAACTAATGCTATTGTAAGGGAAACAGTATTGTATATAATAAAATTAATTCTTGTCATCTCTAAAAATTTGATGATGCTACAACTAATTTTTAAATTCGTTTCGTACTTTTTTAAATGTCATTTCATTTACTTACGTGCAAATTTGACTATTACGTACAGTTGTATTTTAGTCACAGTCATTGAGATTTCTTGTCATTGAGATTTCTTTACCCTTTTTCACAGACAAGACAAATAAAGATCCAACATAAATCTAAGCAGAAAAAAATTAGTCTGATATTTAAGCTGCTGTCTAAGTACAGCTTTGAATATCACGTATAACAATTATTTATGTGTATCTTTATCTAATACGCACAATGCCATTTTATTCATCATCAATGATATTTCTTTTTAGACTTTTATACAGATTAGACTGATAAAGATTCGACATGAATCTACCCAGAAAAAACTATTCTTATTTTCAAACTACTCTGTATGTGTAAGTTTGACTACTATGTATCACAATTACTTACGTGTATCTTTAACTACTATGTACAATGTCATTTCATTCATCATCAGTGATATTTCTTTTTAAACTTTTAGAATAATAAGGCTAATAAAGATTCAATATGAATCTACCTACAAAAAATTACTCTGATTTTCAAACTACTCTGTACGTGTAAGTTTGACTAGCACGTATCCCAATTACTTAAGTATATTCTTAACTCCTCTGTACAATTCCATATCATTCATCATCAATGATATTTGTTTTTAAATTTTTATACAGACAATAAAGATTCAACACTAACATTTAAGACTTTCACATTTAAGACTAATAAAGATTCAACATGAATCTACCGAGAAAAATTACTGATTTTCAAACTACTCTGTACGTGTAATTTGGAAACTACTCTGTACGTGTATTTGGAAGTTCCAGACCAGGTCCATGTAGGCTACAGGCTGAAAGGTGCGACTCCGGTTTGAAATAGCACCACAAGGGTCGGAGTGCGTCTTAACTAGTTGCCTTCTCAATTTTGACCGAGCAACTCCAGGGGCGACATCTGGGGGGATCGTACACTATCCCACCCTCACTGACCTTCAAAGAGGGACTTTCCTGTCTACGGATTTAACGTGCCCATATTCGGCCTAGATACGGAGGTATTTAAAGGTGCACGCCCGGATTCGATCCGAGCACCGAAAACCACCGAAATCCAGCAAGTAACCTCAAGGCCACCTCGAGCTCACGTGACAAATTTACTTATGTGTGGCTTCGACTACTATGTACAATGCCATTTCATTCATTTTCAAAGGAATTTATTTTTCCCCTTCTGTACAGTTAAGATTAATGCAGATTAAATCTGAATCTTAGGAAAAAAATTATTCCGATTTTAAAACTACTATTTAAGTGTAGCTTTGACTAGCACTAATCACAATTACTTCTGTGTATCTTTAACCACAACGAACAATGTAATTTTATTCATTGATTTCTTTTTCAAACTTTTGCACAAATAAGACTAATAAAGATTCATCATGATTCTAATCAGGAAAAATTACTCTGATTTTTAATCTATACTTTAAGTGCGAATTTGACTAGTATGTTCTTCATGTTAGTGCCATGGAAGTAAGTATACGTGCTTCAAATTATTTCTTGAAAATGCTAGTTAGTTCACAAAGTCCATTCAACAATAGTTTTGAATTGTTGCACGCTACAGACTAATTAAATTTCTACAAATATTAAACATTGTTATATCATGGAAATAAACTCTTATTTTAAGCAGATTTTGTGATTTTCAAAATACGGATTCTGTTATAAACTCCGAAAAACGGCTGCATAAATGCCTAAAGGTACTTTATACGAACATTGCGTGCAGCTGGGAGAACATTAAATGGACTTTTACTGCAGCGCAAGATATTTGAAATTTCGAAATGTTTTCAGAAAATCTTATAAAGAACACATATGAAAAACGAACAGTGAATTACCTAAAATCACTTTTACTATATATTAAGAAAACTACTTTCGCTTGAAATTCGTATATCCAAGGGAATTCAGTTAAAAACAAGAACTAATGATGGAAAATTTCTATTTCAGTTTTATGATGAGAAAACAAGTTTCTCTGCGTAGAATACATTCTATGATTCACAGTAAATACAGAATAACTGTGAAAATTGTTTTCCCGTCTTATTAACACCATATATTTCTTGAAATGAATAAAATATTTGTTTTAGCTGATTTTGTAATTTAGTATAACACTTGAGTTCGTTAGAACCATCATTTCTAGTTTTATTTTATTTGTCTTATCAGGTAATTTAGATATATATATAAACGTACATATATATATATATATATATATATATATATATATATATATATATATATATATATATATATATATATACAGCAGTTACCTATTTAGATATTTCTCCCTTTAGAGTTTCGAATAATTAATATGCAGTATAAATGTTATTCAAGTTTATATCATATACTAATATATATATATATATAAATGTAATCCATACCTACATCTATATTTGCATTTGGGCTTATCAGAAATGAGATTTCTCAATTATTCGAGGCTTTTGAATTCTTTCGAGAAGGTTCATAGGCGTGTCTGATGGATATGGCTTGCTACATATGTCATATAATTATCTTATGCTGAAGGAAGATTTATCTTTATAAGTGAAAACCTTCTCTCAAGCTTTAATGACACCCTGAACTTTTCGAGAGTGTATGAAGTGGCAAATACCGTGCCTTAGCCATCGATCAAGTCAATCCTGCGAAAGTCATTAATAAGATATTAGTGAACGAGCTAGGTTGAAAAAACCAGTAGGTTCTGATATCGTCAACCAAGAAATTTTCTTTTGTTATGCCAGCTGATATAGACGTATGTTGAGTTCACTTCAAGTGGTATTCAGTGTCATTTTACAATGCGACAAATGATAGTACACTGATATTATTGGGTGTTCGGATATTATTAGGTAGTCGTTACAGTTAATGGCATTTTATTTGGTAGTTGTTTGTTTTATTGCGTAGTCATTCCGTTATCACATAAAATGTGGAATATTCGAAAAGCATAATTTTCCCCCACACCAGAACATCAAAATTTTTGTAACACGTATAATGGGGAACAAATAAACAGCATAATCGTTCTCATAACCGTACCTCCAGAATCAGATTGATGATATTTAAGGCATGCATTTGAGAGTGCATTAAACTACACACACACACACACATATATATATATATACATATATATATACATACATACATAGAGTTCTCTCCAAATAAAGAAGTTAATGGACTTCAAGGTAAGTAGCCCAAGGTTAATCACACTGCATATTAGTCATAGAAAATTGAATAAACAAAGTACTATTCCTACATCTAAGTGTAATTTTGCAACAAATAGGATCTTTTGAGAATGCATAAAAATCGAGAAATTTATATCTGAACAGGTTGCTTACAGTCATAGAGTAGTAGTTTTACAGGTCTTCAATGTCAAAACATAGTTTACATGCTTCTATTTTTAGAGATTTATCTTATGAGAATGCATAAAAATCGAGAAATTTCTAACTGAACAGGTTGCTTACAGTCATAGAGTAGTAGTATTACAGGTCTTGAATGTCAAAACATAGTTTACAGGCTTCTATTTATATTCAGTTCAAAAAGTATTTTGATAAACTAATATATTTCTTTTACAATTACAACGATTACAGTAAAGTTATAACTATGAAGAGATTTATTTTTAAAAAATCTATGAGAAGACTTTAGAAAGCATGCTATAATAAATAATATGAATTATTATTTTTTTTATTTGAGCTAGAAACTCCATCCAGTTTAATGGGTATTGTGATCATGCGGTAAAAAAAAATGTAGATACATAGTTTTATGCCCAACCATAATAAAAGATCTTCTAGAGTATGTACACAACAGAAACAGATTATGTATATGTTTAATCTTCCTGGAAATCTTCAGAAGAATTCCTATGACTTTTTAAAAAAAAAATTTGTAAATGGTTCATCTAAATTTTGTTTCTTGTTACAATCCTTTTTTAGAAGTAAGCTGAATTCTTTTAATGAATTAGATTGAGGAACATATCTTGTTTCATCAATGATTATGTTATTTAATTAGTTAATTTATTTATTGCGGGGGGCATTGGGATTTGAGTGGGCGGCTAGCAGAATATTTTTACTTTCATTTTCATTTTCCTATTTATGATGATCTATTCTCGTTAACTATCATCAATTAGTTTATCAACAACATTAACCTTAAAGGTTATGCACTTCAAAATATATATTTTGTTATGATCATAGACTTTACACTATTGCTGTAGAGCAATCAATAATTTAAAATGTTTAACCTTTATTGTTAAACCTTTTATTGACGGTCACCCGTCATAACGGTCACTTTTTCGGCACCATTATTTTCCACCTTGGAAAAGTTTCACGGTATATACGTTCGTGTGTTTATGCCTTCTTATGTGTGTATATTCAGTAGATACAGAGTTAAATTACACGGGTGAATACGGCTATTTCTAATTCTTTAACAAATATATCATACACAGTTCAATGTAGTAGTATTTATTTTCTGTAGAACTTCATTGTTATTTAACGCTATTAGTTTTTGTAATTACGATTTTTAATTTTTTCGTGACATTAAACTGACTTTGTAAATCTTCGCCGCCCACTTTTTAAATTTTTAAAGTGCATATTTTTTTTAAATCAGAGAAATTCTACAAAGTTTTATGCTACTTTTTATATCTTTCTGGAAATAAAACTATTGAAAAGTATGAAAATTGAACATATAAGAGAAATGTAAGTAATAAAATCTAAATATTTCTTTATATAATGTCGATTAAATTTGTAAGGGTAATGAAAACCGACACAAAATTTCATTCCTATTCATATTATCTTATGCTATACTTGACACAGTTACAACACAAAAGATGTAGTACAACATTTTCACTGATATATACATAATTCCTTAATATTCCTCTTGACCCTGTTTAAAAAAAAATACTATATAATGTGTTAAAAAGTATGAACAAAAAGAAGTTGAGAATTGATTAACTTCAACATCAATCAATCTTCTCAATAATAAACACAAAGCTAAATCTTGAGTGAAGTGGAACCATTCTTGGGCCTATCTTTTGTTGTATTCCTGCTGAGGGGCTTTTTCCGGGCAGTCAGGTATTTGACGCAAACCATATTAAATGTGTCAACAATGAAGGATGATGACAAATCGTGTTCCCATGCACAACACTTTTCTTCCAGGATACCTATTGATACCACGTATAACAAGTTGCTAAGAGACTATTTTTTAAACACGAACTCTGTAAAAATATTCTGTGTAAAAGGAAAAGTGTCCTTTCACCTTCAGTAAAGGTTATTCCGCCCAGAATAAGCATGATGTAACTCCATAAAAGGATAATATTTCTGACTTTTCATCGTATGTTGTGTAAGTAATTAATAAAAATAACGCCCCACCAATATTATTTATAACAATAACGTCACGTTAATTTTAATTCTATTCCATTGCATCTCTAACTTAAATATTGTCTTTCCCGTTATATAACTAACTTCTGTTTCCTTTGGATGGCGCCTAGCTGTCGCTAAAGAAAAATATATTGCACCACAGATATAATGTGAACAACTGAAACTAAATTTCTTATAAGCGGGTGTGAGAGTCGAACCACGAGTGCAGTCCAATAGATTGAATCATTGATTGGTCACTCGCTATTATCCCTCCTCTCTGTTCTGTGAAATATGTAAATAGTTTCCAGTCTTTCATATTTGTTATAATGTGTTTACATATTAAATAACCATAATTTGGATCGTGAATAAAGGTATTATTTCCACCAATTGAATTTTGATGTGACACAAGGCCCAACTACCAAACCGAAAATACCTGTGTGTGTGTGTGTGTGTGTGTGCGCGCGTACTTACGTTTCAAAGGAATTGGAAGAAATTATTCACCAAAAATGTTTCGTAATGGGAGTTACTATTTCAATGATATTACATTCATTATTTACATATTTGGAAGAATCATTTCTAATTTTAATTTTCTTCTATTGCAAATTGGGAGTATTTTTCGTCCATGATCAAATTATATTAATCATTTTTGCAAGATGGACAATTGTTCTGTGTCTTATTTTAACATTATCATCAATAAAAATATGTTCAAAATGTAGGGTATGTATATTTATAGGTTTTAAGGTACGTAAAACTAAAATAAAATAAACTAAACTAATTTCTTACATAAAGTTATGACTCTTCAATTTTGTTAAGCTAAGAATTGTTAAATGCATTAATATCTTTCTATTTTTTTAAAGACTCCAAAATAATTCAAATAAGTATTATTTTTTCTTTGAAGTGTATCTATTTCATTACAAAGAAAAAATTTTTTATATACATGTGACTGTGAAAAATAAAATTAGTTTTTAAAGAGTAAAATAATCATGTTAGCAAAAATAACGTTAATTTTAGAATTTTTTGAATAGAGATTCTGATAAAGAGAAATTTTAATATTTTTTTCTCGGAATGTAACATGGTATTTAATGTACGTTTATTTTTCAGTGTGTTTAGCTGAGTTTCAAATCAAAACTTTAGTAACTTTATATCCAAGAATCGAATAGCAAATTTAAAAACAAAATGTTCTGCGTCTCAAGTGTTATAGGGTGGAAACAATGCATTCGTAAAAAAAATATGTTTAAATTGTTTACACGATAAGCATTCGAAATTGTAAGTGCAATTCTTCATTTACATGTCATTTTTGTAAAAAGGAATACCATTCGAGCAAAAAGGAGAGTAATACTCTTATGTACGGTATAAGTAAGCTATATATATATAGATCAATTGAAGGCAAAGGAAGAATAGTGAACGGAGTTGCTATATCTATACATAGTAACGAACACCACCGAACACAATTGTTTGGATTTGCCACAGTTCACTCACTAGGCGGTACATTAAAGGAAGTGCTTCACTCTCCATTCGCTGTAGGTCACTGTATGTGTATAGAGCCTACAGTTCACCTGGGGATCTTTTAACTGTTGCTTTTAAATTTCATTTCGAGAAGGAAAGTTAATTTCCTTGTTCGTCAACGGGCACTAAGTTCCACAATATAGTATGGATTAGAGTAATTTATTTTCTATAGAACTCCTAAAATTATACCACTTCCTTACATTAAATGGAGAGAAAGGCTGCACAAGCTTTCGATTTGCTAACGTCGAATTTATTACCGAACGCAAAATTTGTTTGTTGAAATTTCGCCAAATTTGTTCGTCACCCAACGTTGGCCGTCGTTCTCTATATGTGTACCCGTTTTATATTGTTCTCAATCGAAACGCATCCACCACTCAATATTCTAGAGCAGCCATTATAAACCTTTTTATCTCTCGATCCGCAAGGCTATGATTGCTAAGGCACGCGTTCTGCAACATAGTACAATAATGCTTACTCCACACCAACGGCGACGGAGACGAAAATCATGTATCTTCTTTGTTTATCATGCATATTGCAAACAAATTTTCACTACCCCGCTTCGTCTCCGTCTCTGGTCTCTGCGGATTCATGTTTTGGAAGAACATCAACTTTTGTTTGTGCCGCCATGCTCGACAGCCAATCAGAATAGAAACAGAAGATTATGCGCACGCGCAAATAAATTGCCTCTTCTCCCCGTCTCCTAGCGGTGTGAAGGCTTTTGTGACAGCCACAGGGACAGGTGGAAAATTGTGTCTGTCTTTCGTAGCTGTCGCCGTTAGTGTGGAGTAAGCATAAGTCCTCGAGTTTCGCGGTCTCAAGTTACGCGGATTCCGAGATACGCAGTTGTGTAACAAATATAATTTTCGTCCCCGCTGGCCCTAACTTTATTCTCACGAGTACTGATAACAGACTCTTCGGAATGCAAAGAGGGAAACGGAGGTCTCGGACGAGTCAGTGAGAGAGGGGGTGAAAAATGCCGAATCAGTTGATGTTACAATGCAATCGTTTGTTCCTGTAAATATGTGATAATTGTGTGTTCGTAAAATATGTGATCGTCCGTTGTGTATGTGTATTTTAATGTCAAGATGTTCTATGTAATAAAGTCTATGTTCAACTAGCCAGATGTTGTTATTCTGGATTCCACAACTTATGTTAGTTTTCTGATTCAGCTTACTCATTTTAATACGAGAATACACTATTGATATGATTATAGGATCATATCATTTCTTTTCTATTTTATTACCCGGGCGTGTGTTCAACTTCCAAAATAACTTAATTGCTCGGAAATCTATATTCCGTTTCCTTGATACCGGAAAACTACCTGACACTTATGCTAGGCCTAACTGAACATCCAGTTTAAATATTTACGCATTAAATATTGATACCGAGCTTAAACGTTTCTGATGAATGGAGGCAACTGTAAACACAGAATAGGAACTATTTACAGCCGTAGAACAGTTTTGTGAAATACATTTTCGTGCGTAAGCTACTCTAAGCAAACTCAGATGATCTAAGAGACTCTACTCAGAGACTCTAATTGCAAACGCAGATGGTCGATTTATTGCAAAAAATAAATAAATAATTCTGTTAAAAATTTTGAAACTTCTGTTCCTTTTAAGAAAGAAATCTAACATATAAAAAATTAGTAGTAGAAGAAGAAGAATTCAATTGAGGGAAGGTTGCCATAAACCGAGTAAGAAATTTAATTATAATTAAATTTCTTACTCGGTTTATGTCAACCTTCCCTCAATTGAATTCTTCTTCTTCTACTACTAAGTTTTTATATGTTAGACATCTTTCTTAAAAGAAACGGAAGTTTGAAAATTTTTAACAGAGTAGCTTACACTAGCTGAGTATGCAGGAACCTTTTTAAAAAATGACTATGAAAATCCAAAATTTTGAGTTAATTTTTTGACAGATATTACACTTCTATCAGGGGGAACAGTTACCTGGGATTTAAAAAAAAAAGACTCAGCCTTTCTAACCTCATTTCACGATCCCGATCTGAGGTTTGAGAAAATCTATTCGTGAAATGCACATTTTTCTGTCAACAGAATGACAAAAATAGATTTTAAACTCCTAAAGAGCTAAAACCAAACAGCGTTTGTACGAGAGCCAATAATACTATGACATTTAAGACACCCCAATTGTAGTGCACTATCATATATGATTTCTTCAAAGCGAACATTTTTAAACGGAAACATATGTTAAAAAGTCATACTTTTTTATTTTGGAATTGGAAAATATTGCATAACTAGTTTTCTTCATATATTCTTCTGTCACAAAATGTGTTTTAAAAGTTAAAAATTCGGAAGATTTCTTTTCATTAATAATTTGAGATAAAATTTAAAAAAAATAATGTATTCAGCATCCGTTAATTCATATTAATTCACAATCCATATGCTTCTAAAAATACGCTGTTTTAATTCATTCTAATGTTAAGACCTTTTTTTCAAAGTCTTTTACATATTTCAATACATCTAATAACAATTAATTTCTCTTATTCATTGTCTTCAATGGTTTTAAATGTTTAATATAAAACAAAAAGAAACTGCTCAAAGGATTTTCTTTGAAGTTTAAGAAATGGAATTTTTTTAAACTGGCAAATTATACTTAAAGCCGTTCTCTACTGCCTGTCAGACTTATTTCGAAAATTTATTATTATTTCAGTTTTAATAATTTAAAATTATCTTCTTTCGACTGTTTCGCATTAAAGAACGACACTTCCCTTCGTTTTTTTTAATGAGAAAAAGGAAACAATTTATATTTCATTGCCCTTTGCGCATAACTGATATTGAATTCGTTCCTTTAACAAAGAAATGCAGATGAGATAAATAAATAAGTGAAACACAGAGCTAAACTTCAGATAAAATGAAGGGAAGCTAATAAATCCGTTTTAATAAATTTTCAATATATTCGCATAATCCAATCCTAAATTGAAAACTTAAGAGATTTATATTTTCAAACAAATTGATATTTCTAATGAACTTCACAGACACAAGTTTCCTTATTACTATGTTTTAATTTTAGAGATGAAGTCCCGATTTGTTAATAACATGGATTGATTATTTTATTTTTTCATAAAATGACTTACAATAATTTTAATTAACAGTAAAATTAATTTCTGAGAAAGTGATATGAATCAGTTTCATAAACTGAAAATTGGAAAAAAATAAATATTGTATAATCAAGTGAAATATATATGATAAATTTAATCTACATATTCTTGAATGCATGTGAATGAATGCGAGTAGTGCACGTTTCTGCTTTTACATTTCATATTAATACTCGAAACAGTCATTTTTTTTCTTTTGTAATTCAAAAGGACATTAAAGTATTGCAAAAGGACTTTAAACATGTGAAAAATAACACATTGTTTTTTATTTTTAAAAATTTTACGTGATTCTAACCGTGCGGTTGCGTAAGCATGATGAGGATTTTACTTCTAAATTTCCCCTAGAAGCCAAAAAATATGCATTATAACGTAATTATCGAATTAAATTTTGCAAAAGAGCCCCTAAGAAGGAAAATCCCTATCCCAGTGTCAGGATTCTGCTTAACCCTATTACTGTATCGTTTCGTAATGTACCCTGCTGTAACCAGGGGTCCACGCGGACCGCATATTGAAATTTACATATTTTATACGATTTACATCACATGAAAGTTATTTTTTCATTCATTTAATTATCTTATAAGTAATTAACGATTACTCAGATATTTTCTTTAACAATTTTATTTATAAAACTAAGAACATAATAATTTTACAATCATATTTACAGATTCATTCTGCATTTCTAAATGTTCTCTAAGAATACCTCCCAAATGGTCTTCTGATGTTCCGGGTAACACAGTATATGGCAATTTGTACATCGGGTCTTTAATTTTGTATCCAAAGAACGTGGACATATCTGGCACCGTACATTTATTTTGCTCTTGAATTCCGGGTCCTGTAGCTAAATCATGTAGTGTCGGAATTTCAAACACCAAATATTTCAATGAATGACGAACTCCAAACTGCAGCTATTGAACGTTCTGGAGTCTTCTCTGAATGAGGTTATTGACCAGCTCTCTCCCAAGGTCTTTCAGGAACAATCGACATCGATAGCTCATCCCAGATTCCCAATCTGGATATTTCAAAATCCAAATTATGTATCCAGCAACAGCTGCGCAGTCGAGTAAGTTGAACCAGAAGACCATAGGCCAACGGCGTATTTTTCGATTGCATGTGTACAATCTGCATAAATGGTCAAAGTTGTCAACTCCAGATTCTGTTGCGTTGTAATGAGTAATAATATCTGGCTTATTTTCTTTCTCATCAATGACGTTTTTGTCATGATGCAAGGGAGATAGCAAAATGACTGCCTTCCTTTTCTTTGAAGTGTAACTAACTAAAGCCAGTTGTTTATCAAAACGAAATATAGAAGACTTCTCTTCACGCTGACGATTTGGTAGCAACTCTTTTAAAACTTCTTTTCGATTTTTTCGAATTGTTCCAACCACTGTGGTTTTCGCAGCTAGTAGGTCCTCTGCTAACTGAGCGCTGGTGAAGTATTTGTCCATTGTAACGTTGTACCATTTGTTCTTCCAAGGGTCAACTAATCGCCTGATGAGATCACAAACATTGCTTGCTCCAACTGCAGTACTAGGTTGTCGTCCAACATACACTTCTCCTGTCAAAGGAAACAAAGTGGTGGAATCACAGCACCAAAATATTTTGATTCCATACTTTCCGGGCTTGCTCGGTATGTACTGTCGAAATCTGCACCGACCACGAGTACCACTAATTGCTCATCGACAGTCAGATCTTTTCCAGGCTTGTAATATTTCGCCAGATTTTCGAGAAGCATTTGCCAGACATCCCGACAGGCAGCTAGTTCATCTAACTCTAGTCTTTGTTTTCTTGTTGCATCATTGTGAAACCGACAGAAACGAAGCAAATTTTGGAAACGTCGCATTGACATTGTAGCATGAAGTATCGGTCTCCCACTGTCCAAAGAGCACATTTCTTCCAAACTTTCGCTCGCAGATTTTTATACACCACCGAGTAAGAGTAATCCAATAAAAGCGCAGAGTGCTATTTCATCTGTTTCAGTCCACTTCTCCTCATGTGCCGGACTGGCTTGATTCCAAGTTGCAATCACTTTTTTAGCCCTTCTATTAGTCTCTCGGACGATAACGTTGATCATTTTAGATGTTAAAAACCTTTTCAGTGAATCTAATTTATCAGATACATTCATGGCATCTCCTGCTAATCCACTATTCTCTCGTAAAATATTAGCTGCCAAAGTTTGCACCGAATTACGTTTTTCTGTGGTCCACTTACGTCCTGACGGCGATTCAAAAGTATGTGCTTGATTCAACAGATGGGTGAAACGAGCTCTTTTACGAGATAGAGATTGTTGGCCAGTATACTCGTCACTTTCCTATTCACTATCGGTTTCGATGTTCGGATCTTGAGTATTCGCGTCACTCTCTTCAGACTCAAATTATTCACCAAAGCTATCTATATCTACATAGTTTTCACTATTACTTTCTTGTATCAACTTGCTGGAATAAGGAAGCCTCAAAATACAAACAAAGCAAATTAGGACAGTCCCAAGGGGCAGTTAGCAGTTGCTCTCTGTTTAATATTTATATAAATGACTTGGTGACTAAGTTAAAGAAAATCAAAGATATTGAAGTGAGCATGTTTGCAGATGACGTAGTCATCAGGATAGAGGCTAAAAACACAAGAAAATATCAAGATCAAAAAGAAATTCTTGAAAAGACAATGAACGAAGCCCTGAAGACATTGAATACATGGTCATGGGACAACAACATGATTATTAATAAGTCCAAAACAGCTTATCAGTTTTTCTCTTTGAGACACGTAAATGCAGAATTTAACCTGTACATAGATAATGTCACTCTCAGCAAAAGTAATAGCACCACATATTTAGGCGTGATCTTGACAACAAACTGAATTTTAATGACCACATCAAATACGTGACAGAAAAAGTAGGGAATAAAATTCCAATTATGAAAAGACTCGCAGGACCTAAATGGGGTTGTAACCAACAGACCCTAAACAAAACTTACAACACCTATATAAAACCATTCATTAAATATGAATGCGAAGTACTGCTCTCTGTATCAAAAACTAAGATGGATATCCTGGAGAGAGCACAAAATAAAGGTCTCCGAATCATTACAGGAGCAGTCAAAACAACTCCGATCTTGGCCATGCAGAAATATACCAACAATATCCCTATCGCCAGGGAAATCAAGAGACAATCTTTGGGAAAATTCATTGGATTAAGAGCTTCTCAGAAGACGAATTGGATTAATGATGGAGGTACGGGCATATTAAAAACATAGGTGTCCCCGATTGAGAGTTGTCTAAAATTATTGGATGAATTTGATGTTACAGAATTGACGGTTTTGAATACAAACTTGGAAAAACCCCTAGACTATTTGGACATTGAAAATCACCTGGAAATAGATAACTCGGGCAAGAAAGGAATTCTGGAACCAATTTTAAGAACCACCTCATTGTGTGTATTAGATGAAAAATACCCCGAGTCTGAATGGACAAGAATTTACACAGATGGTTCCAGGCTTCAAGATACGACTTGTGCCGGGGTATATAGCAAACTATTTTCTCATTCTGCCTCTGGTGGAGGGGACATGTCTAGCTTTGATGCTGAAATCCAAGCAATTTCATTGGCAATGAACAGCCTCATATTTTATACCAACTTATTTACTAAAGCTGTAATTTTGGTGGACTCAATGGCTGCAATACAGGCTGTTACGACGAATCGTCGCACTGAATTGCCATGTATCACCAAAATAAAACAAAATATTAAACTCCTTGAAAGCAATAATAAAGTGATAGTGTTTCAATGGATCCCATCGCACTTTAGCATTGAGGGTAACGAAAGAGCCGACTCGTTAGCAAAGAAGGGAACCCTAGAACAATAGATAACTCATCCAATCTCTACAGGCTCAATAAAGAAAAACATCTACAACAAAATTTCTTTAAAACTTAAGACAGAACAGAACTTGCTATCTAAAGGGAAACGTTGGGAAGAGATCCAGGACAGCTGGAAAGACTACAGTCATAAATCCCGTACAGAATCAGTGGCACATTTCAGACTTAAAACAGGCCACGACTGTCTAGCAGAACATTTAAACCGAATTGGCATCCTAACCAAAAGTGAATGCCAGGTCTGCAGGGCTGGCAATATGAATGCAGATCATCTACTTATATGCCCAGGACTTCATACGGAAACCCCAAAAAGTGAGAACTTTACCAAATTATACTGGGACGCTAGAGATATGATGAACTTTCTATGAACTTTCTAACACCTTTTATCTGACTTTGTTCACTGTTATGCTTTATGCATCAGTTCAATGCTTAGTTCTTTGCTGTTTGTGTTGCCTGTAAATATGGATAAATTTTCCAAATAAAGCCATAGGTGGAAAAAAAAACTTTCTTGTATCATGCGTAAAGCATCTTCTATCGAAACTCTTTGTCGCGACATGTTGCAGCTTCGAATAACAGATCTCAACTGAGAGGCGCGCAACGAAATAAATGCAAACACACCTGTCGTATCACCTAGAGCCATCTGTCGATTTATGGGAATAACATTGTTGGGAAACAAAAACTTTCGGACCTTGATATTAATACGTGTGATCAAAATCACGTCATTGTTCCTAGATATTTTTCATTCTTTTTTAATGCGTCCAATAGTTCTCAGACACCCGGCATAACGCTGGGGTCCGTGCGGACCCCAGTTCACAGAAATGTGACATATATGTTTCAAATTTTAAAAACCCAACAACCCCTGATATTTAAGCAATTAAATTTTTACAATGTGTTGCACACATGATAAGATGAGATTTCACTGGCTTAAACCTCTCAAAGTACGATATATATTTTTGGCAACTAGTTAAAAGTGCATGGGGTCCGCGAGGACCCCAGGATACAGTGATAGGGTTAACAAAGTGATTCCAGAAATGCCATTGGTTACATAAATGATCATGTTAAAAGTCCAGATTGTCGCATTCGCAAAAAGGAAGCTTTAAAAGTATCTCAATAAACTATTCACGATTATGAATTGCGGGATCCTATTAAAAGGACTCAGTGGCAGAATTCCTTCCAATGGGTGTCTGCTCACTGCAGTATCGATGGCAATAAAAGAGCAGACTTCCTGTCAAAAAAGTCAGTACAGAAACAAAGTCAACTACTTCACTGTGAGACTTTCGACAATTATGACTCTCGACAACGGGCTCCTGACGGGACACGAATCTTTGAGAGCTCATTTGAATTCTATTCGAATTGTTGTTTCGCCAATCCATATTTTATGTTCATACAGACAGTATAAAATGGCAGAAAACTTGGACGCGTACCTAGTGTTCTGCCTCTAAAACCATTTCATGGTTTTAGAGATAGTGGCCTAAAATATTGGAGAAGCCGTGGACAAATGGCATGGGGAGCCATTCTTTGTTCGGCATTTTAAACCTACACCAGCACCAGAGGTTGGGAATTTAGATAGCTTTAGAAGGAATTATCTTGCGAATGTCTTTCTGCATTTGCTTTTACAAACAGTTAAAAATGGAAATTATACATAGAAATTCTAGGTCTATAATAGAAGAAAATGTTCCTTACAGTTTCAAAATGTAAGGTTGATTTAAATACTCTTTGCTAATATATTGTACTTCACCGTAAAATATAGCTCGCACTAGATGAAAATAGTAAATTAGGCTCTTAACTGTAGAATAAAAGTAAAGCCAATTAACAATACTATCTGCTAGAAATAGTTATAATAAATTACAGCTTTGAGATATGAGGCTATTATTCATTAAACTGCTCATTCTAACATTCCTACAGCTCAGGTTTATTCGCTTCTCCGAGAGTGCGAGTTCTACTTTTTCTTTGCGTGCGTGGCACGTCAAATTAAGACAAGACGTCGCTGATGTACTTGATTGAGAAGCTAATATGTAAACCACAGTTTACGGTACGAGTATTTCCTTTGGGGCCTGCTAAGAAAGCACTGTATTGGGAAAAAAATGGATACCGAAATTTAAAAAACTATAACATTAGTGGTTTAATAATCATCCCCAGTGCTTCTTAATCGAAATCAATTTCGTAATAATGGTGGTTATATTACACAGCATCCCACGATAAGCAGTGTAAATTACCAAAGAAGACCTGGAATCACCTTTATGATTTGTAGTTGCTCCAAAAAGCATAGACAGTTGAAATACACTACGTAGAGCTTTTTAAACTTCTTGTCACTGAATTAGTTTAATAACTATATTTGTTTTATGAAAAATACGCATCTCTGATTAAAATATCAAACAATTTTTTTCCTTTAGTTCTAATTGTATTAGAATGAAAAACCACCATTGTTAGAGACACAATCTCACTATATCAGATGATTACCCTTTTTTAACTTGTGGAAGGCATTTTACTAAATATATAACAAAATATGTCACCATATATACCTTGTTTCTAGATAAATTTAATTACCGGCCATGTTTAGCAAATTTTTCCTACTGTCCATGGAACTAATGTAAGAAAATTTAGAAATATTCTGAACACTGCTTCTAAAACAGCAGCAAAAATTACTTAAGATTACTTAAAGATTCTTTAAAAGGCATTGTTCTAACATACTCTAACATTTCAAATACGAAATGTGCTTCAACTAACCTCCAGAGTATGGCCAAGATTTAAAATGTGTTTTTGAAAAAATTAAATGGGATAAACTTAAATGCGAAGTTATTGTTACTTGATACTGAATGTAATTATTAAAACAAATAAAATGCGATTTCCCTCAGAAATCGAAGTCAACTAAAGCAGTGAGCAGTCGATTTCGATGCTTCAATTCTCAAGTACAGATTTCTTAATAAGTACAAAATTTTATTCCTTTGAGAACGTGTACATTAACTAGAGGTCGAATTAATTAACTTTTAGGATCTAAGAAGTAAAATTATGCAAATTAACAGAACTAATGCAATCAATCCCATTATAACTTTAATTATACTTTGCTTCAGTCTTTGTAATTTTCTTCTGAGAATGAACCGAAACCTTTGTTTATTAGGCTGTAATGAAGTAAATGTATTCATAATTTCATAGTATACTTGTTAAAGTGATAATTATCATAATATAATTTGCTATTATTGGTAATTATTATGCAAAATTTCGAATATTTATGTAATGCCATTATCTTCTTCAGTAAGTTATTTTCAGTTTCGAAATATATTATGTTTGAAAGATCGTTGTAAGAAAGGTAGCTTATTTCCGCT
Source organism: Dolomedes plantarius (assembly GCA_907164885.2). NCBI lineage: Eukaryota > Metazoa > Arthropoda > Arachnida > Araneae > Dolomedidae > Dolomedes > Dolomedes plantarius. Next base: position 159,637,257 of record OU015491.1, read on the forward strand.
TTTTGTGAGAAAGTTATCGAACTTTCAACGTAAAGCAAGAAATATTTCTTCGTAGATTAAGCAAATTTCACGTTATACGCTGACAGTTGGGTGTGATAGCATTTGGAGAAAGAATTGTATGTCTATTACTCTTGAAACTACATAAGTATTGTTCAAACAAGTGCTGGTTGGCATAATTATAAATTTACCTGCATGACATACAGTCTTCATGTATTAGTTGATGTAGCTTCATTTTGATGGTATTCCGAAAGTACTTAAAATTACTAAAATGCGATTCATTGAGCGAGTGGTGCTCTAAAGGGATGCTGATGGATATCATGACCTGTCGGTATGATTTAACTACACAGCTGTCCAGAAAATAGGTAGTTTCTTAACAAACATAACTCCTCAGCTAGCCAAGAAAGAAGAAACAAGTACGATAGGGAATTTGTGGTTGAATATACGTCATTAATGCGTTTGTAGGAAAAAAATTTAAGTCAATTCTGAAATGAATGCGATATACAATGATAGCAAACACGTCCAAGTTCTTTAGGTAATTAAATACACTAGTCAATATATATGCAAAATTGGGTATATTGCTTTGGATTAAAATAACATAGGATTTATATTAGGTCTCTCTCTCATCATGTTTAGCTAAATTATCCTTGCAAGCTGCATACATCTTTAAAAGTAAATATATAATTTATGTCACCTCTAAATTGAAATCCACTTTTTAATCGTTTTCTAGAGCTAACAGTTTGTTAACCTTATTCGGCTGAGGAAATCATATTGAATTCTAGATAAAACTTCAACTATTAATTTGGCAATTATTTTTTTTTCAATTTTCGAATAAATGCAGTTGACAGTACTTCAAATTTCCGCATATGTTATTTATCTTTGTTTCAAATGTTACATATATTATTTAATTATACTGAGAGACATAGTTTAACAATTAATTGGAGTCCAACAGGAAGCAGATCTAGCATCACATATCAAATAAGACATATATACCATCAATAGAATATGGATATATTAAAATCTCATATATTATAAGTCAGATTAATCGAAATGTAAAGTATTCGGTTGGGAATCTTAATCCACCTTCTTATTAGAAGTTAGTAAATCAAATTCATACTGAGGAACTTTAAACCTCATTTATTACTTGGAAGCAATAACGCAGTCTTAGATGATATCCTAAGGCGTAGCTGTTACCTAGTGATACTTAATAGGTTAGTTATCCCATTAATCTAATTATATTGAAGCATATGGATTATAATAGTTCATTGCACCGTAATATAGCTTGACACCTAATAGAGAAACTATAAGAGGTAAAATGTAAGTACAATTACTTTGAATTGTGTTTCATAAGTGTGAAAAATTTCCTTTCATACTTAAAAATGTCAGGATTTTTTTATCTCATGTCAAAAAATATACTATTACATTTAGAATATATATTGTGGAAGACACTACTAAAGCATGCAGTTAGGCATGTTACCTAGAATAAAAATAAAGATCTGTTATAAACACCGTTAAATTTCAGTAGGACACAAGATAATTTCTAAAATATAAAGTTTATAATAAGCTTGTTTTCATCATACAAATAACTAACACTTGATGTTTCTTTTTATTTCTGCCCTACCCTATTTCTGTAAATTTTTTATTTTCAATGTTTTCTTCAAGATAAAAATATTTTAGCTTTACCCAAACATTAAATTTTCTTATGTTCACATTACGTTGAATTCAAACTTTAATTTCCTCAGTTCTAAGAAGCAGGGACTCCCCATACTTATTCCCAGACAGAGATTAAACTTTCCCTGAACACGACTATATCTCAATGTTACCAAATATCTCGAAAAGTTAACCCTTTGACGCGCACAATATTATTTTTGTAAATTTTAAACTAAAAAACTCTAAAAATTAAATGTCCTGATCCCTGAGACAAATAATATATGAATAAAAAACTTTAAAACTTAGCTTTGAAACTTAGCTGTGTTAGAAGGGAAAAAAAAACTTATCTTGTTTCGTGAGCGTTTCCATTGAATGACGATAAATGTAATCTTCTTAGATAATTTGTATTTAAAAATGAAGTATATATATATTTTAACATTATTTTACAAAATTAAAATAAAAAAATATAAAAAAATAAACATTCGTACAATTTTGGTATAGTAGAAAAAATATCGGTGAAATTTTAAAACATTTCAAAGAACAAAGAGTTATTTCTTATGAAATTGTTCAAAGCATGTTTTGCCTTTTTGATACATGCATAAACCTACATTGCATGTTTCACACATAAATCTTGTTCTGTGGGGTTTTTCTCTTGTGCTCCAAAATGCGCACCGCCGTGGTTTACATTTTATTGGCATATGGTCGGCATTTTTCAATCTTTTTGGGTCTGGAATATGCGGTTTGTGGCTTTTTATGCAAACAGGGCTTGATAGTTTTCTTTTGGGAACAGATCCTTTATTTCCCATTGTAATCAAACTGCTGATGATATCCATTCTGAAAAACTTAAGAGTTAAGTTTGGATCACATTCTGGAAGCATTCGATATGTATAATGAAGGAATTCACAATTGTGACATCAACAAAATGAAAAAAAATGCGATGCCATCATTTCTTACTCTTTCTATCAATTTCATATACGCTTTTCAGTTGATCGAAATAGTCCACATACCCCATATTTTTGTCATCATCGTTTATGGCTTGTAGACACTGTACCTGGACTTTTTGTCCATTTTTTTCTTTCCTTTCTACAGTGGATGGAAAAACGGGATCAGCTAGGCTAGACAAAATTGATACACATCTTTTATCTTTCCACTTTAGGCAAGTTATGTGGTCCTCACTAACTGCCCAGTCAAAATCCCCCCGTTTTAATTTTTTATCTTCCATCAATGTTTTGGGAAGATTTTTTTCTTTTCATGTTTACTGTTCCACATCAAAATACACTTTTTGTTTCTAAATATCGGAAAAGTTCATAAGATGTAAAATAATTGTCCATGTACACCCTATGGTTTTTACCATACAAGGGCTCACATAGCATTTTTACTATTCTTTCCCCTACATTGTTTTCGGCTTCCTGGGTTTTATCCATATAAATGTCAAATTGACAAGCGTAGCCACTTTGGTAGCACCGCACCCACACCTTATACCCGCGTTTAATGGGTTTTTTTGGGCATATACTGTTTTAGGGAGCTTCTCTATTTGAAACGAATCATAGACTCGTCAATCGACTGGTTTTTTCCTGGTCTAAACAGACTACTAAATTTCTCAGACAAATGAGTTAGTAGAGACCGAAGTTTATAAATTTTATCAAAATTTTTGTCCTCTCTTTTTGGCATCAAGCTGTTGTCATTCAAGTGTAAATTTCCTAATATCCAAGTGAACTTTCTTACTGCCATTTGCTACAACACATAAGAATCCGGGAGAATTTCGTTGGTGGACCAAAAACTATGATAGCTTGGGAGCTTTTTTATTCCCATGAGAATATTTATCCCAATGAAAGTCATCATGTCCTGAAGATTTATAGGGGAAAACGGCTTACCATTTTGGGTTGCATATAAATTAGTTTCAAAAACTAATTTCTCCATAAATTCAATAGTGAAGAAAAACATAAATATACTAATGGGTGTTATATCCTCCATTAGTGAAATCTATTTAATTGGGCCATATTCCTCAGAAAATTCAGGAATCCATTTATTCAATGCCTTTCTGTTATTCCACGTTACTTGGGTAACTCTGGAGGGGCCCGGTAAATTTGTGTCTATTTCATCTTCGTTTTTTGATTCCTCATCACTTTCAGCCCCAAGAATATCATTAGTAGGTAATAAAGGCACATTTTCTTCTATTTCACTATTATCATCCGAGATTACTGATTCTGGATCTGAAGGAAGTTCTTCAAACAAGGCCAATGCATCAGCTATTCCGAGCCCTTTGCGAAAAACTTGAATGTCAACAAAAGAAAACAATTACAAAATACTAAAATATATTCTTATTAATTATTTTAAATTTACATAAAACTTTAACGCAAATACTTTTTTCAAGAAAAAAAATACAAAAGTATTTAAAACACAAAATAACGGAAAACGGAAATTTTCTACTATATAAAAATTTCCGTACTAGCCTGGGAGTAAACGTAAGGTTCGACGCACAGAAAAGCACAAACTGAAAAGTCCTAAACGAGAAACACCAAAAACACATGTTCTCTGAGGATATAAAGGGCACGTTGTTGTTGATAAAATGCACGTATTGATAAAGTGCACCTGTTGATAAAGAAAACCTGTTGTTGATGTGGTATAATGTGCACGTGCAAGACCCCTTTTAACTCTCAAACGATCTTTTCCAGTAATAATAGATACCCCTTGTATTGAAAACCAGCGAACGTCGGCTGTTCACATGTCAATGAACGTCGACTGGTATTCACATGTCAATGTCGTAGGTGCGTTGTGGTTGCAGGGCGCGACCACAGACAATTTCCCTAAAAAAAGGAACGTGTTTTACGTATCTGGTTCAAATAAATGCTATTTTTTATTGTTTATGATAGACATGATGGTGTAGGATGAATAATTTCTGAAATTTAAGATTGTTTGCATGGATAAAAAGAGGTTATTTTGTGTCATTAAAAATTACTTTTAAATAACGGCATATTGGAAGGAATAAGAGCTCAAAATTTATGATATTGCTATATGTTAGTGTTATTTAGAAGTAAAAGATATGTAATCAATAAGTTTTAACTGAAAAATCAGGGAAAAAATTGAGAAAACAAATTCGAAAATGTGTGGTTTCGCTGCGCGACCACCACGCATTCAAAGTGAACACGATGCACCTACGTAGGCGTTTTCACGTAAGGCTGTCTATCATATACTCTTTCTGTGAAAGTGTAATCTAACTATCTATGCTAGTCTTCCTGAAAGGCGTTACGATCATGTCTTGCTGCCTTCAGATACATACAATAACAATACAGGAGACACTATAAACATCGCAAAAGAAAGCATAGTAAGAACTCTGAAAAATATAGTATCTTCGCGTAGTTACAAACTCTCAAGTCTACAGTAAAACTGATTGGGTATAGTTATAAATCTTAAATATGACATCTTTAGTCATGCTAGCTGTTTAAATTAGCTTGCAGGCCAATGGAATTCCATCATATATTACTTTAGGTTTTATTTAGGCGATTATATTTGGATTTAAACGTTTCTGAAATCTACTGAACCTCCGATGAATGTGCTATTAGTTTCAGAGAATCTCCATTATCTCTCACCAGGAATGACAACATTGAACCATAATGATCCAAATGATAATTCGCATTTTCATCAGATTTATTTACTTGATTCACCTGGAAATGTTTGAAAAATTCCGGAAAGGGACCAAATATTTGTCCAAAGTTTATTCATGATTCCAATGGTCCTGAAATGTTTTAAATTGTAAGTTGTCTTGGAAAACAAAGACAGCTTCCAAATGGTTTGTTTGGACATGTGTACGTCTAAAGAAAAAAGGAAAAAAAACTCGAAAAAAAGGAAGGGTAAAAAAAGGTATCAGAATGGACGGGAAAAAAATAAATGCATTACTTTTTTAAAAGAGCAAAATATTAAATGTTATTTAAATGTAAAAATAATTTAAAATAACTTTATTTAAAATATTTTTCGAAGCTGACAACGGAGCAACTAGAAAAGTCGTTGAAAATATCCAAGTACTATATGTAACTAACAAAATTTTCACTGTGTCTAATCCAAATAAAAATAAATCTTATTTATTATAAATTTAATATTCATACCTAAAGCTCACAGATTTTTTCGCTTATGAATGTGAAGGAATTTTGATGAGTAATATAGAATGAGCTTTCATCTATGAGTATTTCAAGAACTAATTTTGTACAATGTGTATGAACCAATAAGAGTTTTTGTACAATCAAAACTTGAGAAAAGAAGATAAGGAAGGTTGAAGGTTTAATTGGCGTTAAACAATATTTATTAACTTAAAATTATATTTGACTTAAATAAGGAAGGATTTAAGATATTAACTTGAAATTATAGGTGATTTAAATGTCGGATACCAGTCTTTCCGTTTGAAATACTCAGGAAAATAGGCACATATTATAAGGCAGCGTACAGTTTGGATAGACTATGAATGAAATAACTAAATAAACAAAATCTATGATCAAAACTTTGTTCCAGCTTCATCATTGACAGGAGGTTCAAAATCCTATTCAATTAGAAAGAACATAACAACGAACTTATCACTAACTGCAGTTCCAATGTTATTGTTCTCACGAAAGGTTACTAACAAGTGAGAAGTACTCAGTAGCTATAACGATAAAATCCAACTTGAATAACTGTCTCTAAATGAAATAAATCAAATCATCTTGAATGTTACCTAGTCTCCTTAGCATTTTTAAAAAAGTTTTTAAAAGTATTGTTTTGTTAGTGTTTTCTTACCTGCAAACTTAAAAAGCCTTTGTTGTGGTGATTTCTTTCAATTCAAAGGTAAAAGTTAATCTCCATTCATAATAAAATGGGGAATGTAAAAATAAAAACTACAAATCATATTTCTAATAGCATCTTCGTTTCCAATTTCCGTGTTCAATGTCTGAAAATAACGCTTAAGGATGTTTTCAACATTATTTCCTCAGACTAATCATTTAGTATCTTAGCTTAAGTAAATAAAGTTGGAGAAACGAATACATTTTTACCATTATGAATTAGAGTATTTACATCAGTTACATCTCGTCCTTTGAAAAAGAAAAAAATTAATTTGTCCCTTAGAGTAAAATATCAATTTTTCATAGAAATTGTAATCAAGAGAACTGATTACATACAACCGAAAGGGGAAATAGAACAGCTGAAATTCTGTTTGATTAGATTCTTGACGTAGATACTTTAATCACGAATTCTTTTTTCATTGAAACATCATTATTATATTGGATATATATGATAAATAAAATCGTATGCAATAATTAATATCACAGTTTAAAATAGAACCGCATTCCCACTGGCCTTTTGGATCCATTATACCGTGTGCAATTTACTACCGTTCTTTTACGTATATTATTTTTTACGTTTTCATAGAATGAAATTTCAACGCTTCATCAACGCTTTTAGTTATGCGAGAAAATATAGAAAATAAAGGTTATAAATGATAAGGAAATATAAGTTTCATTCCAGAATACATTAACAGAAGAGAGACAATGTGTGTCTCTATTGTGATTTGAGAATTGCAGTTTCAATTAGCCTTCAATATTAGCTTGTTTAAAAACAGCTTAAGGCAAATAACAAGAAGTTCATCTATTATTGGAAGTGTGATTATGTCCATTTGGAATTTATTGAAAAAAAAAACAAAATTTTATACAAAGTTGTATTTTGCTACTGAATAAAATATTATAAGTTAATTCTAAATTTCAAATTTGTATGCCTTTTCTATCGATTTAACTTTAAATTATCTACTGTACATGAAACTTTTAAAATAAAATAAAAAAAACCCAGATTAAGAAAAGTCTGACCATTGGTTTGGTTTTTTTATAAATGCTGATAGCTACCTAAAGACAGCTGGAAAACAAATATTAGTTGGGGAATTCTTGAAACGATTTTCAACAAATTGGTCATAAGACTTTCTAATGTTTTAATTTATCATAGAAGAAACCAAACTGTTTCTTAGGCTATACAAATGTTTCAATTTTTGTTTTTTAGCTTCTCTCTACTTGAAGGTTTCCTGACAAGTCCCTCAAGTACATTTATGCTAGTATAACATTAACGAACAAGAAAAAACTAGCGTTTATCAAGTGGAAATGCTTTTCATGATTATTCTGTCAGCATTTCTGAGTGTTGTACTCAGTTTTGGCTATATGAAATAAGATTAAATAAAATCTGGAAAAAATCCTGCATTCAAAATATTTCCCAATGGAATTTTTCCACAGGTAACATGTATGTAGACATAAATGAGGGGTAAAACTTATTTACTTCCTTATATCTGCAAATACTATTTTATACACTTCATAATAGCGCTGCCCCTTTAATTCGCAGTCTAATGTTACCTTATTCAGGATATATATATATATATATATATATATATATATATATATATATATATATATATATACACTCATGGACAAAAAAATTAGCACACCAAGAAATAATTGCGGGATCGTAACGAAACTTGCAATGAAGGTACATGTCGGGGAGATATGCAAATGATTAGAAATGCAGCGTGATTGCGCATTACGTATAGCCGATAGAGGGCGTTGAACATCGTACTCTGTGGAGTATAAAACAGGTAACCAAAGCTTGTTTGAGTGTGCTGAATCATTTACAAAGGAAGAGCTGAGATAGACATGCCATTACGTCGTGTTCGAAGACAATATAAGCAGTTGTCGCAGTTTGAGAGGGGGAGAATCGTCGGGATGATGGAAGCTGGGTGGTCAAATAGGCGAGTAGCTCGTCAATTAGGCCGCTCTGATTGTGTTGTGAGGAGGTGTTGGGACCAGTGGACCCGAGATGTCATGTACACGAAGACCAGGCTCAGGACGCCCTCGACAGACCAGTCGTCGAGAAGACCGCCACATCGTAAGAAATGCACGCGTACAGCCAACAGCTTCATCGGCCGCCATCCAGGCACAGGTAGCACCTTCGCTAGGGGCCTCGGTGTCTTCTCGAACCATACGAAGGCGCCTCGCTGAAGGACAGTTGGTATCGCGGCGCCCATTACGTGTGCTGCCCTTGACGCCCACCCATCGACGACTCCGTTTGGAGTTTTGCCGCGCACGAGGAAACTGGACTGCAGCGGAATGGAACCAGGTCGTCTTTAGCGACGAATCCATATTCAATCTCGGCAGTGATGACAATCGTGTTCGTGTGTGGAGAGCCCGTGGTGAACGCTTCAATCCTGCCTTTGCTGTACAGCGACACATCGCTCACACATCTGGTGTGATGGTATGGGGTGTCATTGCCTACAATACACGGTCACCCCTAGTATTGTTCGGTGGCACCATGACAGCCCAGGGGTATGTTCATGAAATCCTGCAACCACATGTGTTGCCACTCATGCAACGGCTCCCAGGAGCCATTTTTCAACAAGACAATGCTCGGCCTCATACGACAAGGGTGTCACAAGACTGTCTCCGCACTGTTACTACCCTTCCTTGGCCTGCCCGATCCCCAGATTTGTTTCCAATCGAGCATATCTGGGATCATTTGGGACGACGAGTTGGGCATCCCACGAGTTTGAACGAACTAGAGACAAGGTTACAGCAAATATGGAACGAAATGTCTCAAGACATCATACAGAACTTGTATGACTCAATGCCCGATCGTATCGCATCGTGCATTCGCGCTAGAGGGGGTCCAACGGAGTATTAACTCCTCCGTTCTTTTGCCTTTTTCTCTGAAATAAATTTTCCTTTTTCTTTGTTCTTCTTATCATTTACTTATATCAAAGTAGTCATTACGTATGTAAAATTTCGTTTCATTTTGACGACTCCTTCTTGGTGCGTTAATTGTTTTGTCCATGAGTGTATTTATTTATTTATTTATTTATATATAATGGTATACATAACTAAAAGCACTATATATTTCTTCAGGATTTCATGCATGAAACGCAATTTATGTATACATATACTACAATAAATTCAAGTCAGAAAATAAAATATAGCGCTCCAAATTGTCTTTTAAGCAAAATAGTCAATTCTTTAAAAAAAACTAACCTCTTAAACTAACCTTTAAATGGAGAATCTAGGTACGCCGCAGGGAATATTTAAAATTGGAAATAATATTAGAGCAATCTTACTCTCTCAAGTATTTTGCAAGATGGGAAACTAAATATTGATAGAGGATAGACATTTGAATGTAACTGGTAATTTACTTTGCCTCTCCGAGGAAACCAACGCAATGTGATTTAATATGAACTCCTTAAACATATAGATCTATGCTACAAGTCACTGCAAGGATGAAGTAAGTAAAGGTGTCACACAAATCAGAATGAGAAAGTTAATGAGTGTTTTCTGAAGTATGGTTTGCGTAATGTCAAAAGACGTGTATTCGAAAGACATCCATGAAACTGAGCACTTCTTAATGTTAGTATTGTTTAAAATTTTGTTTACATATTCCTACAATTAAATATGTTACTTTTATCCAAACACATGACAGTAAATTTGTTTTAAGTTAAACCGTGGATTGTTAAGATATACCTACCTCTATAAATGTGAAGACTAGTCGTTTAAACTGGCAATAAACACCAAGTGTTGAATTGAGAATCCACACAAATGAAGAACATGTATATAGAAAAAAAAATATTAATAAAATATTTTGTGCATGGTGAAAGGGGGTCACATTATCGGCTTGAAATTCGTAAACAATTTATTTATATCGTATTCTTCGATCGCAAGAGATGGAATGAAAAACAAATTTGTAGAGTAAATGTTAGATTTAACAAGATATTTATTACATATAGCTTAAATTAACAGTGTAATCCAACAAGAATAAATGAACCAGAAATGATGAAACCCCTAAGTATAATTCTTCTACACGTAAGATGGTACCTCGTATAAGAGAATCACAGACTTCAACACGCTTCTAGCTGTGCTAACTTATTTTCTCTTTCCTGACACCTCAACAACTACGTCATAAACTTCCAAGCTCCGTCAGCTCAAAGCTGTCTAACAGTTTCACGACCACAAATTTGCTTCTCAAAATATGGCGAACATCTTTAAATATTTTCCAGTTCAGAGGTTTATCGAATATTAATAGGATCCAGTCCTTGCATATTATTAAACTCATATTATAAAAGAAAATAACAATTTTGTTCTGATTATCTTTATTTTATCCGAGATCGTGAATTTGTTTATAAGCAGGACAAGGAGTCGTCGTAGCAAAAAGAATGATCTCAATTGGTTTTGAATTTTCGGTAAATAATGTTTTGAACTTTCACACTGATTACAAATTATATGCAGTATCATAAAAATTGACTACCGAATTTGTTGTAGTGCCTTAATTGGTCTTTCAAAATCGTGTTTTTCACTCATTTTGAAGGTGGAACTATTTCAAAAACTATAATACAGTCAAGAATTATTGTTTTCTTTATGACCTGCTGCGTAAATATATTCCTACCCATCTTTTGTAATAAGTCTTCGTCCTCGTGGATAACAGCTTATTAAAAATGATTTTAAAATTTTCAATTTGAATCTAACGAATATATTGTTAACGAATTTCATTCCAGTACTTCCAGCAAGTCTCGACCGATATCAAACTTAAACACGATTTATATGCGGTTTGCCTTTTATAACACTGACATATGTTATCTCATACCTGGTGAAAGACGACAATCTTCAAGATAGGTCGAACACAGCGTTTAGCTTAAATGATATTTAAGGACCGGAAGACCAGAAGCTGCGTAGCAATATCTGCAAACTCAGCCGAGGGTTGATTTCCCCTGTTCGGTTTATGTTTCATATGATCCTGGGTGCCGGACGGACAGTACAGATCTGCTGACAAATTAGGGCAACCCGGGACCCTTAGTAAAAGACGACAATAGATCCTCTGAAATTAGTCAAAAATCCCTTTTCTTACTTGGAGTGTTTAAAAAGTTAACATATCTCAATACCACCAAGATGTTCGGAATTAGAAGAAATTCATACTAAATAGTTGGGAAAGAAAAAGTGCTGGCAGTATTTTATGAATAACTAAATATTTTGCTATTCTAAATTTGTTCATAAATTTGTTCTAAATTTGTTCATAAAAAATTCGATTCCTTGCAAACAGCGTGTAAGGTCTACCTAATGATCGATTAACAATAATCGATCATTGTATTTGCTTAAATCAAAATAAGCTACAAAAAATGCTAAATTCAGCATAAAACATTACTATAAATGCCGCGTAGCCAGATTCCGGAAGAGACTAGTTTGCTTGCAGCTGTTTATGCGAGTTGCCTTCAGTGGCTCATAGCTAGATCGCTTCTAAGTCTAACCGAGTTTTTGCCACTCTGGCATAAATAGGTTGTTGTGTTAGTAATAGTAGATTTTCGTGCAGCATCGCTGGTCTGACTTTACATATATTGTGAGTACTTGAACTTCATTTCCTTGTATAGTGTTTATAACATTTTGTACGTTGTATTGTTTTTACACTGCACGTTATTTGTGTCAAGGGAATAATAAACTTTGTTATTTATCTAGTACAAAAAGTGTCATTTCTACATTATTAGAGGGTGACATCGATATGCATATATCCTAGAAAGGGTAGAAGTCAGATATCTGAATAAGCATTTTAATATTTAGAAAAAATCTTACCTGTTTCTTGTTTCGGTGTATGAAATTAAAAATTTTAAAATTTCACGAGAGAAAAAAAAAATAAAACAAAATTAGTAAACAACTGTTTTAAAACTCATTTTCAAGAGAAATCTATTTTAAGATCAAGGTCTAAGTCTTTTATTTGGATTCTTAGGTTAATGCGTGTAGAGAAAACTGATCAATAAGTAAGAGGTTCTTGGTAATGTTCCAGTGTCTAAAAATAGATCATTCTGTTACGAGAAACTCTCTATTTCTCCGTTTCTCACGTACTAGCGCGTTCTTTATGTAGCGACATAAAGGATATTTATTTCTCCCATCCACTGTTTCTTCTCGTCTTTGCATATGCAAGTTCAAGTTAAATCGGTAAATTTCAGTTTTCAAGTTTTATGGGATTTGTCATTTTATTGGAAAATAAATAACTTTTGGGATATTGAGAGATAATAATTATTGTGAAGACCGCGGGATCCAGTTTAAAGCTTTTTGTGTTCTGGCATGTTTCCAGGTTTTATTTATTTCTTTTCTAAGGCATAAAAGTTTTTGTTGCATTGTAGTAGTGAAGATCAATATCTTGGGATGTGACTCAAAAGACATTCTTTCGAAGGCGTTTTCATTTATGACAGACATTAAAATTCATAAAATTTTATACTACTCACTCCCCCCCACACACACACACATACACACACACACACACACACACACACATATATATATATATATATATATATATATATATATATATATATATATATATATATATATATATATATATATATATATATATATATATATATATATATATATTCAAAGTTATGCAAGAATCATTGCACTAGGCTACTTTTACACAAACACATAACATTTATTTTCTATTTACAACAACGAACATTATTATTTTTCGCCAACCTGCAATCAGTGGTTCAGCTCGTATCATTACACCAATCTAACTATAGAACACCAGTTTAAACCATTGAGATGCGCACATAGCGCCCTCTTTATCTCATTTCACTTCACTCCCCACCTGAACTCATTAGAGTTCAATTACATACTTGGCATAAAATTTTAAAACTATTCAGAAAACAAATTTGAAACAATAATGCAGTTAGTAATGCAACTGACAATTTAAAAGCACATAAACACACTTTCACAGAAATAAATCTAACCAAAACACAATATACAAAATATCTAAATTAAAGTAATATAAATGAACAAATAGAGCATTATCTAAATTAATCAACAAAGTAAAGATTATTAAAGAAACATGCAAATTCATTGAAATAAAAATTATCAGTCATTAGAACCATTAAGTTCTAAAGGATACACTGTATAAGCTGCACTGGTCTTTTCAATAGTCTTTTGGCTGTTTTAACCACACAGGATCGAACATGGCCATCCCGTCCTAGGAGAACGTCACTTATAACTCCTAAGTTCCATAAAAACTTTGACTTTCCAGTTCCTTCAAGCAAAACAACATCATTCATTTTCAGGTCTTTCTGAGTTACAGGAGTAACAGTAAAGTGATGGGCAGTTCTAAAATCCAGTAAATATTGATCTTTCCCCTTTAGTCAAATTTGCTTTAACATGTTTGACTGGCACTGCTTTTTTTTAGTCAAAGACTCGTTTGAGGAAATTTTTTGTACTAATTCAGCAAAATTACAGGGGTATTCTATGTCCTTACGTCCAAAATGGAGAAAATAAAATGTAGAAAATAAAAGTAAGAGGCTCAGGTTCGCAAGAATCGTTATAAACATAGGTGAGATGTCTTTGTTTCAGCACAACCTCTATATCCGTCGGAGCAGTCGTAAGTTCTTCAAATGTTAACAACGCTCGTCCAAAGATTTTCTTGAGAGGCTCTTTAATGCTTCTCATTAGAGGCTCGTAAAATCCTCCAAACCATGAGGCACGTTCAACTATAAATTTACAAGTAATTCCCTATGATGATATGAAATTCTTGAATTCCTCATCTCTGAAAATATTGAAGAAATACATTAAATCATTTTTCGCACTCTTGAAGGATTTTGTATTATCAGAGTACACTATACGACAATTTCCTCTCCTGGATAAGAATCGTCGAAAAGCTAACATGAATTTCTTGGTCGTCATGTCGGATACCAACTCGAGGTGTACCGCCTGAGTGGCAGCACAAGTAAATAGAGTAATATAGGATTTTGTTACCGCTTTTCCAGTCTTAACCATGACAGGTCCAGTAAAATCGATACCAGAAATACTGAAGGGTGGCGTTTCAGCAATTATGTCCCGTGTAATTTGCGCATTCACCTGGTTGGCTGGTTTCACTGCATACTTCTGGCAAATGAGACACTTTCCAATTATTTTCTTTACCAGCTGTCGGCCCTTGGGGATCCAGTACTTCCTCCTAATTTTCGACAAGGTTGCAGCAACTCCACTACGCAAAGTCTTATTACGCTCACATTGTATCAGTAAAACAGTGAATTTAGAACCTCGAGGGAGAATTATTGGGTGTTTTTCATCTAAAGTGTATTCACTTTCTTCTAATCTCCCCTTAATCCTAAGAATATCTTTATCATCAAGGAATGGAGCTAAACTGTAGAGACAAGATTCTGCAGGAATCGTCTAGTTCTTCTGTAATGCACGAATTTCAGAATGATATATTTGTTTCTGTTCATTCCGTATCCAAAATTCTTCAGCATTCTGAAGTTCAGAGGCAGAGAGGGGGCCATTTTCAACGGGTAACTTCTTAGATCTCGCGATGAAACGTTTGATACATGCAGTGATTCTCAAGACTCGTAAAAGACTAGAATATCTTGATACTTCAATAGGTTTCTCAACGACTTTAACTACGCATCCGTTGATACGTACATCGCTACGACACTCTAATTCTTATTTATTTACAGACCTCACTTGCTGAGTGGGCCAGTTTTCAGCAGGAAGCTGCAGCCACTCTGGTCCATGCCACCATAACAAACTTCTGCAAACCGTGGAGGCATCCAAACCTCGCGTTATTAAGTCTACGGGATTCTCCTTTGAGCGGCAGTGTTTCAAACAGTCTGGGTCAGTAAGTAGCTGAATTTCGGCTACACGGTTACACACAAATGGTTTCCATTCTTTAGAGAATCCTTTTATCCAGTGAATTACTATCGATGAATCAGTCCAAAAATTTATTTTAGACCACATATCAGGAAATACCTGTTTCAAGTGCTCAGCCATTCGAGCTGCAACAACAGCGTCCATGAGGTCCAGTCGAGGCAGAGTCAAATGTTTCAGTGGGGCTACTCTACTTTTAGACATAACAAAACTGGTGCAAAATTCGTCTTCTTATTCAGGTATCTAACAAACGCAACTGCACCGTATGCTTTGGGATTTGCATCGGAAAATACATGTAAAGTGACTCCATTTCTTTCCAATTGTTTAGAATGGAAGTATTTTCTCTCAATCGATAAGTGATTCAGTTTAATTATCTCCGAACACCAGTTTGTTCATTTTGATATAAGATCATTCGGAAGCTGATCATCCCAATCTAATCCTTTTAACCAAATCTCTTGAAACAGAACTTTTACTCTGAAAGCGAACGGTGATATATATATATATATATATATATACAATTGGCTCTCTGTTTAACGACTCACAGGGGACCGTGAAAAATCGTCCTTAAGTAGAGATCGTCCTTAAACAGAATTTGTAAAAAAGTAATATTTCCCATAACGTCGATCTTACTGATCAAAAGTGAGGTGGCACCAGGGGTTAATGTTGACGCACTTGTATGCTGCTCCCAGATCAGATGTAATCTACAACTTCCAAGGTATTGCATGCGAATGTCTCACGACAAGTATTAATATATATATATATATATATATATATATATATATATATATATATATATATATATATATATATATATATATATATATGTATATATATATAATATAATTTATCATCAGTAAGATAATGTTCCTGGAAACTAAGCTCAGTGTGCTCGAGCCCTCTGATCTGGATCGTTAAATCCTGAAGGACTACAATGTTAAAGGACCTAGTTTTGCAATCAATAAGATAATGAGGCACTACCGTTGAAAAGAGGGTAAGTGCCAAGAATGAAATCTTACAGGAGAAACGAAAATCTTTTAGGAAGTGTATTAAATAATGAACACGATAATCCTTTTTTTTCCTAAAAAATGTATACTTACTCAAAAATTCAAACAATATGAAAATTCAACTCAAAACATTATTATTACACTGCTGGCCACCCAAATTGCAACACCAAGAAAGACAAGAGATATCACAACAAAATTTATTTTGTAGATAACATGTTGACCAAGTATCAAATTATTAAATTTATAGACTTCTGTGAAGTATGGTTCCTGCCAAAATCAGTAGCCAGAGTAGCCGCCATTGTTGGAGATCACCGCTGCCACACGCCTCGGCATTGATTCAAAGAGACTTTGGATGGGTTCTTCGGGTACAGCAGACCAAGCAGCTTTCACACGTTGTCAAAGTTGATCTGCTGTGGCAGCTGGGGATGGAATCTGGGTCAATCGTAGAGCAACCATGGACCACATGTTTTCTATCGCTGAAAGATCCGGAGAGCGAGGCGGCTAGGGAGGCAATTCAATATGGCGATTGACGAAGAACCGTTGGACAATGCGTGCCACGTGTGGTCGCGCATTATTCTGTTGAAATATGGCTGTGGGCAAGCCCTGAAGGTAAGGAAGGACAACTGGCTCCAACACCTCGGAGATGTAGCGCTGGCTGTTTAAAGTACCGGCAATGCGTACTAGAGGTGTGCGAGAGTGATATCCAATACCGCCCCATACCATAATACCCGGTGCAGGACCAGTGTGGCGGTGCATAACGCAGCTGTTCAGCATCCTGTCTTCACGGCGTCTCCAGACTCGAATGCGACCATCGTGGTGTTGCAGACAGCAGCGTGACTCGTCAGTAAAGACAATTTCATTCCATTCTGCCGTCCACATCCTTCTGTCATCGCACCATTGGCGGCGGAGACGTCTGTGGTTCTGCGTCAAGGGTAGACAAAGCAATGGACGTCTTGCGGACACACCACTCTGCTGTAAACGGCGTCGAATGGTACGCGCAGACACTGGATGATGCGTTAGAGACTGCATGTGCTGTGCTATGGTTCGTGATGTGACTGAGCGATCCGTCACTGCCATGCGCACAATTTGCCTGTCATCACGTGAAGTGGTGCGCTGAGGTGGATGCGATCGAACACGCCGGTCCGTCGTACCTTCCTGCATCCAACGATCACATATCCGCATTACAGTTGTTTGGTTGCGTCCAACACGACTACCGATTTCCCTGAAAGATAATCCACAATCTCGGTAGGCCACTATCCTTCCTCTGTCGAACTCGGATACTTGATCAAAAGATGATCGCTGTTTTCGACGAGGCATAATTGATCTTTTTATTGAAAAAACCACAAGAAAAACACAATTGCCGAACTTGAAATCGTCGAAATCTCCAAGCCTTAAATAGCGCTTTGAAGTGGCGCCACAGGCGCGCGTGATGTGCGTCTGCGCTGAAATTCTAATCATTTGCATATCTCACCTCCGATAATGCATGTTGTAAATTTCATGTTATTTGCATGTTTCCTTCAGGGTGTTGCACTTACAGTGGCCAGCAGTGTAAAATAAAATAAAACATTAAATTACTATTATTAGGAAATCAAACAGTATCAAAATTAAACTCAAAACATTATTATTATTAAAAATCATTATTATTATTAAAAATTTATCATTATTATTATTAAAAATTTAATAATTTCAAAGTTCTTCATAGAAAGGAGGATACTTTGCTTCCATAAAATCTAGCATCTGTTGTAAATCTTTTTTCTTCGCTGCGTTAATCTCTGGAACTCTTCCATTTGGCGCAAATCTTTCCATGGGCTTGAACTGAAAAAAATTCGCTTTTTGAAGATGATCTTTTCAGCCCATTCTTCGATTTCATTCAAAGTTTTTTTGTTGTGATATACGGGATATCAGATTTCGATATGCGGATCCAGGATTTGGCAGAAATCTTCAATAACGCAGTATTCAGATACTCAGAACAAGCTTAAGCAAAATCCAAAAAATCGTCCTTTACCATTTGAATTACCTGAAACGGATTTTCGAGTTTGGAGGTTCTTACCATGTCCTGTAGATATCCTGGTACCATGCATTTGCAAAGTCTCTTCCTCTTCTCAATTATTCCAAAATCTCGATCGCATGGCATGTATGAATATCCAGAGACGAGAAATTTCAAGTCGATCACGTCGTAACATCCCTTTACGACAAGAAACAGCATTGAAATAAGAACCATCGGATTTTTATTTTGGTCTGCACAGTTGTCACACGATATTTTCAAGTTAATTTAGGTGGGAGCAACTAGGAGGTCAGCACCTTGAATAAACATGAGGCGACTTCGTTACCGCTTCGACCTGCAACACCTTCGTTGCACATACACATGAAATGTCCGTAACTTATGTTCTAAACAAGATAGAAACAAAATTTAAACAGATATGAAAGATAAAAAAACAGACTTATACACTGAAAGTAAAAAAAATTATGTTTTGACCAAAAATCACGTTCAACTTAAAGCATTTTCCAGTCTTTTTTTTTTTAATTTAAAGACAGGAAAATGCTTTAATAGGAAATACGGACATGAAATCTACCAGTCAACAATTCTAAGGAACAAACTTTAAAAATAAAAAAATTAAAAAAGTAGTTTCCACAACTTTAAAGAGAAACCTCAATAAAAAATCAAAAACGAAAACCTTACCTTGTTTGGTGGATAATAACGAGGCTTCTTCGTTCTCATGTTTATAAAGTATTCTTTGACATGAACGGTAAAGATGTAGAAAAATAAATCCAAACACTAAATTGAATCCAGTATTAACATACAAAAAACCAGTGTAACAAACCCTTCCTTCAAACTGAGAACTAAGCCATAGACAAAAGAAACTGTGACAGATAAAAGAATGGTAACACAACGTTGTCACATCCCCTTTTTTCAATGCCCTAAACTAATGACTTGACACCAGCGGCATCTCTTGGTGACTATCAGAACTAAACTAAACTAGCTAGGCACCTACCATCTTTGCCACGCTATTAGCCTTGAAACGAACCATTGTATCAGTGAAAAAAATACGTTTCGGAAATGTTTGCACTTACCCACTTTTCAACCCGAGCGCAGTTGAAAATTGTTTTATTGTTTAAAAGGATTTTCTTAAATGTCCATGATGCCTGCTTGACATTCACAGGGAAAGTTATAAGGAAATCACTCAATTATGAGAAACTTTTTGTTCTATTATTTTTTTGTTATTGTCTCTTTGAGATTTTTTTATTAAAGATAGATTTTGTATATGAGTCAATACATGAATATAAAGAAACTCAAAAGTTTCATCTCTTGTTTTTTATAATGACAATCAACTTACCTTGGACGCTTAATCACTTGACTCATTGAAAGAAAATCATCGTAGCATTTCATAGCATTTAGAGAACAGTCATTTTAATTCAAAACAAGGATTTAATTTGATCTAACTGATGACATTTATTATCCCGGTAGATACCTACCTAAAGAATAAAAATCCCATATCCTGTAAAGAAAGTACTGCAGTAGTGAAGAAGAGCGTTGAACAACATGGGTTTCTAGCCCTTCTGGGTAATTTCTCATCTATATGACTCAAGTCTTGGTACTATGAAACATAGGTACTATGAAAATTACTTGAATGCAATTTTAAAGCTTTTGTAAGACGATGTTTCTCAGCAAAGACATCAACAATCAACTGTTATTCAACAGTTATTCTTCACACAGCAACATGAAGTATTTTTACTTAAAACATTCCATGTTATTTCTAGTCCATGAAAACAGACACAAGTAATTTTGTTAAAAGAAATTGTAAGAGATGAACATCAGTTAGAATGATGATTGGATTTTGGCAGTCAGTAGAAAGTTCCCGTGTTGGAACACCTTCCAAGTATCGAAAAACTTTAGTCACTCCCGAATAACTGAGCATAAAAAAGTAGAATTAGATAACAGTTAAAATTATAGCTGCCGATAACAAATCTGTGTCGGATATCCATTTTTAGACAACTATATATGTTAAACTATCCAACAATTTGACGAATTTGCCTAAAACTTAGTTATTGGAATAAAGTAAAATTTACTTTCTGCCGAATCATCTCCGAATTATTCCAACAACTAAAGTTTTGTTTTTGAAATGTTAAAAAAAATCTAGCTGAATATGAAGCTTCTTATAAATATATATATATATATATATATATATCCACACTAACCAATAAAATAATCGGATAAAGGTATGGTAGAACTAAGATTTTGCAATACTTAATTTTACAGATATTTGAAGCTAATTGGGGTATTATATTTCAGTGAATAAAAATGTATAATTTTAGGATAATCTTTTATAGATTAAACAAAGTAGATTTATTTTTCAAATTCAAATATTCTGCATTAAGGATAATTTTCGTAATCGTTAAAAGTTGTCTTGGTGCAATACTAAAAATGCATCATATTCAGGATCAAAATTAATATTAAATCTTTCAAGGGAAGATTATTTTGTTTCCAGTAAATTCGATTTTGATGTTGCCTCACGGGAGAAATTTAACAAATCCCCACAATACAGCATACTCCTAAATATTTTATGCTGCTTCAATATGTGGTATTGAATACAGACAATTAAGTTTCAAAAAAGTCAAAGGTCAGTTTACCTCATGACAACTTAAATGAATTAGTATAAACAAATTTTTAGACATTGAATTGGATTTTAATTATGAAATACTAAAGAGGTGATTTAAAAATATAATATATATATATATATATATATATATATATATATATATATATATATGTATGTATATATATGTGTGTGTGTGTGTGTGTGTGAGTGTGTGCAGGCAGGCAACATGCCTGCCTGCCTACGCTAATCGCTAATACTCTAATTACGCTAATCACTATACGCTAATCGCTAATTACTACTATGCAGGCAGGCAGGCAGACATATGCCTGCCTGCCTGCATAGTAGTAATTAGCGATTTATCATTCAGAAATGGAAGAAAAAATTACTCAAATGCAGACAAGAAAGAAAATAAATTAGCTTTGTTTTCCTTGTCCGTTTTTTTCAGAGGAAAATGTAATCGAATTCCTATCTACGAAGCTACATGAATGATATATAAAGACCATAAAAGCTTTGAAAAAAAAGGTTTAGAAGGAACAGCAGCTCATATTTCCACGGTTGTTATGCATTATATGAAGTATACACACAAAAGTCAGAAAAATCATAACCCTAGTTAAGTATGAATACAATTTTAGAGATAAAACAAAACATCCGATCACCATTATACCTTATCCTCAGATATATTCAACAGAAGAAATTGAGAATGAATTTTAAATATTTACACAGCAAATAAAGATTTTTTTTCTTTTTTTTTTCCTCCGGAAAAATATTTTTAGAATGTGATTTAAGAAATGGTCTTGATAAGGGAGCCTATTTGAAATCCCCGTTTTCCAGTCACGTTTTCTGATATGGCCCTTAAAGAAAATTGGAATGAGACTGTATTTGAAAACATCAGCAGTCCACATATTATATAATAGGTTGGTGATATTCGTGAGATTTAAAGAATGGACTACGTTGTTGCATTAGTTATGAAGTGTAAAATCTACGGTGCAAACAGAAATATATTTTTAATTTATATAAATTCATATTACTTACATTTGGTTTGTTTAAATTTAATCAAAATCTATTATTTATGGGTGTATTTGGAAATAATGTTTGAGAAAACATTGTGCATGTAGGTATATATGATACTTTAGTGCTTAGATGATTAAAATATAATAGAACTAGCTGAATACCCGTTCTTCGCTACGGAGTACATTTAAATTAAATATAACGGTCAATGTATGCAAATAATGCGAAAAAAATGTATATACACACACACACACATATATATATATATATATATATATATATATATATATATATATATATATATATATATATATATATATATATATATATATATATTTATAATAAAGACAACGGTCAATGTATGCAATTAATGCCCCTCCAAAATATATATAGTTATAAGAAAATCGTAACGGATATTTTTATAGGCAAAATAATTGTAACGATGAATTTCGCTACAGGTTCTTTTATTTATGTTAACTTTGCTAAATTCAAGTATGTAATCAAAACTTTAATAGTTATTTTAATATTAATTTTAATTCTTGAACTAAGTTCTTTCTTGCAGGTTATCTCTTTATTCCTTAGCCTTTAACAGTTTATTTTTTGCATCTGCCATCGGTTTCGTGGGAGGTCTTAAATTGCTGCTAGGTACATCTTGTTATTTTGAACAGCTATTGATGTTAAACATCTGGACGGAACGTTAAACCGTCGTAAAAATTCCTCTTCCGTTTCATGTGCCTAGTTTAATTGTCTGCTGTTGTGTCCAGAAAATTGAAACCTTATCTCTCCTCTTCCACCGTATTGTGCATGGAAAGCTTACTCCGTGTACTAATTGCTTCGACTTAGCTCAGAGGCGCAGCCTATTTCAAGATAAAAATATTTCCCCATATCCCCTACTGCGTGGGAAGAATATTTTGGTGCTCTCCAGGCAATTTGAGTTTCCGAGAACCATGGGAAAATTCCTCAACTAGGTTGAATTTCGCTCCTGATAGCGGTTCTCCTGATCGGTCAATCTTAGCCAATGAGGGTCCTGTTCGACTTCTATTCGACATATACGCGATCAAGTTGGCAACGTTAGGGCTTCCCTTTTGGCAATGTTTACGCGTTTTTATTTTTCGGACACAAAGACGTTGGCTCGGTTAAGATATTGTAGCTCTCTTCTCTCTCCATGCGTTTGGAGTTTGGCGGGTTTGTAAAGATATTGCAACACTTGTCTCTCCTCGCGCTCCCCAGGGCTTGAAAAAAAAAGATACGCATATAGATTTGGAATTATAGCTACTTGTTGGTTGGTATTTTTGCTGGTCCCCAATCCAGGGTATGGCCTTCCGGACAGAACTTGGTGCAGGGAACTGATTATATCTTTTTCTTGGTTCTGTTTATGTAAGAACACAAGCTCGTAGTTTATTTTTATGCTTTGCTTCCGACCTGAATGGTTATGTCAACCTTTAGCTCCCGATATGAATTGAGCTAGACATAAAATAATTGTACATATTGCTTCATTAAGATATTCCAGAAAAACTTTTACTATGCTTAGTTAAAATAAAATTAAATCTAATTCAACAAGCCTAGTGCATCGTCTATTACTGTGAAGCATTGTTATTTTTATCCAGTGAGTGATAGTAGTAATCTAGAACCAAATTGTTTATTGTGGTACAATGATTTAAGAAACGCTATCTCCTTTAATTCTCTGATGTTGCAGTGTACTCCTGAGTCCAGCCGAAGATATTTCGCATGATGTTCATCATTCCAGCCTTTAAATAGGAGGCTATTGTTTAATTGGATCTTCCGGCCATCATTTTTACCTCACTACGATCGAACATTCCGTCGCCATAGATCGAGCTTATGTAACTATGTATTCCTCCTGTGGGCGATACGAGCTATTATAATCCACTTCAGATCGCTGCCGTTATCGTTAACCAGTATAATCAACGAATTTATTTTCATCGATTACAATCCTTAAGAACATCTTTTCTTCATCTCTTCGATGTGTTTCAATAGTACAGACTCTTCAGTACAGAACATTTCTCCAGTACATAGACTATTGTGCTGGCTCTTTAAGCCAGCAAAAGGTTTTCGCAGATTTGTTAAAAGCTACAAGGCATTTCAAGATTCTTTTATGCATTGTAAAACGTAGTGAAAGGAAAAAAAGAGTCAGCATAAGAAAAGGCCTTTTACATAAGTTTAAAAGATTGTTAGAAAAGGGAAACGTACGCAATAAAAATATATTTATGGGAAAGAGGGGAAAACGTTGCAGAATAGCGCGGTGTCCTTTGACTTAGTAACCGATGAATTACCCCCATAAGAAGGCCCAGTAGTAAGCTAGAATCGCGGCTAGTTAAAAGACCCCATGATAAAAGAGTTTCGTTGGACGAGGGTCAGTCGAAAAAGCCCCTTAGAATAAGGAATAGGAATTGAAAGGATTATATTGAAATTTACACAACAGTAGCAGTATTGTCGGATCATGGTCAGGAAAAGATGTTATAAAACTGACCAGGTGTTAGAAAATAAAAATATAAGAAAAATGTAGAAAGGAAAAGGGGAAAAATGTGAAAGAATATGAAAATGTGAAATAAGTATAGGTCCAATGAGAAGTGTGATTTTAATAAAAGAGAAATATTAGGGCCACTAGAAAAGGGTTTTAAGACGTAGGTGGAGTTTATGTGGAGAAGAAAATATTGTGATTGGAAGGTGAAAACATGTATGAAAAAAGTTGAGATAAATATTAAGGGGGAGAAATGATACAGAGATAGAGGGAGAGTTCAAGAGAGGAGACGAGATCCTTGGCGCGGAGAGTGAGTGGCCTTCGGGTTGCTGGCTCTTTAAGCCAGCAAAAGGTTTTCGCAGATTTGTTAAAAGCTACAAGGCATTTCAAGATTCTTTTATGCATTGTAAAACGTAGAGAAAGGAAAAAAAAGAGTCAGCATAAGAAAAGGCCTTTTACATAAGTTTAAAAGATTGTTAGAAAGGGAAACGTACGCAATAAAAATATATTTATGGTAAAGAGAGGAAAACGTTGCAGAATAGCGCGGTGTCCTTTGACTTAGTAACCGATGAATTACCCCCATAAGAAGGCCCAGTAGTAAGCTAGAATCGCGGCTAGTTAAAAGACCCCATGATAAAAGAGTTTCGTTGGACGAGGGTCAGTCGAAAAAGCCCCTTAGAATAAGGAATAGGAATTGAAAGGATTATATTGAAATTTACACAACAGTAGCAGTATTGTCGGATCATGGTCAGGAAAAGATGTTATAAAACTGACCAGGTGTTAGAAAATAAAAATATAAGAAAAATGTAGAAAGGAAAAGGGGAAAAATGTGAAAGAATATGAAAATGTGAAATAAGTATAGGTCCAATGAGAAGTGTGATTTTAATAAAAGAGAAATATTAGGGCCACTAGAAAAGGGTTTTAAGACGTAGGTGGAGTTTATGTGGAGAAGAAAATATTGTGATTGGAAGGTGAAAACATGTATGAAAAAAGTTGAGATAAATATTAAGGGGTAGAAATGATACAGAGATAGAGGGAGAGTTCAAGAGAGGAGACGAGATCCTTGGCGCGGAGAGTGAGTGGCCTTCGGGCCCCGCTCTGGGGTGTGTTGCTTTCGAGCCGCCCTACGTCAAGGATGAAGTGATGCAGTTTTCCCTTAGATAGCCGAATTGGGGTAAGTCAGTCTTTACATTTCTGTTGCCTGTTGACAGTACTATTTTAAGATTTAAATTTAAATTAAAATCCCGTAAATGATACATACCTTGTTTTATCCGGTGAGGACCCAATTTGTTATTTGAAAGAACATTAATCATTTTAGCACTATTTATCAGAGCACTATTTTACAGAGCACTATTTTACAGAGTTAAAATGTTGGGTAAGAGAGATTTTTTTCAACCCAGCAATTGTACAGCTTTCCTGTATTGGCAACGGCCATCTAGTTCTTCACGATAGTATAACACATCTCCATGTTACTAACTTTCTTCTACAAACTTGTTCCCGGGTAAAATGTCCCCTACAAACATTTTGCCGTGCGAACTTTTCCTCTTCAGAATTTAGCCCCGTATAAATATACGCTACAATAATGTAGAAGAAAATACTCAAAATAAATATAACGGTCAATGTATGCAATTAATTTTGTATGTTTAATATACATAAAACAAACTATTTTGAATTGAATTCTTAAAAAACTTCCATCTCAATTAGTCTAGTGGTTAAATTTTTTCTTTTACCGTATTTTAATATTTTTTGTCAATTTATTTCGATGTTGTGCACGTGAAGCAAAATTAATTTAAATTATCACAAAAAGAAAAGAAACCACGTGATCAGCATTTAATAAATTAAATTCCAAAATTTAATCTTTAAAAATTCCACAAAATCAGAAATTGGAGGTAAAGATTAGAAAAAGATTTCATTTTAAAGGAATTTTTATAATCTTTCTCATGATATAAATTTTATAACCTCAGATTATTATTTTAAATGCAACCTAAAAAGAATGCTACAAAAAAAGCTTAAAAATTTAGTTTTAAAAAAATCAAAGGAGAATTTTTCAAAAATCTTTCTTAGTGTACCCCTACACTATAATGTAAGAATCGCCGTGCAAAATTTCAGCCCTTTAGGTCTGTGCGTTATCTGTCAGTCAGTCAGTCAGTCACGGAGCTGTTTTATATATATATATATATATATATATATATATATATATATATATATATATATATTGATGAGAACTTCGGTACTTTAAATAATTTGTTAAAATATAAGTTAATTATTTAATTATGCTCTTTCACTAATTTGGATGTCAAAATTCAAAAACATTTCTCAATATTTTTAGAATCAAGAAATTACGTACTAGCAGAAAATAAATGCCAGAATTGTGGAGTTTTTTGAATATTTTGAAAAAGCATATAAATTATGTGAAATACACAATGGAATTTTTTGAATATTTTGAAAAACGTATAAATTATGTGAATTATGCAATGGAATTATTGAATATTTTGAAAAGGCATATAAATTATGTGAATTACCCAATCATGCAGAAATTAAGTAATGTAATTTCAAAGCATGCGAATATACGAATATAACATCATTTAGTTTCCCGTGAAAAACGAAAACTGTGTTTTTATTAATATTGAATTTAAATGAGTGTGTTTCCATATCATGATAAAAAATATTTAATCAAATATACATACATCTCCCTCTCTCACTTTATATATATATATATATATATATATATATATATATATATATATATAGATATAGATATAGATATAGATATAGATAGATAGATAGATATACACACACAGACATATATGCATACCACAGTCATTATTGGTTTAAATTTGCTTTTCTATTCATATGTAATAAAGTTACATGAAAGTAATTTCTGGTGGTTAAAACAGATTTGAATAACTGTTTAATTTTTGTTCGATTAAAATAATTTTAGATATATAACTGAATTTATATTTATTCTTAAACCACTCAATTTAAATATAGTTTACAAATAAAATCGCCTATTTTTAATGACTGTATTATTTGCTATTCATTTGTTCTTTTAAATCACTATTATGTTGTTTTCCGATCTCAGAAAGATATTAGAGTTTATCGAGTTGACCTTATAACCAAATGTTGTAAACACATTAATTTTAATTAAATAGACCTTTGAAATTTGCATCGATTTTTCAAAAGTACTCTTTAATATCGCAGTAGAATTTCTCTAATGGTATGGTGTTTATTAATCTGAATCTACTGAATATAACCTTTTAGTCGGTTAATGTCATCTGGGATCACTAGAGTTAATTTTGTCAGTAAAAACAGATAAATGCGCATTCCCTGACATAAATATTTATTTCCGTTTTAGTGAGAGTATCCCGATAAAAAAAATCTATGCATCTCTTTAATTACAGCTATGCAAGTGCATTTTTAGATGTTTTATAGCTTTTTTAAAGTGCAATAAAAATTATTGATAGAAAAAAACACCTTCAAAGTTGCTCTCGGAGCACATTTCGAAGGAATCTTACACCAGTTATCGATTTTCTTATAATGGGCTCTGAAGTTTAGAAGTCCAGTATCTGAGAACTTACATTGACGATATGAAATTAGTCAAGTTATCAGTGATTTTTTTATGAAAAAGAGAGGAAAAAAGGGGGGGGGGATAATTCAGAAGTAATTTTAACAATAATTTTATATCAAAATTTCATCTTCGTATCATGTTTCTTTGTGTTCGATAGAATATTCATTTTGAGTGCATAAAAATTGAACAGGTTTAATTAACTGTCAGATACTATATCTAAAGAGATAAATGAATCATCTACCTTGATAAAATCAAATGTTATCATTTCTGTAGCGCAAAATAATGTTGATAAAAAGGTTACTAACGAACATGAAAAGTACCTGTATGCTTGGAGTTGTTCTCGGTAGAAAACAATTATATAACATACCAAGTTACCAGCTATTGTATTGAACTAACAGGAAAAGACAAGAAAATTAGCAACGAAATTCACACTGATAATTACTCGTTATCAACATATTAAACTGTATTTTTTTACAATAAATCATAAACAGTGGGTCGTTGCTTTTTAAAAATTTCTAAAATTTCCTTTCTTTTCACCAACAAACAGAAAATAACAGTATTTTTTTGTATTATTCAATATGATTATTCAAGTCTGAAACTATGTAGATTCATTCTTTATTAAACGGATTTTTTTGTGTTGATTGAAAAGTAATATAACAGAATTTAGCCTTCAAAAAGAGAAAATAATTCTACAGTACTTGAAATTAAAACAGGTGTAATCTAAAACCTTATTTCTAAAGCTCAGATTTGAAAATCTATAATATTTGAAATGAAATTTTAATTATTTAAATTCATTTCACAAACAAATAAAATAACGTTCCCAAATGGTAAATTTCATGTCTTTCTTTTAATGCAGTGCAATAGAGTGCAAAATTGTTATTTTGCTGTATTTTTTTGCCGATTGTATTTCAGTAATAATTTAATGAATATACTTTTACTAGACTTTATTTTTACAACTAATTCTCAAGACTAAATATTATGTAAGCAAGAACAATCTTTCGGTCAGTAATCAGAAAAATTGTGTTTTTCTATAACGATTAAAACTTTTAATTTTAATTATAATTTAATAATAATCTTAATGTTATAACAGAAAGCAAAATTAAATACCCCCAAAATTATGGTTATTAAGGAACTAATAGATACTAAAAATTACAAGTTAACATGCTTCCGGAATTTGGAAAAAAATTCGATCAGTAATAAGAAAAAATAGTGTTTTCTCTATATCATATACTAATTGTATTACTATTAGTATGCTATAAAGTAAAAGTTAAATATTTTAAAACTAAATATACATATAAATAAATGACAGTATTTGTTGTATGTTTGAAGTATATATGTAAATTCTATACGTATTTAGTTACACTGATATACATTGTAGAAAACGATCTATCACAAAATATTAAAACGGTAAATTAAATTTTCTGATTCTCTTAGCTAGTATAAAACTTTCACAAGCATTTCATAACCTTACTTAGTCGTTTAGAAAATTAATCTCAACGTCGTTTAGCATCAATGCTAATATTTCATCAAAATGAATATTTAATGATTATTATTATGAAATTGCTAAATTTATTCATCATTAAAATACGTTTTAAAGTAGCATAATTATTCTTATGTAATGAAGGTATTTGTGATTGATTTACAGACAATTTTAAAAAAATTGTATGTCAGAGGATGAATAAATCAATGGTATTACATGGATATATAACATAAACTAAAGTTGCTTTTAATTAGTTAGTAGGAAAATAAAGAACATTAAATTGCTCTAATTGAAAGTAATGGAAAATGAATATATAATACGTGTGCATGTGTGTATAGACTTAAAAAATGAAAAAAATTCTTAATTTTAAAGGGGATATCAGTAATTCAGCTTTTCTATTTTGAAAGTAGAAACATTTTTTTTTATTTGTAGCTTTGTGTGTATAATAAATCATCAATTAAAATCATCATGACTTTTCCATAACGCAACTTTCTATGCAAAATACGTTTGCATATTTTAAAAACAAAGTAGTTTTGAAATAAAGTAGTTTTTCGTGCTTTAAAATTCAATTATTCTTTGTAAAAAGCAATGCTAACTTAATCAACTTCCTACTTCACACTTTTAGCAGTTCTTCGTTTGAATCGGGCAATAGTTAGATCAAGATTAAGGGCAAATGTTTCAGTTTAAATTATGCTGTAAAGTGAAAGTTAAATAAGTGTGTTGATTTGTAAATGTCATAATAAAAATCAGCTTTTAAAATAATCTCTGTTTTCATATTAAGTAATCAATTTTTTAAATTAGAAGTCTGGGTGGGTCTTTCCAGCTCAAGTCCAGAAATTATCAAACAGCCTTCTCGCGCTTCATTAGTGGTCATATATAAAGCACTCACTTTTCGGCAGGGTCAGAAGATCTTCCCGGAGTGCCACTGGTGCTTTGCCGACAGGGCCTCCCCTGCCCATCTTTTGGCTTGTTTGGGTTTTACAAAGGACGAGGTCCTTCTGGACCCTCTACAGTTTTTAGACTTTTTAGATAATTTTGGTTTCATAAAGATTGTCTAGCCTTGCTAGACAATGTGGGATTAGTAAGAAAAAATTTAAATTAGCAATACGTATGAATAAAATGATAAAGATATTAAAGAATCACTGATATGATTTAACACTAGAAAGAGGGCTGCCGTCATTTTGACGGTTTCGGACATACTATTGAACACTATGTCTGTATTTATGTCCTCAGGCTCCTGAAATTTTATATCTTTTTCATATTTTAAGCGAAATATGCACACACATTTACAAAATTATATTCGGTTGTAAAGAGGGGGGAAATGGTGTTGTATACCTACTAAGACTGAAAGCCGTCAGTTTGACAGCAATATAGAAAACAGGCAGAAATCTTTAAACTAATACCGTAAAAATATTAGTTACTTTTCGTCTTTCCCCCCTCTTGCAAATAACAGAAATATTTGCTCTTCGGAAATATTGGTGTTGAAAAATAAAGACTGCACAAACCATCCATATATTTCTACGGATAAACCCTATCAGGTTGTCAGCGTGGCATAACTGCATTAACCCGTTACCGCCCAGTGATCTATTTATAGATCACCTACTTTTCAGAACGCCCACTGAAAACGATATATTTTAATCATTTCTTATTGTCATTGGCTGGTTTATTTACACTCGTGTCCATACCCCCAAATGAATGTTAAAACATTTTCCCCCAGATCAGCCCAGAAGATAACGCTTGAAGTTAAACATTTTGAAGTTCCATAGTGCAGCTTTCAATTTTGTATCCAACGGGAAAAAATTAAAAGTTATATTTTTCTTATGTGGTCTACATTTTCAATACCTTTTAATTCTTCTGCGTTATTTAGATTAGAAAAATAACTGTTTTTATTATTAAAATTTGAGTATAAACATGCTGATCTATAAATAGATTGCTGGGAGTTAGAGGTAACTAATATTGTTTTTACCCCTTTTCCTTTCTTCTAGGATGTCTGAGAGTAAGGTGTTTCATACCTCCGAAGAAGCGTTAGAATATACGTTTTCTTAGGAAACTGAGTCATGTATAATTGTTTTACCACCTGACGTAGATAAATTAACTGATGAAGAGTGTTGATCAGATATTACGGCTATCATTTTATCAAGCAATTTCTTAAGGGTAAACCCATACAATTTGGCTATAAATTTTGGGCCATGTGGGGAGTGAAGGGCTGCTGTTATAATTTTGACTTATATTGTGGTAAAGAGAGTTTTGACAATACTCCTGAAATTTCAAAATAATTGTGTGGAACACAAGTGGTGAAAAAAATGCTACAACCAGTAACTGATCATAATATAACCACATCATATTTTTTGACAATTTTTTTTAATTCTTATGATCTGCTGGTAGAATTAAAAACACAAGGATTCAGAGCCACGAGAAAAATTAGAAACAACAGAACTGCTTTTTGCCTTTTAATGCCTGATAAGATACGAGTATTAGAAAAGAAAAATCGTGGTACTTATGATTATTGTTTCGACGAAAAGAATGAAATAAATATTGTTAAATGGA
This sequence comes from Dolomedes plantarius, assembly GCA_907164885.2. Lineage (NCBI taxonomy): Eukaryota > Metazoa > Arthropoda > Arachnida > Araneae > Dolomedidae > Dolomedes > Dolomedes plantarius. Next base: position 159,669,243 of record OU015491.1, read on the forward strand.
TAGATAACAAGTGTGTAACAACAGAAAAAAACTTTGATTATATAGAGCCTCTAAACCAAGTTTCAAGCCATCAAAAAGGTCTGAAAGAAAATTCCAGAATTTTGCAACTTCGTACTGTTGCCCAATGTAACAAAAATATGGGTGGTGTTGACCAGCATGACTGACTCTTAGAAAAACAATACATTCAAATCCGTGGAAAAAAATGGTACTGGCCAATATTTACAAGAGTTATTGACATGGCTGTAGTAAATAAGTATATTCTGTTTAATTTAACAAATTACGAAAAGAAAAGTATAAAAGATATTCGAAGATATATCGCCGTTGCGTACCTCAAACGAGGAACAAGTTCTAGGAAAAGCTTTGAAAGACCTCTGATGATGTCATCGATACCCAAAAGTGATAGACTCTGGTTTTGTCTTTTACCTATAACATGTTCTTTGCTATCTAAACGCACAAAGATGCCAACTTCACAAATGTAAGGAAAGACCTCTTACGTTTTGTACAAAGTGCAATGTAACGATTTGTGTGAAATGTTTCCCGTTATATTACACTTAACTATTGTAAATTTGCTCTATAAAAATGTAACTAAGTAAATTTATATCAGTAAAATAAGATTTTTCATTTAAATCTCGTTAGTTGTTTTTAATTTTGCGAAAACTTCATTTTTTTATAAATAAAATTGTAATTTTCTAAATATAAGATCACAGGAAAGTTACTTGCCCCTTTACTACCAGAAGCGCCTAGCGATCTATTTATAGATCACCTGTTATCTCAACTGACAATTAAGATAAATGAGTAATACTTCATAATTATTCTATTTATGATATATGAAATGCAATTTAAAAATATTTTTCAAAAATTCTCATTTTAAAATAATTTGGGTGTTAACGAGTTTTAATATATATGCATATCTATCTATCTATCTATCTATCTATCTGTCTGTCTATATATATATATATATATATATATATATATATATATATATATATATATTTGTATACTAATTTATTTTATATTGGTATGAAATAGTTCAAAATTTAAAGTATTTAACCATTTAAAAAAACATTAAATATTTTAAATTCTTGATTTTATTTTAAACCGTCAAAATGATGGCGTTCAGTCTTTTCAGTAAGAAAAAAAATTCTCATATCTCTAGGGTTAATTAAAACCTCAGACGACTGAATATATTAATGATTTATTTATGTTACCACCTATTGATATTAAATAATTTATAATTGTTTAAGTTACTTATCTGTTTTATCTATTAACAAATGAAGATAATTTTTAAATTATTTTGTCATGAGATGAAAGATTTTATGTCAATGAATTGGGAAATGAATGGAAAATTTTAATACAGCAAAAATTCGAAATGTCAGCTAGATATTTAAATAATCTTTTCAAATAATAATTCTTCAATGTGCTTTGTAAGCGAACTTAGATACATTTAATATATAAAAAGTAAAATAAGCTTTAAAATTTTAACAAATGTAAATCGCAAATGAAACTTATCCTTGCAGTAAATAAAATTCTTGTTTTCTTCATTATGCGAAAGAGGAGTAGTATGAAAGGACATGCATATGAGTTTGCTATTACTGATGAAGAAAAAGCTGTTGTTATGCATTAACATTATTGAGAAGTTTAGTGCAAAATTAAGAGTGCGAAATAAGCCTTTAATGTAAGCCTTATTACGTACTTCTCTCCTCTAGCTATCTTTTTTACAATACTGCATTTTATTTGACTTTTGTGCAACGTTTGAAAAAAAAACACCAAAGAACGAAATAAATATTTATGACTGATTTAAGATACTTCGCAAATCTTCAAAGGTACATCGTTAACTTTAAAATATCTGAAAACTCCCGGTCCATAGAGGGTTTTGAGCGAAACTTTAGATTTTGATTTTCTGAAAGCTTAGAATGTAAAGATTTATTCTTGAAAATTTAATCAACCTAAAGTCTCTTGGCGTGCGAATTTTATCAATACTTTCCAGCTGACGTCAATAGTATCAAGGTGAATCTTCGAATATCCCGGTTTGTATCAAAAGTAAATCTTATGCATTCATTTACTAGGATATGTGCTTATAAATAGAGGAAATTGTAAACGTAAATACAAAGATCCATACAAGTGTACGTCCGCATATATTTATATGTTTTTAAGAATTTTAAGTGTAAGATTTCAATCTGGTATGCGGAGGATTTATTGAATTATAAAATATTAAGTCGATACAAATCAACGTGGTTAAGGTGTAGTTATATCTTAACTCTGAACTTAATTTCAGTATACTGATTTAAATTTTAATGGATACTGATAATGAAATTAATCACTTTTTGGTAAAGTCATGCCTCGTTCTTTAGTATTAATTATTGCTAAATGCAGAAATAATTATTTAAGTGGATACTTTCCGTGCATGTGTTAATTAAATACAAAAAATTACTTTGCATTGGTTCAGCGGTGTGTATTATAAGATAAAATGGGAGGCAGTTAAATGATGTGGTAGAGAAATGTATGGTTATAAATGCAAATGTTGAGATATGAATTCAAAATCAAATTTAAACTAACTTTTGCGATTCTAGGAAAATGACTTCTATATTCTTCCACGCTCTCTGGCATTCTATACTATCTCGTAAAGAAAAATTATAGAGCAATGAAGTAGTGAAACCTTAGATTAGCATCCATAATTTTACCTTGAATATTGTTTAATCGAGTTAAGGACATTATAGAGTTTTATATCTATCTGTGGATATATTTTTAACGACTGGCGACCACCTTCATCATTCTTGCATATGTTAGCGCATATTCCCACAAATCGATTCCGGAACGTTCTGAATACCTCTCTGTTCTGAGCAAACACTTTAAAATGACCTATATTCAGTAATCCCTCTACTCGTGTTGATTTTCTCACTTGCACAGAGACAAAAAAAATTAAATTTCAAGAATACATGTGCAGTATATCCTCTTATGTGACATGTGATTTGTTATAATAATTGCAACAGACGGGAGAAAAGATTAAGATTTCTTAAATGTATTGAGATCTACTCTATTTCTTATACGTTCGACTCAAGATTGTTTAAACGAAGATTGGCTGCTATTAGAGTGTTGCAGGACAAAAATTAATATCTCCTGTTCTAATTAAGATATAAACAGGATTTATAAGTCATTTTAAACAGAAAATGTTTTAATGAAATAAGATTTGTTTTGAAAATTTGGATAATTTTATGTCCTGGACCCCCTTAAAACACTATTTGCATTTTCTTTTAATGAAAAATGCCCCAATGTGCAAAATTTCTTTCTCTATTACGGAGTATTACGGAGTTCATTAAAAAAATCTTTGAATCCAAGTCGGCAATTCTTGGACACATATTATCTATAGGTTAACTTTGAGGTGAGCGAATCCAATAGGGTTCGTACACTTAAAAAGGAAAATTTAGATACAAACGATTTGTAGATTGTTTGGTGTAAAGTTAACTGACACTTTCATCATTAAAGACACTATCAAAAACAAAAAAAAAATTAATAGCCCGTGAAGAACTAGTTAGCTATGTTAAGAAATGAGTAGTTTTCTTTTCGCCTAGTGGTCTGATCTCCTTTCTGGTTCCTATTGGATAACACGAATTGTATAAGAGAATGGATATATATATATATATATATATATATATATATATATATATATATATATATATAACTGATTAGGATTGAACTCGAGAACTTAGTTAAATATTATATTGTTTAATGAAGCTTTATTTCTTAATTCACGTTTCTGTTTCCTGTCGACTGTAAGATATTTAAAAAATGATAATTTGTTCTTAGGTTAGGAATATAGAGGAATCGCAGAACAGTTTTGTTACAGTTGAATATGAAAATCTAATTTCGTATTAAAAGTAATTCGAACTTACAGAAGATATCTACACACTATTCACATTCGGAATAAAATAATGAAATTAAGGATTAAACTCCTACGATTTCTTTGAAACAAATGCAATTTTGTAATTTTAGAAGAGTCTTAATTCCTAAAGCGAGTCTCAGTTTAAGCTCGTAAAATATTTTATTGTTCTTTAACAAGTCCCATGAAAAGAAACGATCCCTTGTGACTACTTAATCTGCTCCAGCCTTTTTTGTTAAAAGTATAATTTTGTGATTAAATCTGAACAAAAAAGATGTATGCTTTAAACTATGTAAGGTATTCTCTAGTTCCGAGGAAATTACTGTCTTTTGCAACTCCGATAACAATCTTAACAGGATTGTAATAGGAGGAAGAGAATTAGATTTGCTCAATTTTAACCAAATATTTTCACTAGATTTCAGAAATTTTCTATGTATAATGTAAAACAAAATTGGAAATTATCTGATAGGGAATTTTTTGAAAAATCAAAAAATTTCAATAAAATTGAATTTTTTTTTATTCTTACTAGATTTGAGAAATTTTCTATGTATAATGTAAAAAAAATTGGAAAGGTGAATAACAAAATATTAAATTTATTTTATCATTTTATCTGCATATTATTGATCTAGATCATCGTATGGTCGTTTAATTCACATTAGATATTCTAAAGTATACGAAAATTAATTTTCAATCGTATTTTCTTCTACGCAGGCTTCCTTTTATGCATTTAAGAAAAAATTAAGACTATAACATTTTTTGTTTTGTGCGTGTTCTTATACACTGATTTTAGATTAGTTCGTATTCAAATTATACCTCTCGCAGGTTAGATGCATTTATGCAATAGTTACATCTGGGAAAACCGTAAAGTTGAGAACAAAACTGTGTTGAAATTGTTATTTATGTTGTATATGTGTCGCTAATGGATCTGAAAATTGTACTGCTGATTTCAGTTTCAAATGAAAGGAAAGAAAATTTATTTACCCGTAATGTTTTGTTAAATTTCGCACAAAAAGATTATTTGATAACAAATTCATTCAAAAATTTTTTATGAAATCGTTGAAGAAAAATTTAATACGTAGAACGTTATTAATTGGAAATTTCATAACAATTGAAGGCTTTGCATTGGCAGATGAAACAATCTGCCCGGACAATGCTGTGTACATTATACTTTAAAACAAACAAAACATATATACTTTTCTGCAAATTCAAGTTTGACATATGAACTATATGAAGAACATTGTAAACTAAAACTAAAATTTCTCAATTTTTCAAGGAAATATTTCTAATAATTTTGGTTGGGAATGGAGTCACAAAATTAACAATGCTTAGTGTATATACTTTTTATATTAAACGAAACATTAGCTCCCTTGAAAGCAAATGTTTTACAACACACTTACCTATTAAAATATTTACTAATTTGTTGAAATGAACATGGAAAACGATTACAATATATTAAAACATTTTAATAAAATTTTAAAAATTAAGGTTCAAATAAGCTCATTTTATTTTTTCTATAGTTTTGAGAGAGAGATTGTTTGGAATCAAGTGTAATTAAATTTTCAGGTAATATTACTGCTCATATGAATACACTTGATGTAGGATGTTATATTACAAATGTAATTTTTAATAAATTTATCAAAAGTGTTAAAAATTTGCAATCTATGTTCATTTATAAAACAGATAATAATAAGAAATAAATATGATTTAGAAATAGAATGCAGGCGATGAGAATCTAGAAAAATAATAAATCAAATTTTAAACATAAGAACCTACTAATGTACTATCTAGAATAGTTTCAAATGCATCGCTTATATTTTGTATACCTGGCAGTAAAACTATTAGAGCACACGTAATAAAGGCCTAATTAAAGAAAATTAAGCTATGACAAATGAATCAATTTACTTCATTAAAAATATGACTATATGGAAACAAATGTTATAAAATGCATTACTTAAAATGCTTATTTACTCGAAAATAGTTCGCAAAATGTTTAATTAAAATAAATAAGTGAAGATATACCATTTCAAGAAGATAGCAATTTACATTTCAAAAGATAGCTTAATTTTTCGCTTTTACTTATGTTATTTTTACCCCAATGTTATTTACTTTATAAACTAAATAATTAACAGAGCACGTTAACGAAATATTTACCATGGGCTAAATGCTTCCTATTTCTCTAGATATTTGAACTACGGCAATTTCTACGACAGTCAAAGCTTATAAACTAATCTTGTAAAGATAAATACTGTAAGTAAATTATTTCCATTCTTCAGAGCATGAGTGATAATTTTCTGTAGAAAATTTATTTGTTTCAGGTAAATCATCTTGAATTTAAGAAATTCCCTTTTTCAAAGGTGCAATTCATTAAATGAATTTTGTTATTAGCCAGTTGACTTGTCTTTCTGGTTGTGATTTCACACTTGTAGTATACTAATTCAATTTTACAGAGATGGATTAAATTTCGAATTTATCGAGCATTGTGATTTTTATTTTTAAATCTAAATGTTCGCCCGTTTTACATTATATCTTACAATTTTAAAAGCATTTTGGTGACATATATTTATAACGTATACATTTTATTTATTTAATCCAAAACATTTGAATATAGAGAAAAGCAAAAGCTTCAAAATCGGAAATAAATGAAAAACCAACTATTGAAAATTTAACTCCTCAGCTTTTTTAATAACAAGGACAGAAAAAAGGAAGGAAACAAGGAAGGCAATTGATTTTCTAAAAGAGTTTTGTTTAACCTAATATTGATTCCAAATTTAAAGCTTGATATTTATTGAAAATTTTACAAGAACAGTATTACTACAAAATGTTCCTCTCATCAGCTGATAGAATAATAACCTCGAGGTATGTAGAGTTAAGTCAGATTTGATTAATATGTGCAAAAAGAGATGCGATCTATTTATCAGAACGGAAGCATACTAGCGCTTACAAGCTCTAGTCTGTGAGCAGGCTATGCATCCTATATAAGAGAACGCGCTTGCAGTAACGAAGGCTGGCATTTTTTATAAGAGAATTTTGTGAGAGCATTTTGTCAAGAGGATTCATGAGAGTATTTTCGAGAAACGTGTTTCGCCATGAGAGGTGTTGGCTGTAAGCAGGGCGAGTTCCCTCTATTTTGTGTGTCTACGGACATAATTTATTGTGATACTGGCTGGTTTAGTATGTAAAGTTTCTGTAATCCTCAGTTTTCGTCAAGATGTCTTAGATGAATAAAAACAGTTAATTTAAAATTATGCCAGTTTTATTTCTTCGTGTTGAGCCAACATATACGAATTGCGTCATCCAGCAAGATCTACAAAAGTTCCTAACTTGACCAGTCCTTTGGGTCAGACATAATCATCGCCGAGCTACATCTAGATGTGTGTCACTTTCAGAAGTCTATTTTCCGGTTCCTCGTCCAATTTCTGTGCATCAACTCGTGGACCAGATTCTACGTAGTAGGACTAGCCATCTTTTCCCCGTAGCCGAATCCTCGTGGTTATAGATGATGTACATCGTCCACTCCACGTGCTACCAAGATCACGGTAAAGAGACTGTGTCTACATATGTTATACTTCTCAATAGTAGTTAAGTGTATATTTCACTCTGTCTATACTTTACAAAATTTAAAAATACACAATGCAATGGAGATTTACCCACTATACTTTGCTGGTGTGAAAATTTAATTTGATTATCACCAGATATCACGTGCCATTCCCCATTTCTCATCATTAATTTCTAATCAATTTATCTCACCAAATAATTTTTATCATTGGTACCATTTGTACCACACACCCCATTCTTATCATCGATTTTGAGCAACTTTTTTAAAACCCGGGATTACTTGGTTGGTTCCAGGGGGTCAATAGCAAAGAACTAAAATAATAAATAATTTATTAGAAGAATTTAATTTATTTCATAATTTCAAATATAATAAATAACAGTAAATAAATTTAATGTTAATAAGCATATACATATATGTATAACATAAATAAAAGTGGCACAAATATTTTTTATAAACTGCCTTCCACCATCATTGCACTCAACGTATCATCATTGAGTCGGCTTCTGAGTATATTAGCAACGTGACCCATTACAGAAAATGCTCTTTCTGCTTCCACCGAAGTTGGTCGAATTGTTGTTAAAGACCTGAAAAGTTTATCTAGTATTTCAGGTCGGCTTTTTGTTGACCGAAACATCTCAATTTCTTTTCTTATGATATATGAACCAGATTTTGATTTTTTATGATTTTCCTTATTAGAATTCTCCTGCATAAACATACTAAGCTCATGGACATATGTTTAGTACAAGCACCAATACTCGTAGCATCATCTTCAATTCCATCTTTAACTCTCACCTCAACTGCTACTTCTGGTTCAGACTCTGACCCATTATCATTTACGTTGAATAATCGTTTTATTGAGGTTGTTGCCAGATCAAATATTTTGTTTTTACAAATTTTACTAGCAAACTTATCATATGAATGGTCTTGGTTCCAAATTAAGGAGTATAATTGGTATTCTACTGTATTAGATAAATAACTAATTTTCCGGATTTGCATTAAAAATTCCACGTGTTTCGGGTTTGTAAAATCTTTGAAAAACCCGGGTTTTAGGGTTCGGGGAAACCCGGGTCAAAAACCTTAGTAGGAACATGGGAGCATTGAGCATTGTCATTTTTGTAATTGAGCCAAGGATACTAGAAATAATAAATAAATAAAATTAAAATAATGACCAGAAAGCCCCGTAATGAAATTAAATTAGTACAAAAAATAAAAGAAGGAAAGAACTTAAGGTTAAATAAGAAATGAGTAAATTTAAGAAAGCAAATTGGCAGAACTGAACAGTCGCGATTGCAGAGAGATTAAACGCACCGCTGGGGATCGAACCCAGGACGAACGGGTGGGAGAAAGTTTTATACGAGCCGATGGAGTGAGCCTGCAGCCTCATCAGCATACCGCTGTCTCACTTCATCGGCAATGCTCCTCTCCGGAATGCAAGCATTCCAAGCGCAAATGGCGCAACGCAGATTTCTCCACAGGGCGATGCTACTGCGAGGGACTGCGCAACTCTGACGTAGTCTGGTAGCCACAAGATTATAAGGGAAAGTAGATGAGATTTGCAGTCCCAACAGAGCTGCATGACCTTTAGGAAAAACAATATGAGGCGCTTGGATACTTATAACATTAAGTAATTGTAGTACAAAACCTCCCAAAATCAGTATTATAAATAAATATTGAATAAATATCCCCGAACAGTCGCCCACATTGTATAGTGGCTAGTGTCGTGAGCTTCCACATAATGGGCTTGTGTTCAAATCCCGAATAAGGCCTGACCGTTACCGTGTTGTCCCCTCATAGGGAGCAATGCTGGCTCACCTAAATGGTGTTTCCATAAGAAATTAGCCAGCAAGCTAGCACTGAATAACAAAGGCGAATGTTTCAAGACAAGTGCACCCGCGTTAGAAAAAAAATATATCCCTGAACAGGTTAAGAACCCCTGTTGTTGTCCTTAAAAGGAAAATAGGAAAACTTTGAGTGAAATAACTGAAAATAACCCTTTTTTATATGACAAGTTTAGCTCCAGTATTATCCTTTCATTTCAACGTTCTTGGGAAATACAGAAAATTTATTCAGTAGTGACAGATAGAGGATTTCATTGTATGAATTTCTCCTAGTTCCACAGATGTTAATATTTCCTGCTAAAACATTTCACATTCTTGACAAACAATGGATAAAATTTTAAGTGTCAGAACTGTATGGTGAATTGAAATTTAAGTACTTTGTTAATGTCATAACATTTTAACGGTTCATTTAAGTTTAAAGAACACTATGAAAAATATTAATGGGGATGTTCTCAGGTTTGGAATTTAATCCAGCATACTTTCGAACATTTTAAAAATATAACATTGAATATACGTTGTTATAAACAAAATATAACCTTAAAACGTATTTAGTTTCACTCTCTGATACTTTCTTTTCTCTGTTTACGGCATATTCAACGTTAAAGTTCATGGATGTGTTTTACAGTAAATCATTCAGCCGAAGAGTTTGGCGGAAGTTTGGAGAAAAGCTGTTGCATCGAAGGTATTTTGCCGGTTAATTAAATGTGAGGAGATACAGCTTTCTACAAGATTTCAGCCATGAAAAAGTTCCACATATCTATTATATAAGCGGAAAGTTTCACAGTCGACTAAAAAGCTAGCTATATATAATAAAAATCCTTGAATTTGCACTTGAGACACGCTCGATTTTCTGAAAATATATATCCAAGAAAGTTTTTTTTAAGAATACGCGATTTGATTTGTTTATCTAGAACATCTGGTTTGTGAAAATAATTTTAAATATAGGAACTTAGGTTCAATAGCACATACTAGTATGTGTTAGGTTCAATAGCACATACTAGCACATCTGTATGTGTTTATATGCTTCGTACTTCACAAGGAAAAATTAACTATTTTTATAAATGATACTATTTCAACTTTAAATCAGTTTAGGGATTTTCCCTGCCATGGCAAAACCCTTTTTTTGTTATTTTGCCTTAATGTATGATTAATGAATTCTGCTTTCCTGCAAGGGATGTGGGTATGATACGCTTCATTACATATATATGAATAGATGACAATTCTCAAAATGCTAAGTGAATACCATTCCTGTACATAAATGCATATTAATTCTGTAATTCCCTCGGGGGTGCCACTTGAGCTAGAGGGCGTGTCCCAGATGGCAGATCGGGGTATGCCTCCACGGGAATTTCCACTGGGGGGTAAAAGAGAAATAAAATACCTCCAGCGGACCTACTCATTCGAGGCAATGGCACCCCTCTTCTATGGAGAGTATATTTTTTTTCTTGTTTCTTCTTATTATTTTTTCTTCTGCTCTATACCTGGACACAATAACAACAATGTTGTTATTATTGTACAGCGTTTGAAGAGTAGAAAAATTAATCGCAACACCACTTAAAGAAGTTGCGTGCAATGAGACATATGCAAATCTCTACAACGACGTCATCGGTGACCAGAAATGTATGATAGCACAGTATTAGTTATCCTACAGTAGTAGCACAAACAATGTAGAATTAACGGTTGGGGAATGAATGTGCAAAATGATCTAACTGACTTGCAGTAATGTCAGATAACTAGCACCAGACTTGCGAATTCTTATGATACTAAAACTGCTGGTGTGTCGCGAGGCACAGTAGCAAATAATATGGCACTGTGAAAAAATGAACGACGTAATGCCCTTAAATGCGAAAAGGGAGAACTTCCCACTTAGATGCCAGAGAGGGAAAGGCCCGTATCTTATGACGAAAACCAAATCGAACCACACCATATGTGAATTTGAGCCGTAATGATCTTGTATCAGGAATGCAATTTCTTCGGGAGCTGCATGGTAATTTTAGAGTTCAAATAATTGCAAAGTGTCATCAGCTTGAATAAGTCGAACTTCATATATTTTCCTTTCATTAAAAAGACAGTCGATGGACAAATGACTAGGGTGATGTCATTAAGTGCCAGAGTCTATGGATTCGAATCCTACTACTGACATGGATGTCTGAAGCCGATCGGATTTGGCTTTAAGCAGTGGGTCACGGTCCAATTTTCCCTCGTGTTGCAATAAATAACCGTAGCGCTCTCAACCAATCAATAAACTTATCACAAATAAGGTAAAAATTTTTCGTATACCTTCAGAAAATTACCATCCAAACTACTTGATTACCACTGTGAAGCATGTTGGTTCTTTCATTTTTGGGGATGTTAGCATTCGGCATTTCCTGCGATCCCTAATTGTACTTCAGCGTTTTGTGTTATCGGAAGTCTACGACCATTCAGTCGGACCATATAACATACAATGGGGCAGACGCTGTTCCCTAATGGAACCAAACGTATTTCGAAGACCAAAACACCTGAGTATCTTGTGCGACCTGTCAGCAAGTGATCTGAAGAGAGGGGGTGGGATAAGCTGATGCGTTTATCCTGAAAATCTCCCTCATCTGACGTTAATGTTACTGTGCATTTATGAGAGAAAAATGTTATATCACGATCTTCTCCTGCAACATCATTGGAACAGTTAGGACATATGATGCTGGTTGAATGGTCCCAACATCTCATGTACAAAACTTCTTTGACTCCCTCGTTGAATTCCTGCTGTTTGGCAAGCCAAAAATAGGCTAATAGTTTATTATTAAAATGTTCTGCAGAAACGATCCGTGTTTTGTAACTCCCAGTATACAGATTGCATAAACACTAAATCTATATATTTTTCGTACTGAAAATAGGATTGTTCAGAAAGAAATTTTCATAAGAATAGATATGGTAATTCGTACAGTTTTATTTTTAAGGGAAAACAAAAGGCGAGAATTATAGGTTTATAGACGTATAGAATTGATATAAACTAATAAATTATACAAACTGTACTTCAAGCTCATTTCAGTTGAGCTACATAAATTAGCCTCTCGATATATGTAAAGTATATAGACAGAACATATGATCCCGAACTGCCTATTATTCAACTCATGAAAATGCGGATAAAACGCTTTATTCAAGGATTTGGAAGAAACACCACAAACACAAATATTTCTGTGAATGTATATCCAAGGTTTTTTAAAGGAAAATTGCTTTAAAGAATTTTTTTAAAGTGAAGCATTCTAAATCCTTAAAAATGCCGTCAAGAAAATCTATATGCTTTTTATTTTTTTCCAAACAAATATACTTTTTATTCAGGCTATTGTCGCAACAAATTTAAGCCAAAAAATGCATTTTCTAAAGAATTATACTTCTGTGCCAAATACTTCCAGGATAGTAACTTTAGAATAAAAGCATCGATCTCCCCTAAAGAAATGTAAAGTCGATCTTTGAGTAATATTTTTTCATTTTGCCTTTGTAAGATGACTGTATTCTTGTATACTTCAGAGAAAAGAACCCTGTGAGAAAGAAAATATCCAATACTTGGTTTGCATAGTCTTTGTATTGTTTTGAAAGCTTACCAATCCATTGCTATAAAACTATTTCAAAGAAAATTTTTAAGGAACGGACGTATATTCCAATTGTACGGAAATGACATCATTCCCATATATTTCCACATATTTCTAACCGTAGTTTGTTTAAGTTTGTTGAGATAAATATTTATTTATCTGAACAAACATAAACAAACGTTATTGACTTCAAGATGAGAAGTGCTCATACGGAAACGCAGTTAAAAAATATGTAATGACTCTAAAATTCCTAAATCTTTTGCTGTTAATAGAAGTTATGACCAACCAGTAATAGATAAAGTTGTCAAAGAATCAAACCTTGAATTTCACCCACAAACTGAGACCTATGATTGGTCTCGACAATGAGTACAAGTTTTCTGGTAAATGAGTGATTCTTTCATTTTACCTACTCACTTTTTAGATAGATAAAAATCGTGTTTAGTTCTAGCTTAAAATTATATTTTAAAACAACTAATTAAGTTCATATTTCATCCTTTGGCAGGGATTCTCAACCTTTCAGGCTCTATGCCCCCCCCCCCCCTTTGAACAGTGATGTGAGGTCACGCCTTCCCCACCACCACCACCTTATTTGGTCAATACAAGTAGAACAATCGGAATTTGAAAATGAATCTGTTTATTAAAGGAAAATATAGAATAGATAATTTCATACACAAAATTTAATATCACTACACATATCTTATTTGGACCTTATTATTATTATAATATATGAAATAAAAAAATTAAATACGGATCAAATATATTTGAGTTAATCAAGGATCTCGGTGAGGTTGGCATGTAATACCAGTCACTTTCACAACATTAATGAGAATGCTGGCAATGTTGACAATGTTGGCAATGTTGACAAATTTTTGAATATTAGGTTGTAACTGAGACAAAGCACACCTCATCTCACTTTCAATGCCCAGACGTACGAAAATTATCGTGTTTTTACAATTATGACAGTTATCGTGTACGACAATTATCGTGTTCGTGTTCGTATGTCAAAAATACGTTATGGTTACATTGTGACCGCAAAATTTAGTACAGTAAATTACGGTTAGTTTTGTTTTTTATTTTACATATTTTTTAACTCACGCCTCCCTTGAAATTATTCTACGGCCCCCAGGTTGAGAACCGCTGCTTTAAGGGGTCAAGGTACCTTTTAAAGACCAAGAGACTCAACAAACATATACCTATTTTAAATCACCAGTAGTTACTAAAATAACTTATTAAGAAATATGAAATTTTTACTGTGAGTTAAGGGGACTCGGTACCCTTATATTGATGAAAATATCGATTTTTCAATTTTTTGTTAAAAATAGACTTTGACACCTCTAGTATATTGGTACAAAGTTTTAAGTTGATCTGACGATTGTAAGTGTATCAAAAATACATTTTATAATCTTAACAGCCATTTAAATGCCACGCCCACTTCAGTGTTTACATTCCTTTTACTCTGAAATTTCCTCCCAGAATTACAAATATAATGCGTAATAGAAAAAGCATGCGTTTAACTGTGAAATTAACTCTTAGTAGATCGTTGTTTACATGTGCTACGCTATTTTCAACTTGTGATTCGGCTAATTTATTGTTTAAAAAAGTCTTTTTCAAGACTAAATCTTCTTGATTTCCTTTAATTTCTTCTTATATATTTACCAATAAGTGATTATTCAGTTTTCTAACGATTTTTATATTATTAATTGCATTATTTATATTAATATGGTTAGTCAAAAGCGTAAAGCACATTCATCTCGTATGAACAATAAAAGGTGGTGCTCAACGAAAGATGAGATTCCAGGTTCCAGCAGTGCCACAAATGTGCTAAATTCAAATCTCAGACTCCAGAATACATCTATTATTGATGATATTATTAAAGACTCTCATTCTGAAGATCATATAATGGTGAACTTTGCTCAAATCAGTAAGTTATTTTTGAACTTGAAGTGTCCAGCCTGTGAAATGCAAACATTAAAACTTGAGCTAGGCACAAAATTGGGATTCTCATACAATCTGAATTTAACTTGTGATTCTTGTGATAAGAAAGTAAATTCTATCAACTCATCTTGTGAAAGAAATGGCAATACTATACCTGACATAAATTTGAGAGTAACACAAGCTTTTTTAGAGACTGGAAAAGGATATTCAGCCATTGAAAAATTTTGCATGGTCATGAATATCCAGCCTTTTTCATCTAGAACTTTCAACAAATGTGTAAAAAGTTTAGATTCTGCATATGCTGCTTCACTGAAAAATGTTTCAAAGAATGTGCATGATGTTATTAAAAGGACATATGAAACAATTTCCCCTAATTCTGATGAAATTAAGGACATATGTGTCACGTTTGACGGTACGTGGTTAACACGGGGACATACATCACTTATAGGAGTAGGATGTGTAATTGACATTCATACGGGTTATGTCGTAGACTTCGAAGTAATGAGTAAAGTATGTCGTCACTGTTCTGTAGCTGAAAGAGAATTTGGTACATCAAGTGCTGAATTCAACATATGGTATGAGGGTCATAAAAGTGTTTGTGACAGAAATCACAGTGGAACATCAGGAGCTATGGAAATGGAAGCTGCGTTGATCCTTTGGAAACGATCTGTTTCTTTAGGCTTCCGATACACTACATTGTTGTCTGATGGTGATTGCAAAACTTTTAAATACTTATCAGAAAGAAATGTTTATGGTCCTGATGTCAAAATAAAAAAGGAAGAATGCGTAAATCATGTCAGCAAGAAATTGGGAACAGCTTTACGGACAACTGTGAAAGAATGGCGTGCTCGAGGTGTTACCTTAGGTGGAAAAGCTCATGGCAGTTTGAGTGAAACAACAATAAAGAAACTTACTGTGTACTATCAGAGAGCCATCTTGCAAAACAAAAGTGATGTTTCTGGTATGAAAAGAGCAATATATGCTACTTTGTATCATAGCATTTCCACTGACAAAAAACCTCAGCATTCCAAGTGTCCAGTTGGTGTCAATTCCTGGTGTTTCTATCAGGCTGCATTGGCTAGAGGTGATAACCCAGGGAGTCACAAATTAAGAGTAGGTACCCCAATAAATGAAGCATTTCTTCCAAAAATTTTACCCATATATCAACGGCTTGCATCTAGTGAACTTTTGGAAAGATGTGTACGTTGTGGAACTCAAAATGCTAATGATAGTTTGCACAGTGTGATTTGGGGAAAGTGCCCTAAAGAAATATTTGTTAATAGACAACGAGTAAAACTATGTGTATCAACAGCAGTTTGTGAGTTTAATATGGGTACAATGCAAACAATAAGAGAAGTACAAAATGTACTAGGAATGAATGTTGGTCATTCCACGAAAAAACTTGGCATTATGTTGGATTCACGAAAAGTTTTGTTTCGGAAAAGGCGTAAGAATGAAAAGTACCAACTTGCTCGTAAAATAATTAAAAAAGCTATTCGTAAAAGAGAACAGCTAGCCAGAAAGAGAGAAGGCCTTACATATTCAGCTGGATGTTTTTAAAATTATCATGTGTTATGAGTGAAGTTTACGTACTCTGTTGATGGTGAAACATTGCAACTTAAATTTTCAAATTCTGAACGAAACTTTTAATTAATGCTATAAATGTTTATTATAAGTGTCTTCTAATATATATTTATAAGTATTTCATGCATTTAAAAGTAATTTGAATACCTGTTGCAATAAAAAACACTAAGAAATATATTTAAATTGTTATTCACATTTTTCACCAGTTTTCTCGTCATTTCTGTTTGGGTAAGTTTTTAATGAAAGCCTCTAATTATAACTAAATGTTCACCTATTCAAATAAAATGGCTATAATTTTCAAGATATATAAGTAGTAACATAATGACATTAATATTAAGAAAACTGGAATAGGTTTTTACAGTGTTTTCAGTGCTTAAAATCTTTAAATTGATTTTTCTCAGTTTGCTGTTTTTTGACGTATTACTGGGTTTAAAGCAAAGCGACATCTACAAATATATGTCAAATGACTCCAATATTTTTTGTAGCTTCAATATAATGTACTTAATAAAACTATGGATGGATTTTACAATATAATGAAAAGAAAAAAAATGAAAAATGAAAATGCTGAGGAAACCATGCTTTTTGCTGCGATTTTGCCTGTATTTGTATATTTTATTTTTTTTCTCAGGAAGTAATTCATTAATTGTAAAATCAATCCATAAAATTATAAAGCATAATATCATACACTTCCAAAAAAAAATCATGTTAGAATTTTGAAAACTAAAGGAGAAAAATAATTTTTAAAATTCTTTAATTTTTAAAAAAAAAATTAAATTTCTCAATTTTTACCCACAAAATGATTTTTTTCTTGTTAAAATCAGTTTGTATAAGTATTACCTATAATAAGATGTGTATACTATAGATAAACATATTTTTGGAAAAAATTTTCTTCAAAGGGTATCGAGTCCCCTTAAACACTCTATCTCCCTTATAAATATTGCACTCAATTTGTTTTAGCTTGAAGAGAAAATTTTAAAAATTTTAACCATTGTTTTTTTCATTGCTATGTGATTGCGCGCATATCACCAGAACAGTTGGCTAGAATACCATGAATTTTTATACACGTTCGATATAAACATGTATCATTAAAATGACGAACAATTATGTCATTCCTACCATGAAAATTTGAATTACAATAAAATTTATGAGTAAAATTTCTGAAAGTTAAAAAAAAAGTTCTGAAATAAAAAAAAATCTATGAAGAACTAAGAATTTTGATTTTAACGTTTGCCATTTTAAAGATATATTATGCAACTTAATTTTAAAATTATATATATATATATATATATATATATATATATATATATATATATATATTCATTAATATACGGACGCAAGTCTGCGCGCAATGACATAATATTGTAAAAAAACAATGGTTGAAATTTTTTTAAAAATTAAAAATTTATCTTACTTGTTAATAAATAATCTAAAAATATGAATTATTATTTATTGGTTTTTTTCAAAATCTAACTTTACATTTTGTTTTGGTTGGTTTCTAAGAACCTTATCTAATTAAATATTAGTATCAAGGAAATTTTTTGAACTGAAGCACAGAAGTCGTGGCATAGTGGTTCGGACCTTTCTCAGTGGGAAATCTGCCTGAGAGTTGGCGAGCTCGGGACCAGCCAGTACCAAATTATCTGTATAACTTGGATCGCTTGCTGCATTGAAGGTTTATTCCTCGATAAATAGAGGTAATGAATGAAAACAATAGTATAGTATAGTATAGTGTAGTGTAGTATAGTACAGTCTCGGGATTCGAACCGAGCACCCTCGGCGCGGAAAGCCCACGCGCTGTCACTAGGCTACCTCGGGTTCAAAACTTCTTAAAGCTATGAGTTTTTGTGATTAGGAAATCAATAGAAAAAGTATAGATACCCACGAGAAAGCAAGAAAAGTATACTAGACCTGTAAATATCCAATGGACTACCTGAAAATTTAAACTGACTTTTGGGTTCTAGAGTATGACTAGACATTCCATTAATATACAAAATGTGAAATCCAGTAATAGTTGAAAAGTTTTAAACTTTAAAATTTAGAATAACACCAGAAAGGTAACAAATATAACTGTTTGTTGTAGAAGGTTTACAATTTCTGGAAATAATCAGCATACTAACTCAAATGTTTGTCATAATTATTCAAACCCTTAGGAGAGATCGTTGTAGAAAGGATATTTACAAAAAATGTTATGAAAAAAAAATAGACCTTTACTTCAACAAGCCCCTCCGTTGCATATAGAATTTGTTTCCAGTATGTTTGACAAACGGATTTCGAAACGATTCTTTTAGAAAATGTATCTTTCCTAAAAGGTCATGCCTTAAAAATGGTAATACGTCAATAAAGGATCTCACTTTTAAATAAGGAGACCCTCTAATCCATTATGTTCTCAAGATCCGCTTTGACAAGTCCAAATTACCTAACATGCTTAGATTCTTCGAAGATATCGGGAGTGAAAATTACTCCGTTGATGCCAGTGTGACTTATAAAATCAAATTCTACTAACTATATGGACGGATCAATCATGTTAACGATCCCAATCATAAAGAAAAGTGAAATTTGGTAGTCTTCAATTAGTAAATTCGTGTTAATGTTCTTAAAATCTTAAATTTGAAGCAGAGGTTCACATTATTTCATTAAGGTAGCCCATCATTAGGACGATCAATTATATACGGGGATGTGCTCTAACAAAAATCTATATTAACTAAACTAAACTCATGGCGCAACAGTCCGCTGTGGACAAGTCCGGCGGTGCCTGTTTTCTTGACCGTGGGCTTGGGGTGCCATACAGCATATGTCTCAATCAGGTGGTCAACCTGAAGTGGGACCCCAAGAGTTTAGTCCCCAAGCATGATTGGTCCTCATTTTATCGACCCACTCAAGGGATGAAAGGTTGAGTCGACCTTGCCCAGTCGCAGGATTGAACCCTGGATCTGTGACGTGACAGCTTGATGCTTTTAACCACTGCGCCACTTGTTTTCACCGAAAAATATATATCGAAGAATAGTTTTTTATTTTTCTTTACGCTTTTAAAGAAATCGTAACTTGACACTCTTTTACAACAACGCAACTGAGGGATAACGACTCCTATGGTCTCTCGTGATGGCCATACTTTTGCAGCTAGATCAATGTTTTACCGAAATTCATTTACTCGTGGTACACCCTTGAAACATCTTAAGTCGAAAATCTAATTTTGGGCCTGTAACTCCGAAATGCCATGACCTATGCACCAACTATGCCAGAAATGCACCAACTATGATATCCGTTGAAATTCACCTAAATCATGATCGCCTGCCATGTTCACTGCTGAATCAGCTATTAAGCATCCACAAATGTCCGTCGATCTGTATACGATGATTGCGTACGAAAGCATTTACGAGAAAGTGAGTATTGCTACATGTTCCGAAAGTGATCGTTTATACCAGTTTTCCTGGTATTTCTGTGTATATTTGTAAGACTTGATATTGCGTTGATATAAAATTTTTTACCAGAGTTTGGGACAAATATCTAGTTATCCAGAGGACTAGCCATAACTCTTTTAATAGAGGTCACTCTATTTTAGATCGAAAAAAAATTTATATATGTAACCATATTATATTTTTAAAATTACAAATGATTTACCCTTCATATGGATATTTTTAGACTTCTAGGTCACACAAAAGGGAAAGCATAAGTGCCGCTCCAGTTATCAAAAATTTTTCGAAAATTCAAATTTACACTTACCAGTTCTTCTTTGTATCACTTTTAAAACGCTTTGAAGAATGACATCCTAAATATATAAAACATTGGATATTTTCTTTTAAAATATTTTAAAACATCTTTCGTAGCATGTATGAAATGGTATATATTAAATTTAATCAAGTTAATATAATGCAGCTGTTACATAATATGTAACAGCTAACATTTTAATTAATTTTAAATGAATTATGTTACGTTGCAACATCAAAAGACAGAAGATAAAAATTTAAACTCTTACATTGTTAGCATTTCTGTATTTAAAAATTCAATATCTGTTGGTCTATGATGAGTTTTATAACTATGTTTACGATACAAAATTATTTATGCGTCAAAATAATCTATTTTGTACATTATTTTGGCAATATATACTTAAGGTTGTCCAATATAACTTTCTGCGATGAATTTTCGAATGGTTTTGAAAAGAAACTATACGAAAACAGACCATATTAATTTGTTTATCACGTTACAAGGTTTTAAATTTCAGATCTTTTACTGCCTGAAAAATGTTTTTATTTCCTTGTGATTCAAAACAAGCTTTTTATTTGATGTTATTTATACCAGTACCAGACTTTCCCGTACTAAATACCTTTGTGTGAGTGATTTACCAGCATAGAAAATGGTGGGGAAAAAATTGTGGAATAAAATGTGACTTTAATTAACTTTACATAACGATCTATGTTTTTAATATTGTGGATGACAGGTGGATGGTTTATTGACGATAAAATAAACGCATCTTATCTGATATAAAGATTGATGTGAAGCACAGTAATTTATTTGTGTACATAATAGATAATTTTTCTCGCGATTTAAATGATTATACGATAAAGTAATTTCTTACAGCATGCAAAAGATTATTTTTTAATCAATGACATTATTTTGGCTGTTGTCCATGAAAGATGTAGATAAAGTTTGTGACATTATCATGATTATGATAATGACCATGCTATAAGAAATTACTTTATCTTATAATCATTTAAATTATAAGATAAAGTAATTTCTGACAGCATGCAAAAGAGTATTTTTTAATTAATGACAGTATTTTGGCTGTTGACCATGAAAGGTTTAGATAAAGTTTGTGACATTATCAAAGGAACCAGAATCTGTCTATTGCCCAATTCTGAGTAAATGTGATTGGTAGAAGCATATCGGATCTTCTAATTTGAACGTTTTTTTCATTAAGAAGTATTTTGAAAGGGCTCTGATTTTGTACGAATCCCAGCATTTTGGGGTATATTTATTATATAATTGTTGTTGCTGTATGTAGTTGTTGTTTTCCCCAAATCCTCCTGGCCGGCAGTTCCAGACCATGTCCCTAAAGTTTTTGCGGGCTGAGAAGTGCGGTTCTGTTTTTTACAACAACCCCACAAGGTTCAGAGTCCGACTTGACTAAGTATCACCACAATTTTGACCGCGCTACCCCAGGGGCATTGTATGTTTTATTACATCGGGATTTTATTGCTGTTTGTTATATTACATCGGTGGGCGGGGGCAGGTCGTACTTTATTATATTACTCTCTCTGACCTCGTACAAGGACTTTTCGGTCTATGGATTTAACATGCCCATATCCGGCCGAGACACGGAAGAATTTAATGGCGTTCATCGGGGTTAAATACGAGCACCCTCGGGGCCGAAAGTTGACGCGTTAGCACTAAGCTACTTCGGATCCATTGTTGTATATATGTCATATGATCATTTTGACACAATTTATGGATAGTCGGAAAAGGTTAATAATTAGATTAATTTCTTAAGGTCAAAGTGTTGAAATGATGCAAACCATGACAACATAATAAATACAATACATTATTTTAGGAGTGATGGATACTTAGTATATTTTTAATTCCGGTATCAATTATTATATTACCTTGTTTTTCCACTATACGAAACTAGTCAAAATGAGATTTTCTTCGTACAGATCTGGGAAAGTTTCATCCGAAATTCATTAAAAACATATGCTGATGCTAATAAATTCTCCATATAAATACTATCCGTAAAAAGTTGAAATATTAAAAAAACATGAAATAATTCAAAAGTTTGAATAGATATTAATGAATTCCTTTTTACTACGGAATACAAAGCATATTTTTTCATACATTTGTCATTTTAATCCATTATATAATGTTGATTGAAATTCTTATTCCCTTAATTAGTTCAAAATTATAAAAAAAAAATAATATTCAAGATTTAATTTTTTTTTCAAAATTTTGTCCGACAAAAAGACATTTTCTTCGACCACACTACTTTTAAGATATATAGATATATATGTTCATCTCAAGAACGTGATAAACATTCTGGTCACTGTTTTCAGATTTCTCAAATGACTGATTTCTTTAGTTTGTAGGTGAAAATAAGTATAAATTTTTATTAGTTGACGTCTATAGTTGTAATCCAAAAAAAAAAAAAAAGCAATAATAGTCATTGTCGTCCTCACTTCGATCTTTTTCTGATCACCGACGCTATCGGTAACTGTAGGGTATCAATTACCTTGGAACAATGACTGCCTCTGCATCCTTTATAATTCATTCGTTATTGGCCACACACCGTGGGGAATTATACCATTTTCACTTCTACAGTAACAGATTTAGTACCACTCAAGTGAACATCCAAAATATTTTATTCCAAGATTCACACACAAACACTATACTCAACTTTTTCACAAAACTAATTGAGGCGCTGACGAAGTAAAGAAGATAAGTGCCAAAATTTCCGAAAAGCATTTTTTCACTAATACAAGGGTTTGTTCCAAGGTTAATGGCGTTGAAAAGAAGGTAAGTGACTCGCACGCCATTAGCCTTGCACTATACTTTATATAAATGATAATACGATCTAGAGGCACGATAAGTCCAGTAATAAATGATAATACGATCTAGAGGCACTGACCTTCTTTTCAACGCCATTAGCTTTGGAAAAAACCCTTCTAACAGTGATAAAATATTTTTTTGAAATTTTGGCACTTACCTTCTTTTCAACGTCAGCGCCTCAATTCACAATATATACATTCACTGATCTGCTCCAATCATATGACTCTGACTTGCCAGGTGAAGACTGAATGGCTAGGGCGCTGACATTCGGTTCTGTTCCTGTGGGTTCGAGTCTCAATGTTGGCATGGATGTTTGTAGCCTTTCGAAATCGGCTTTAAACTGTAGGTTCCGGTCGAATAAGCGCTCGTGTACCAAAGTGTTGAGAGTAACGCTCCAAGCCAAACAAACCAAACCAAACCTAACTGAGAGCAAACAAACAAACAAACAAAAACCCACTGCGTCTTCGGGGTCACATTCCCAACCACCAACTGTACTCTCTCACACCCCAACGCAGATTGACCACCGTGGGATTTCCCCTCATAGGACCCCATATGACGTTGACCCCCCCCCCCACTTCAGTTGTAAAGAGTGGCAGGCACGACAGTCATTTTCCTGGATATTCCAGTAATTAATTAATCATTGTGCTTGAAAATTTAGTACTGTCATATTTCCTATTGAATTCAGTAAATTGCTCTTAAATTTATTTACTTTTCGTAAGTAAAAAATTTCATAAAATTACGATTTTGAATTTTTAAATTTCAACTATCAAATATTTAATTGATGAAAGAGCAATGTAAAATTTTATTTATCTTTATCATGTTTAACAAAAACATTTTGATGAATTTTCTTTACTGTTCAAACAAATGAAACAAAATAAAAATTAGCGTATATTATCTTAAACTGAAAGATGCAGAGTATATAAAATAGATCATATAATTATTTCTTTTAAGTTCAGTTTTTTTAAGTAAACAATTCATAGAAAGTTCTAGAAATTTTCCAAATAAAAAACTGTAGACTAAACCAATTATCGAATTTTGTTTTCTTGAACAAACTAAGGAATTTTGTTTGTAAGAAAAACCTTAAAAATAAATATTTTAAAAAGTTTTTCTTACGCCTAAATGCTTTTACTAAATTTGGTGCAATATGTCTGGAAAGTTTTACTCTCTCATATAACAATAAGCATTTTAAACAGTCTACGCAAGAAAGCATTTCTGAATGAATTCATTTTAATTTACTAATGCACGTGTGTATCGATCTGAAATTTCACATAGATGTTTTGAATCCACATGAAAATTAGATTGTATGTTAAAAATATGATGAAAATACTAAAGCATTACATTATGCATTTTCATTATAGCATACACACTCGACTTAAGAATATTAAGAGATACGAACTGACCACGTCGCCGTTAGTAAGTTCAAATTTTGCGCTGCGGGCCAATTCTGTTTAGTTCTAATTTCTGTTGCAACCCACGCCGATCACCGTTCCAGTCCTTTTTATCTACGCTCTCGGTATCAGTTGTTCTCTTTAGCCTCAGGCCCCTTTAGCTGTGCCTGTCACTAATCTGTAGAAACAGTTCACGGATAATAGAATCCACATAGGAATCAATACAGAAGACAAATGGAAGAAAGTAGCGAAAGCTGGACGGCTATCACTGGGCCCACTATGTGATACTTGGAAAGTGGACGACTGCAGGGCATCATGTTAAAATTCTTCCAGAGACAGGTTCGACCCCAACTGGAAAATGTTAAAGATAGAGGGTGTAGAAAGTTAGTTGAGAATTGGCAGGGCCAGATGAAGCAACTCTAGCGGTCAATACATGCTCCAGTTGTTTTTTTGTCGGTTTTATAGGGAAATATTTAGCCCATCCTTTATCTATCATGGTTAATGGTAAGCGCAAGACAAATGAAGATAACGACAATGGTGTCGTGTTCTTAGATGTCTTGTATCATTAGTATTAATAAAGTAACCTTTAGAATACTATACTGTGTAGTGTATTATGTTTTAGGATGGAAATAACGCACACTATTTTATTGGTTTTTCAGTCTATCATACTTAAATACGGGTGAAGAGTACGGTTATTTTAAAATTACGTTAAATTCCGACTTACGAACAATTCAAGTCACGAACGGCTTTCTTGAGCAGAACTCGTTAGTAAGTATGGTAGTGTCTGCATACATATCCGTATGTATGTATAAGTCGTTCCCAAATTAATTGTTCCTTTAAAATACTATACTGTGTAGTGTATTATGTTTTATGATGGAAAAAACACACACTATTTTATTGGTTTTACAGTCTATCATACTTAAATAGGGGTGAAGGGTACGGTTATTTTAATATTACGTTAAATTCCGGCTTACGAAGAATTCAAGTCACGAACGACTTTCTTGAGCAGAACTCTTTAGTAAGTATGGTAGTGTCTGTATACATATCCGTATGTATGTATAAGTCGTTCCCAAATTAATTTTTGGTTTAATCAGGTAGTCACATGAAATTAACCTAGAAATACGCATGTCAATTTTAATATGATGCCTAATTACAGCAAATTTAGAGCAATATATATAGTTAATAGAAATAAATAGAATTCAGAGAAAAGTAGAATATAGTTAAATTATGCTTTGATAACTCACACTGTTATATGTTCATTTTAAAAAGTCTGCCCTATTTGAAATTTTTATTGTATTAATATATTTATCATTAAAGAAATTTAAAGACAATGTCATGGACTCCTTTATTTAATGCATATTTATTTCCAAGTCCTACATAAAATGTTTAAAAATTTAAGAGGGATTGAGGAGGAAAAATAAAACTCCGAATTTTTCTGAGACATCCCTAACTTGATAAATCTGATGAAGTAAATTTAATTATCTTCAATCAAGATTTATTTTATTGTTTGCCTCCTGTCACTACGCTATCGCATGCTTCTCAGACCTCTAGAGAATAACAATAATGTGTACGAGAATGCTTGTTTATGTCATTTGGAATATTTTTGTTTGTCTTTTCCAGAATATGGTCTGAGAATATATTCCTAAAATACTTCATAATATTTATCCTCATTGAATCTCTTCATCTGAAATATCACAAATAAAATATGAATGATAGTAAACGTTAGTCACTCATTAAAAGACAAACACTTGATATTTAGAGACGTTTTTAGGTTAAATATTTTTAATCTTAAGAACAGTTGTTTGTTATATTTATTGTTGTTTGTTATATTACTTTACAATTCAGTGAAATGTTTTAAAATGTTTATTTGATCTTGTACAGAAATTATTAATGCATTGGAAAATGAGCAAAAAATAGCTATATGAAACCAAAATTTAAACATTTATGAATATCATAAATTTGTATCTTATTTCAGATATCTTTTCAAAAATATTGCATCATTATTTTTAATCTTTATATGAAACTAAACTTTAAACATTTATTATTGTCATAAATATATGTCTTCTTATATCTTTTTTTTTAAATCTCTGTAATTTTAAAAAATATTTTAATGCAATGAAATCAGATGTTGTTTCGCTAAACGATGATGTAAGAATTTCAAGCAACAATGGAAGTTTTAAATTTATAGTTGATACAAGCTTTTTCGCCGCACATTTAGATATTGTTAATCTAGTCATTCGTATTTAAACTAAATATTTTATAAAGAAGTATATTGATATACAAATGGCTTTTCATTGGTATCCTTATACCAGTTCTTACACACGATGTTCGTAAATAATCTCTGTAGTATTTAAATGATTTATTTTTTCGTTACCAATTACAAGCAAAATATGTAAATGTTAAAAAAAAATCAGTTTAATTCTTTGGAAGGTTTTCAAATTTGAGGCTATTGCTGATTCTATTTCTCGCATTTATGCTACATATTTTATATAGAAATATACTATGATACAAAGGACTTTTCAATGGGACCATTTGCCTTTGCGTAAAAATGACAATTGTAATCAATCTCTGTAGATTTTTAATGATTTATTTCATCGTTACGAATTATAAGAAGAATGTGTAAATGTTAGAAAAAAATCAGTTTAATTCTTTAGAAGGTTTTGAAATTTGAGGATATTGCTGATTCTGATTCTCGTATTTACGCTACATACTTTATACATAAATATATTGAGATACATATGACTTTTCAATGCGGTCGCCATACCTTTTTGTACACATCTGTGCTCAGATGTCAAAATGTTATAAGAAATATACGTGACAGCAATTATAAGATTCAAGATGTCATGTAAAATCAGTAATTTGTTTTACATGAGCAAACGTGGTACCAATGTTTCATAAAAATAATTGGTTATTACTTACTGTACTTACAGTAATTATATAGGTGAAAATATATGTAAACGAGTATCCGGGATGTGAAAAACTCAGTTTTTTTAAGAAAAGTTTCTTTTAACATTTTGCTATCTGAGCCCAAATATTTATATATATATATATATATACTAGATGAAAACCCGTACTTCGCTACGGAGTACATTCAAATTAAATACAACGGCCAAAGTATGCAATTAATGTATGCAATATATATATATATATATATATATATATATATATATATATATATATATATATATATATATATATATATATATATATATATATATATATATATATATATATATATATATACGGATACATTTAGTTAAAATAAATAAGAATAATTATACTATAGAGAATAGCTAACTTCTACCCGCACTTGGGTGTATATAATTTGAAGTGGCACTCTATTTGAATTTGATACAAACACAGTTTATACATGAAACAATGTTTATTGAATTCGTTGCACATATAGAATTTGCTTTTACAGCAATAAGCATACGTACTACTTATACGGAATATGTATTAGCATTCAATAAAAATAAACTTTGCAATACTCACAAACTAGAGAGTCAAACCAGCAGTTCTGCCACGTAAATTTTGGGCACCCTAAGCACTTGCGCCGGTTAACACCTGGAGCTGCTTACCTCGTAGCTCCCCTAACTCGCTTATCTATCAACCTTAACAACCTCCTAACTTAATCAAGCTGCTTGGTATTTATACCAAGCGCGCATGCCGAAATTTGCATATCTCAAGCAGCTTCTTTAATTCTTTCACTCAAAAGTTCGATTCTTGTGAATCGAATGTTATGTATACCTTACATTGGCGTCTCTCGAAAAAAAAAATTAGGTAACTGAGGTCTGAACGGCTTCAGTTAACTTATTGAAACGCATGCTTGTCTGACTTTTTACATGGGTTGCAAAGCCAAAAAACCTTCCACACGTTGTGTGGGGGAAAAACGCCACACCGATTTTACAAAACTAACCTCGAAGGGTCCAGGTGACACCATCAAACAGAGGATTTGCAGAGTTGCGGATACTGGGCTGGCCAACTGCGCCCTAGAAAATCTATTTTAGTTAAAAGTGTCAACACAATTGCACAGCATAACCTTTCTTGACTGTTTGTAGCTGCTCTCCAATAATTCATAATGCACATGTGTTATGCTTTGTGAAGTTAGTACATTAGTTAGTTAATTATTGTATTATGCAGTATGCATTTTTTTCTATTCACTACATGTCCCCTTCAAAAATTTATAAAACAACAGTATGCCGTTTTTTTCAGTGGCTGACCCCTTTCCTCTCAAAAAAATTTTTTTAACAGCATATACACTGGGGAACTTCAAACCAATTTGGTTCGGTTTTATTAAAGGGTGGGAGTTAGAATAAGAGAATTGATACTATACTTGTTCATGAAAGCGGCAACTTCCCTGCACCAGTCTGTCCATTCCGTGGAACCTCTCTTAATTGTCGCAGTCCTAGTAAAGGGGTTCGTTGACCGTCTGGGCATCCTTCTTGTAGCAGGGCGTTGGTCCTGAGGCGCTGGTCCGGCTTGACGAGGGACAGGAGGTTTCTTGGGAGGAGGCCAACCTTGCTGGGCGGCTGTTATCTTCCGCTTCCTGTACTTATGCAAAGGACATTTAGAATTGTAATTCTTCCTTTTGATAACCTTGTGTGCCACGTTCATCCTTTGATGGAGGTTTTGTAGTGTACACTTTACTTTTCTCCGTAATTTTAGAGTATAGGCATTAGATTTTAATGCAGATTCTATTTTTTCAAACTTATACGCCGCACCAACGCGTTTAGTTACTGGCTATATCTCTCCCTTTATGATACGTTTACAATTTAGTCAGCTGCTTGTTTCAAGTTTTTCTACAACCTGACTCTATTTTTATGTATTGGTGCTCATACGACCTATTGTTTACCGACTTAATTACTTCAGTATTTGCAATTTTAATGCTGGAACCTGAAGGCGCTTTTTCACGTTTTTTATCACCCTTAACCTTAGTTTTATCCTCTTTTGACGAAATGTCTCTTTAAAACTTAGACATCAGAATCGTTATCATTTAAATTCTTTAATACTGCTTCAGTTTTAGGAAGATTGAGCTTTTCGTACTCGTGCGTTTTAGTGCAAACTACGTCTATAACTTACGAAGCATCAGCTAAACTACTTACATTATAACTCTGTGTCAACGTTTCATCCTGATTCTCAGTCTGGTTTTCATGTACTTTATTTAAGACCATATTATCAACCTGTTCTACAGCATCCTCATTCGGCTGGGAACATGAAGTAATATCATCATTACCTAGCGAGTTCCTAATATCGTTTAAAGAATTTTTATTGTCGTCAACTAATAAGTATTCACTAACTTCCGTAACGCATACTTCGTCATCTACTAAATTTCCTTCATTAACAGATGTGTGAATATCATCTAAAATATCAGGTATAACATTAATATAAGTATCAGAAGATTTATTTTCTAAACCACTAGCATTAGTATCGAAACTATTTTCAGGAATTTGCACTGGAATTACCGTATTATTCCAGCTAGACTCACTTTCATTATAAGCCACAAAAATACCCCGAATTCACTATTCTCAAAATAATGATTACTGCTCGGACAAGTTAATGCATTTGACCACACAGTTTCAACAGGTTGAACCATATCATGTGAAACAACTTGCCAGTGCACGTAAGGTGCTTGCATATTATTTACTTCAAGTGCACTAATTTCATTGTAACGCCGTGAGCTTCTATTATTTCGCCCGCGATACTGGTTTCGCTGTTGGTTTGAAACTCGCGAAAAATTTTGGCGGGAGGGGGGGGGGTATAAAACTTCTCGTACCTGAGTGAGGGTAAGGGGTAGCGAAGAAATGCCTATTGTTATGTTTATGTAAAACTTGAAGGAGGGTAACCTTGCTTGTAATATTTTGATCGTCCAAAAAATCTTGAACGCTTGGCTTCAAACGTTGGATAACTATTTTTAAGATTACCGCTTCCGTCATTCCTTCTAAATATTCCTCACACTTTATAGTCTTTTCCATAGCAAAATCTAACGCAGACTGACGTTCACGTTGCCTTAGCGAATAAATTTCCGCTTCTATTTGACTTTGATTAAAGGTCTTGGGAAAAGCATGAAGAAACTGTTGCTTGAATGACGAATAGTCAGAAATCAGATTTCTGCTTTGCATACACGTGTACCACTGATATTCACTACCTCTTAAAGCGGCTAGAGCAATTTTAAGTTTCTCCCCCTCTGGGTGCATTGTTGCTGAAAGTAATACTCAATTTTCTTTAGAAATTGACTTGAGGGGCCGCCATTGAAGGTGGCTCCTAATGGCGCAAATTACTGAACCATAATCACCCTAGAAAATTTTCCAGCGGGGTTTTGTTCTACAACACTCATTTTCAAATAGTATATAAGTATAATAACAAGATACTTTCACAATTTAATTTTATCAATATCAGAGTTTACCACAGTATAAAGTTCAAACTTCAAATATGTTCGTTATAAATGTAACGAGAACAACCAGGGTATATATAAACTTTCGGGTGTCAGTATAGAGAATAACTCACTTCTTCCCGCACTTGGGTGTATATAATTTGAAGTGGCACTCTATTTGAATTTGATACAAACACAGTTTATACATGGAACAATGTTAATTGAATTCGTTGCACATATAGAATTTCTTTTACAGCAATAAGCATACGTACTACTTGTACGGAATATATATTAGCATTCAATAAAAATACACTTTGCAATACTCGAGAGTCAAACTAGAGAGTCAAACTAGCAGTTCTGCCACATAAACTTTGGGCCCCTTAAGAACTAGCGCCGGTTAACACCTGGAGCTGCTTACCTCGTAGCTCCCCTAACTCACTTATCTATCAACTTTAACAACCTCCTAACTTAATCAAGCTGCTTGGTATTTATACCAAGCGCGTATGCCGAAATTAGCATATCTCAAGCAGCTTCTCTAATTCATTCACTCAAAAGTTCGATTCTTGTGAATCGAATCTTATGTATATCTTACAATACTAATGGAGTGATGCACACAAATGGCCAGAGGCGGGTTGTGTCCCCTCATCCCTGGTTGAACATGTTTTCTTGCCAAGGCGAACGCTCCCAGTGGACCAGAGCATCGCGAGACCGAAACTCGATAAAAGAGTTTATCTAAATCATCTGTACAAAAAGTGCTGAATAAAAGAGTAAATTGTTTTATACCTAAATAAAATTAAAAATATATATTTAATAATATTTAAAAATACAAGACCAATTTACAATACATCAAGAACAACCTAGCCACTCTGCATGCACACAAATCATCGAGTTAGTTGCGTGAGTGACTGTATACGGATTTATGGGCGTAACAGAATTGGCGGATTTGTGTGCATGCAGAGTGGCTCTGTTGTTCTTGATGTATTGTCAATTGGTCTTGTATTTTTAAATATTTTTAAATATATATTTTTTAGTTTTATTTAGGCATAAAAAAAGTTACTCTTTTATTCAGATCTTTTTGTACAGATGATTTAGATAAACTCCTTTATCGAGTCTTCGATCTCGCGATGCTCTGGTCCACTGGGAGTGTTCGCCTTGGCAAGAAAACATGTTCAACCAGGGAAGAGAGGTCACAACCCCCCTCTGGCCATTTGTGTGCATCGCTCCATTAGTATAATTCTTCTTATTTATTTTAACTAAATGTATCCGTATTGTTATAGGGGGTGTGTTGCAGTACGCGCAGGCACTTTTGTTTTTGGATTCTGTTTTTCGATTTTAGTGTTTTCAAAGTTTTTTGTACCGCTTATATATATATATATATATATATATATATATATATATATATATATATATATATCTATATATATATATATATATATATATAATAAATAGAACAATCAATGTATGCAATTGATGTAAAAAAATATATATTTATAAAAAATCGTAAAGGATATTTTTATTGACAAAATAATGAAGAAATATTCAAATTTAATGCAAAAAACATACTAAAGAATATACTACAGTTTGAGGAACATTTATTTTACTGCATTTTAATATTTTTTTGGATAATGTTCAATCGTCTGCCGCATAGGAAGGGAAAAAATTTTTTTTTTGCCTATTTCGTTCCTATGCACGTGACGCAAAATTAGTTTAAAGAATCACAAAAAGAAAAGAAACCACGTGATCAGCATTTAATAAATTAAATTCTAAAAATTAATCTTTAAAAATTCACCAAAAATCAGAAAATAGGGGTAAGGATTCGAAAAATATTTCATTTTAAAGGATGTTTTATGAACTTGCTCGTGAAATAAATTTTATAACCCTCGGATTATTATTTTAAATGCAAACTTTAAAGAATGTTACAAAAACAGCTTAAACATTTAATTTAAAATAATCTAAGAAGAATTTTTCAAATATCTCTCTTAGTGCAACCCTACACTATAAGAAGAATCGCCATATATATATATATATATATATATATATATATATATATATATATATATGATATTTGTACACATTCTAATAGTTTTTTAATAATTTATTTATTCGTTACCAATTTAAAACAAAATGCATATATGTTAGTAAAAAAATGAGTTTAGTTCTTGTGAAGGTTTTTAAATTTTAAGTATATAAAGTCAAACTTACTCGAAAAGTTCTTTATAAAAGCAATTTTATCCATTCATTACATCTGCGTTTAATCCTATATTTCGAAACGAAATTTCACTCAATTCATCAGTCTCCGACCCCTTCGCGAAGTAATCTTTTATTTCCCACGCTGCTCGTCATACTTTGAATCTTGCTTCAAATCTACGATGTCATTAAAACTGAGAAACGGTGGAGTTATTATTTCCAGGATGGCAAAGCAGAGCGGGCATTTTTCCGTTTGAAGAAAAGTGAAAAATTATAGAATTCTGTACATTTTATCCCCTTTTTTTATCGATATTTCCTTTTTTTTTATAAAAGATGATGTTCCGTACAACACCGTAGTTTAAATATTAGATTAAAGGAAGAATTTTTTTCTCTCTAATGACCTTAAGACTTTAATCCTGAAAGAAAAGAATATCAAATCTATGGAATAGATCCCCAAAAGCTGAAGTTAATTTAACTTATAATAGGGAAGAGATTTTTGTCCTAAATAATGCTCTTTTTCATGCAAGAGTTTTAATCCTTTTAGAAAATACCACGGATTATCCTTTAGAATAACATTGAAGTATGTTTGAGAATATCAATGTGAGATGAAATTTCACCTTAGGAACACACAAGAGACAGTTTACAATATTTGGTGAGATTTATCATCTCACTCGGGCAAAGTTTGTTTTCGTTAGATAAATTTATTTCTTCAAAATTAAATTGGTATGTCGCAGAAATGTACAATGATATTTTATTAAACTCCTCCTGAGTAAACATTTTCTCGAAAATTAATTTTTTTTAAATTTCAATTCCAATTTATTATTTAAGTTAATTAAATTTTACTTTTGTATTTAAGTGATTTGTATGTAAAATATCGCTTAACTTTTCAAGAAGTAGGCTACTATTTTTATTTGTAAAAGGACTTTTTTTTGCAATGGAAAAATGTGCTAGTATACATGGCGTTTTTAAGAAGGTTTTTAGAAAGTATATGTAAAGTTACTTATTTTACTGTTCATTATTTAAGGGAATTAATTAAGGCACGTAATAACGTGATTTGTAATTGAATTTATCTTTAATACTAGAAATTCGGCTGCTGTCATTTTGACGGTTTCGGACATAATATAATGCGCTATGTCTGTTTTTATGTCCTCAGACTTCTGAAATTGTATGACTTTTTTCTAATTTTACCCGAAATATGCACACACATTTACAAAATTATATTTGATAGTAAAGATTGAAAAGAAATGTGTTGTATACCTACTAAGACTGAAAGGCGTCGATTTGACGGCAATATAGAAAACAGGCAGAAATCTTTAAAATAATACCGAAAAAATGTTAGTTTTCGTCTGTTCCCTCTTTTGAAAATAACATGGTGTTGAAAAATAAGAACTCCACAAACGATGCATATATTTTTACGGATAAACCATATCATATCGGCATACCTTCATAAAAATATATCTAAATATATACTAATCTACATCTATAAAACAGTTCCGTAACTGACTGACTCACTGACATACAACGCACAGACCAAACCGCTGGACCTAAAGGAATGAAATTTTGCATGGCGATTCTTCTTATAGTGTATGGTTGCACTAAGAAAGAATTTTGAAAAATTCTTCTTAGATTTTTTTAAATTAAATTTTAAGCTGTTTTAGTAATTTTTAAAGTATGTATTTAAAATAATAATTTTAGGATTATAAAATTTATATCACAAGAAAGATAAAAATTCCTTTAAAATAAGATCTTTTTTGAATCTTTACCTCAATTTTCTGGTCTATGGTGAATTTTGAAAGATTAATTTTTAGAATTTAAATTATTAAGTGCTGATCACGTGATTTCTTTTTCTGGTATTTTAAATAAATTTATTGTCACGTGCATAAAACCTAAATAGAAAAAAAAATTCTTGCTAATGCGGCAGACAATTGGACATTATAAAAAAAAAAAAAACATTAAAAAAAATAAAAGATATTATGTTCCTCAAATTCTACTATATTAACTGTACTATATTCTTTAGTATGTCCTATTACATTTAATTTGAATATTTTCTTCTACATTTTTTCGTCTATAAAGATATCCCTTACGATTTTATTATAAATATATTTTTTGTTTTTGTTTTACATCAATTGTATACATTGATCGTCGTATTTATTATAAATATAAATATATATATATATATATATATAGATATATATATATACATTTTTTTGGCATTAATTGCTTACATTGACCGTTATATTTTTTTTTAATGTGCTCCGTAGCGAAGTGGGGGTTTTCAGCTACTTTATCATCTATTGGTATAAAATAGTTCAAAATTTAAAGTATTTAAATTTAAAAGAAACATGAAATATTTTATATTCTTGATTTTATTTCCAAACGTCAAAATGACGGCGTTCAGTCTTTTAGAAAAAATTCCCGTCTTCCTAGTTTTAGAGATACAAGTTATGACTATTTGTAAAGGAATTTAAAAAAAAGATTCGAAACCAATAAACATGCTTGTGATGTTCCTCACCGAGAGAACTTAGAATTTTTATAAGCTAGAGTATAATTCCTCGCAGCTGGTGGTTATAAGTTTGTTTCTTCCTCAGACATGTTTTGAATGTATTAAGAATAACATAAAAATTAGACCAGTAAGAGAAGCTGATTTGTACAGATGTGTGCAACGGAACTTAATTCACTTTTGACTTAGGTATGGGGCTATTCGGTGTTTATTTTGTATGGGAAGATTTTTGGAATTAAAAGAATTGTAGCGTAAAAATTTGTCCGAAAGTTAAACCGGATCCTGGGCAAGTTGTGGTCTATTACTGGCTCGTATCCATGCCAGGGGACACTATATATATGACTCTCTGAATGCTATTTTCTTAAATTGACTGTAGATAGTCAGAATTCAGTGTTAAGCTGGATTTTACAAATCTCATAAGAACTTACGTTTATTTAAAAAGTTTATAAGTAAAAGATTGAACAGGTATATATATTCATCCCATGCTTTGCAAGTATCATTACAAAGATACTTGCAAACTGGATTTGATACCACTTAAACGCTGCTTCAAATCTACACCTTTTCCCTTTCGCCTCTAACTAACAATAATTAGTTCCTACAATAAGTACTAAACCTTCTTATTTAGTTGTTAATTGAAAAAATAATGTTATAGTTATAGAGTTGCTGTAATTGTAACATTGTGTTATATCATAGAAAATTTAATTGAATTCTTAAACTTAATTTAACCTGGTATCAATGCTAGTAATGGTTTTCAAAATAACCGATAGAAAATTATTTTTAGAAATGTTCAAAATAGCAATGATTATAAAATTGCATGATCTTGTGCAACATTTTCATAACAAATATGCTTAAAAATATTTTTTTCACATATTTTAAAGTTAAATATATTTTTTTACAAAGTAAAAAGTATTTTTTCCCATGAAATATTATATTCAATTTTTCTTTAAAATACATTAAAACGTGTTATGACCAAAAATTTATTACCTAACTACTAATAATTAGTTCCTACACTAAGTACTAAGCCTTCCTATTTAGATGTTAACTGAAAAAATAATATTTTTATAGGGTTGCTGTAATTGTAACATTCTATTAAATCATAGAACATTTAATTGAATTCTTAAACTCAATTTAACCTGGTATCAATGCTAGTAATGGTTATAAAATAACCGATAGAAAATTACTTTTAGAAATGTTTAAATTAACAAAGGTTGCAAAATTACATGATGTTGTGCAACATTTTCACCCCAAATATGCTTAAACTTTTTTTCACGTATTTGTATTGTTAAATATATGTTTTTTACAAAGTTAAAAATTTTTTTCTCATTAATTATTATATTAATTTTTTTAAAAAAAACATTACAATGTGGTATGACGGAAAATTTATTTTGAAACTGAAAGGTCAATAAATATAGGTATATTAAGAGATTACCGTTATTTAACATCCCCCCCCCCCCAAAAAAAAATGCAAAAGTATTTATATAGCATACTCTTTTTATGTACTTAATTCCTTATTCTCTAGAAATTTAAACAATGTCCTTTTCTACATAGCATTTTTGGAAAGAATGTAAATTTTTTTATGTGATACCCAATCTCAATCTAAATTATTTCTTTTATGTACGACTGAAATAAATTTTGCGCTCTTAACGCCACTTTGACACCGAAGACACTTCGTTAATTGGACAAGAGCCACTTCAATCAGTTTAGAACACTTCAATGTGATATTATGCTTTCGTTATTCTTAAAAGTTTGTCTCCTTGTGACAGACAATGACCTATAATTAAGACAATTTAGATTACAGCAATTAAGAAATTTTTGCTTGAAGGTGTACTTGCATTTACCACTTTGTTAAAATTCATAAAAGTGACAGATAATCATCAAACAATCTCCAAATGAATTTAGTTGTTACAGCATATAACAAATTTTACCGAAACTGTAAGTATATGTAACTTTAAGTAAATTAATTTTCTAAATTAGTTTCCCCGAACGCAAGAAAAGCATGGTTAGAAATTTTTTAAATATTCGTTATCGTTATTTAAATCAGTCTTTAAATTTATTTAATGATTTTATAATAATAATATAGTCTTAAATATTTTCTAGATATTTTAATAACTGTTCGTAACTGATTAATTTTGAATAAAATATCTCAGGTAAAAGGCTTTTTTATTAACATTTAAATTTACTTAACGCAACTATTACATTTTAAAAAGTCAAATGGTATTGTTCACAAAATCATACATTTCCGTTGAAATAAAGAATTGGATTCATAAAATCTATTACTTTTATTGTGGATTTTAAAACTTTGCTTTAAATTTTATACGATTTCGTTAAAAAGATATTAATGTAACTAATATCAATGCTCAAAATTTAGTGAAGATATATAAAAAATATTTCCATTGATTGTAACATTAAAACAATAAAACAAAACACAATCAACTTAATTCATAATGTTTCAACCTGATTTCTTTTCCCTGGAAACCCTGAAATTTTACATAGAACAAACGTTTTATAGTCTATAACCAAAAGTTGTATTTATTGTACAAATTCACTGAGAAAAATCATATAGAGCAAACAATTATTGTTTTACAATTTTTTGTTTACAAATATTTTTTTATTTACTGTAAATGAGTCGCCGAATGCCAAAACCAGTTATATCCAAAAAAATAAAAAACTGAAAATATATTTGCTATGGATACTTCTATTCATCGGCTACATGTTCAAGTTGAGAAACAGTTCAAAATAAGCTAAATCCCATTGAAAAAAATTAAGAATAATGATGCAAAATGTAAGACCAGTTATATCCCAAATGGCCACAAATGCAAAATCAGTTCTATCCTTTGACAGTTCTAAAATAAGTTACATCCCACAAACAATAATGGATGCTTTCTAAATGCAGTAGCAAAACCAGTTTAATCCCTCTTTAATCTATTAAATGTACTTTAGTTTATTACTTTAGTACTTTAGTGGAATGTTTAATATAGTAATATTAGTTTTAGCTTAAGGTGACTGCATACGTTGAAAATGTCATCTTTTGAATTTTTTTGGTCAATTCCATTTTTTGCAAGAATCGTGTAATTCAATCTTTTCTCTTTTCAAAACCGTTTTGATTTTTATTCTACACCAATTAGAAGCAAAGTTATAGCTATTTAAAAAAGAATCGTCTGCTTCAAAATTGAAGGGACAATCAACCTTAAATGCGTTTTTCTCAGAATTGTGGTTTTTTAGCAGAAATCTCTACCGTTATCATGACATCTCACAAAATAATCTATAAAATTTGATAAAATTTTCAGGAAATGTTTTAGATGCTATTGTTAATGAAATGACGTACAATAATTGATTATAATAAATAGTTTTTTACTTTGGGCTGTTTTATAAGGAAAGAAATGACGAATTGGGTAAAATTTTCATATTGGAACATAAAATTGTCTGTATTATTTTTTAATTTTATAATTTCTCTTAGATTTTGGGTCATTTTGAAGATAACTGTCATATGTATCTTGTGTGAGAAGGAAATTTAAATAATAGCATTAGAATTTTATGCAGAGGGATAAGCGTTTTAGCTAAATTTCATTAAAATTTACTTTAAATTGACCAATTAATATAAAGTATGGTATTTGCAGGTAAGTTTTGTTCCTTTTTTAATTTTTAAGTGCTATTTTACCATAAAAGACTAAAAAATGCTTTAAAAAAATTATTTTAAAAAAATTGGCTCCGGACGTATTTAGTCACCTTAATGTAAATACTACAGAGATTTAATAACGTTGT
Organism: Dolomedes plantarius; assembly: GCA_907164885.2. NCBI lineage: Eukaryota > Metazoa > Arthropoda > Arachnida > Araneae > Dolomedidae > Dolomedes > Dolomedes plantarius. The sequence goes on from OU015491.1 coordinate 159,708,343, forward strand.
GTTTTCTACCACGATCATCAACATATTATGTTTTGTAGTTACAAAATAGAAGTCAGTTTCTCCAGATGTTTATTAGCTTGTTGTTTTATAGTTTATAACCTAATGGATGTTTTTCTCCTTATTCCTTTTAGTTTCGTTAATTTCCTACCTTAGTATGGATCCAGATTTGAGTGGCCCAAGCTCAAATAATACTGTACTGCAAACAATGACTTAGATAAGGACTTTCAAATGATTATTGAAACTCCAGTTAGAAGTTTCAAAATGACAGACAGTTCATTTCCAAAAACAGTTATATCCAAACCTACAGGTTCAAAACAAGTTATTTGAATTTTTCTTTCTTTAAATATAATTGTATATGCTTTCCCTACATTATACAGATTATTACTAGGCAACAGCATTAATTTAATACTTTTTTTGACATCAAAAGCATACAAAGATTTATTATTGCAACATAACTAACGTTTTTGTTAACTAACACAAAATCGTTTGAGATGGATACAGCTGGTTTTCTTATTGCGATACTAAAAATATAAAAAAATCCATCTTCCTGTAAAATGTTACGTAAATTTCATACCAATTACATAATATATACATATATATATTTAATAACATTCATTAAATTTTATACATACTGATTACGATAGTTAGAAATATGCATCAAACGATTCAACAGTTTAAAGCCCCTTAAATTTCAAAGTTAAATAATATCTAGATTGTCTACATAAATGTATTGTGTATATAAATAAGAATATAAATGTAAATCATTGTTACTCATATATGTACAAACTACTTTTCGTGCTGTTCCCAAATACGGATTTAAAAGTCTCACTTAGTAAAACGCAGTCTCAAAATGTTCAACAAATAACACTATGCTATTATCCAGTGTATTGTGACAGTCTACATTGAAAAGAAATGCGGTTACAAATAACAAATGCTCATTTCAGTAATAAGTACAGATTATCATTGGGCGAAAAAAAGCATTTCAGAGAGGATTATGTGAGGTATATCGATAACTTATTACATGGTAAAACACACCACTCCTGGAATGCTACTAAAGCTGGCATGAAATGAAGCCCGGCGATATGTTTAATAACCGGAAAGCGTGAAATGGCAATAAATATTTTTATGAGCATTCGTTAAATCTCCTATGAAAGGTATAATGTTCCCTTAGCAAGACGTTTCATCGTCATTCTATATTATTAATGTTATAATGAATTTCTATTATCATTTGCTCTTCATAAAAAAAAACACAAAAAAATTGAGATCTTTTTTTGCAATATGTTAAACTGAATCAGCAAGAAAATTTGCCTTTTTTTGAAGAGCAAATAAATTATTTTCGATTCGGTTGCTATACATAAAGTTAATTATCTTCGCTTTTGTGTGTTTTGAAATATGCTCGAGTATGTGGGATATTATAGTTTAATTATTTAAGCTTATTGAATTAATAAAATCAGTTAATTTAGTTTCATTTTAATTGTTTTGTAGTGAGGAAATCAGTATTTCTTTATTTAGGTATATATCCAAGCTTATTTTTCATAAATTTATTTTTTCTTTAATAAAATAGAGTCTGAGAAGAAAATTACTTTCTGTTTCAGGAATTTACAGTTTGTAATCCTCTTACATAACAGCTTACAAATAGCTTTATTCTATTTAGTAATATGCTTTCTTGGTATAATAAAATTTCACAGAATCCATATATTTCGTGGAATCTAATGTTCATTAAATATAATTCTGTAAATATAATAAAAAAAGTGCTGTTTTCAAACAAAATTTTACGAAACAGGAACAATCAACATATACTCAAATGAAGCTGCAAATTATGATAAAATATTCTACTTCGCTGCATGATAATAAATGTTATACTAAAAGAAATCATAATTAAGTTATATAAACTATGCTAAGGAACAACGAACACTATTTAATAAATAAGTTCTAAGTTAATGAGCAATTAGCATAAGTTACTTATAAAGTTATTCAATAATAAGATTACATTATGTCGTTATGTAGTGTCAGATATTTATATGGTGTAACTTATCTATAAAAAGGAAACTTGGACACATTGGGCCACATTTTAGACGTTTACATGTAGTCTCAAAGCAATTTTATTTTGTTATACGATGAATGTGCACGATTTTTATATAAACTGGATAATGCTAGAAATAATTTTTAAGCATGTGCAAAAAGAATAAGGCTTAGGTTAATACCCTATCAAATAGAAATCCAAAAGTGAAACATAGTATTCCTGTTTCCGGAATAAGTACTTTATATCATGTAATTCTTGAAACCATGATTAAATGTAGATTATTAAATCTAACAAGGTTTGTCGAGACAAATTAGAAAGAAATTATTTCTCTGAAATCGTAATATATCCATGTTTTCATATTTAAATATCAAAACAGATAAATCCAAAATTTCAAGATCATTACCGTAAAATGGAGTGAGATTTTTCCAGGTTTTGAGGGTTACTTTTATGCCATTTAATTATTTACCAACATAATCGGATGAATTTAGAGCAGAAAGATAGATACACATTTCTGCTTTCTATTTCGTAGCAGAAATTGTTTTTAATTATTTGTGGATGGTGGGGGTGATTTTATTTCTGGCATAATCTGGCCCCACCGAGTGGGGTGATATTAGGCCACTTCATTTTCTTCTGTATAGTTGCCATGGATTCAGTCGTGGCACATTCACACACTTCTTACTTTGAAGCAAGAACGCTCCCAGTTAATTTTTGTTTAATAAAATTTTTTTTTCTCAAAAATTTACAAATTTCATCGGCCTTTTTTGGCCAAACACAAAATTTTCCCTTTTTCACCATACAGGAAGCATAAGCTTCCCCACTTTCATCAAAGTTGCTGAACATTTGACCCGGATAGACCCTCCCTTCATATGAAATGGCCACGAAGTCATTTACTCTGAAATCTGCTGTGATTACAGTGACACCTTCAATAACTGCATTCTTTGTATTTGATTCCTCTTCGTCCCCTTGAGAATGATCGTAATCTTTTCGTCTTGGTGGGTTATCCACATGGGTATCACAATCCTTGTAGTAAGTATTATCCAGTTTTCTTAGCAGAGAGGCCATGCTACTGGATTTTTAAAACATGGTATTTTGTTAAAACATTTTTGATACAGATAGTTAAAGTTTCTGAAATATTTTACATTGAGAAATTTTTGCAAGAAATCTAGCCATTCTAATAGTTAGAGTTGTGTCAATAATTTCTCAGTTTACAAAAAAGGGTTACAGTACACAAAATAACCAAAAAATGGTGGCAGAATCTCACCCCACCGAGTGAACTTATTTTAATGATAATGTGATAACATGACAACGAAAAAAGGTACAGTAATGAACTCTACATATAAGACTTCAGGTAGTAGGTGAATAAAAATACAGGGTTACTACAAAAGAATCATTCATTTTCAAAACCCGATTTAGTCAAATGTATTATACTTCCAAATATGATTGATATATTAAAATAACCACAAAATATTAAAGTATTATACTCACTCTACAAATGTTCTATGTGTGCCCTCCTGGTCACTAGTGCTGCCACGCCACCAGGTGGATTTGTAGGACATTGTTTATGTACCCCCACTATCAAAACGTTAAATATATCACCAATTAGACACTACTTGACTGCTGACCTTAAACTTGTCCAAAAAAAATGTAGAGTAGAGATAATTTTTACCAAATTACAGTATACAACCTTAGGTGATATATTTTATTCCATGTGAAAGTCATAAAACAAAGAAAATTTAACTATTAATATTATCATTTATAAATTAGTTCGAAAGGATACAAAACGAGACAAAAACTTTACACCTGTTGTGCCCTTATTTCCTTCATGTAATAATTCTGATGAAATGAAAAGGAAAATGGTACAGGCAACATGTTCAGCTTTACCCATTATAAACATTTTAACAAGAAACTAAAATAGCTTATTTGTTAATCAAGCTCAAAGTTTTGTAATTTATTACATCAATATGAATTTACTACAAATGTATTTAAATTTAAAATATTTTTGAAAAAGAGAATAATAAGACTTGTTCACAATTCCCCTTGGTCCAGTATACTCCAGTTTGTTGTACAAAAGTCTCACTAACAAATTTCTTAAAAAGTGTGAATGTATCGTTCAAATCCGGTGTATCCAACAGATACTTTTCATGTACGAATTAATTGCAAAGTAAATAATCCCACACTTTTATCTAAAGTTGGGCAAATTCTTTACATAGGAACTATTTCATTGAACTAGATAAAAACGTTCTCATTCATGTAAAATATAACGAATAATCCGAAAGCATTTTCAAGCAAAGGTTAAACAGGATATGAATAAGAATAATAGGCAAACGGAATTTTTATAAAATAATATTGGAAAATAATCAGAAATAAATTATCAAACTGTAGGAGAAAATATAACACTTATTAAATATTTATATTGAATAACACCTGTAATTTTTATCGATGAAGATGATTAATCTCTATATATCATCTAATGAATGAAAAAGCAATAGAGTAAGAAAACATGAAAACCACGTTTTTCAGTTTATATGTTGGGATTTATTATTTCTGAAATAGAAGCATGATGCAAATATACGAGTAACATCTAACATCTTAAGACATCACATATATTGAAATATATATATATATATATATATATATATATATATATATATATATATATATATATATATATATATATATATATATAGAGAGAGAGAGAGAGAGAGAGAGAGATAGATAGATATATATATACATATATATAAAGTAATTTAAAAAAAAAAGGTTTATGGCTTAATATATTATCTCACTATTAACAGCTGAAGGTAAACAAACGTATGTTTGTTAGTGGGCAGACAAGGGGACGGGCTAATCTTGCGAACCGAGCATAGCAAGATATCGCGACTGGTACCGATCAACGCGGACGGACGAGACGCGTGCACTGATACCATCCTAAACTTTCAAAATTTTAAACTTTTTTTAATTATTAAATTAAAACCGCCGATCTCAAAAGAAACGGGCAACAGAAACAGCTGTCATTCCGGGTGGGCCAGCTCCTTTCCGTTTCGTAAATATCCACTATTTTCATGCATGCAATATTAAAGTTTTCCGCCCACCAATCGACAATTATTTTTTTTCCATGTATTCTACAACTCTTCATCTTTAAGTATATGCACATTTTTAAAAAATTAAAAATGTTTTTCACTTCAAACGAAGCTTTGCACCCAAAGCAGTTTTTCGAATTTAACGAAATCGACAATTTTGATGGACAAATGTTTCGGTTTTCTGCGCCTATTAATGTTCATTTTTCTATTTATCGGCATTTTCTAGATGTTCAGCTTCCAAAATATGCCAAATACATTTTATAAAAAAAAATGTTATTCTAAAAAAGCGCACTTACAAAAGTCACTTTTGAAATTTCCCGCGCTGATCGCCATTGTATCTTAATGTAACTTGAATTCCTAGTTCGTAATTTTTCGACATTCTTTTACTCATTATAATTAAAGAAATTTCGTGAAATTTATTTCTAATTAATGAGGAAGTGATGAGGATTCTTCCGCCACAAATTTTGAATTCATCAGAACTGTCTTTCTATTTTTTTCAAGCACATTTTCCCCCACGAGATTTATTATTTACATTCGGCCATATTGCCAAAAGGAAAAATAATTAGTTGAAAATGAGTCGTTTAATAATTGAAATCCAGAAATAATTTTAAATTACCAGAAATAATTTTTATTTTAGAAAATGAGAAGTTAAAACCTTTAGAATTTTTTTCTGATTGAATAAATTTCTTCTTTGTTTAAAAAACAAAATTTGAAAACGGAAATTTGAAAGAATTATTTCAAAAGCGTAAAAGCAAAATTTGAAAATATAATTTTAAATAATTATTTTGTTTTTCGAAAATTCTAATACATTTTTAAAAGTGATTAAACAGTTTTTAATCTTTAAGAAATGAAACCATTTCATTTTAAATCGAAAAAGCAACACATCCGGTTGCCACTCAGCTAGTAAAATATATTTACTATGAACGTACTAGATACCTTAAAATTATCTAATTTTTTCTATATATAGTATAGTAAATGTAGTACTTCTATGAAATAATTATTTATAAACGTAGTGTTGTTCAAACAATATAGTATTTATTTCCCCAAACAGCACAATTTATATCACTATGCAACATCTTGGAATGTAATTATATCACCTCATTTCACTGCAGCAAACTATGTGCAAATATATGCAAATCGTAAGAGATTGCAACGGGAACAACTTAGAGCTCAATTTTCGCAAGTGAAGCTTCAGTATATCATATTTAATTTATAGTAGTGTTACGACAAGGAAGTCATTAAAATAACAACAACTTTAAAAGAGATAGATATATTATTCTTCAAATGCCTAGATTTGTCAACAGCTAAAACAAGTTGGAGTCTTAACATCTAAAATGGTATACTCAGGAAATCAAGAAGAAAGATGGAAAAGAAAGTTTGTGAAGCATATATTTATATAAGTAAAAATAAATAAATAAATATATATATATATATATATATATATATATATATATATATAGTGGACGCTCGTTAATTCGAACTCGGTTAATTCGAACTTTCGGTTTTGTTCGAACTAATCCAAAGGCCCCAAAAAACTTGTATTGGAATTAATGTTAAAAATATCTCATTAATTCGAACTAAATTTTTAGCACTTCGGTTAATTCGAACTAAAAATTTGACAAAAAAAAATTATTTATCCTCTTTTAATGGAGAAAATACACACTGTATTTATTATTTTGTGTATCAAAATCATCTGTATTTCTTTTCTGTGTAAAGAAGCACATGCCTGCATTCCTAGACTATTGCATGTCCGCTGAACGTTAGTAGCTATTGTCCTTCTTATTAGTGCAAAACGGAAAAAGCAATTTTCCTTTATTTGTAACGATTTTCTTAGAATTTCAGAAAAACCAGTCTTTACTACAGATTCTAGTTAGCTGCGTCAGTTATCCCTGCAGTGCAGACAAGTGAATGTGGTCTAGTTTTTCTTCCTCATTGTGTGGTGTGAACGTGTAAAAATTCAGGATGTCTACACGTGGAAAGTACAAAACCCTAACTTTGGAGACAAAGGTAGAAATTTTAAAGAAAGTAGAGAACGGTGAATGGAAAACAAAGTTAGTAGCTGACTATGGAATTTAAAAAATTCCTTGTCAACTATTTTCGAAAACAAGGAGTCAATTTTAGATTCGTGGGAAAAATCAAAATTTGCTAGATGAAGGAATTGCATGAGAAATGCGTCCCAAGAAGATCTAGAAAATGCTCTACTGCTATGGTTCCAGGATGTTAGGTCTCGAAATTTTTCGATAAATGGACCCCTAGTGCTGATGAAGGCTGATGAATTGGCAAGTCGAATGGGTATTGAAGATTTTAAATGCAGTGATGGATGGCTTTCTCAATTTAAGTCAAGGCACAATATTTCTTATCAAACTGTATGTGGCCAAAGCTCTGATTAAAATGAAGACGTATGCCCTAATTTCGGTAGGAAACTGCCAGGGCATTTCTCTACTTACCTGCCGAAAGATATTTTTAATGCGGCCATAATGGACAAAGCCATAATGGACTCTATTAAAACTCTGAAAGAATTTATTCAGATGGTACCTTCCACTGAAAATGAATTGAAATAATTTCTTCAAATCAAGAAGCTGGCTGAACAATGTAGGCATCATAAACAGAAACAAACATCTATTTTACAGTTTTTCTCCAAAGATTAATTCATATTTTTAATTAAAGTTTACTTTCTACTGCATATCTTCTGCTTTATTTTATGATTAAGGTAAATCTGTATTGCTTTTTAATATGTTTAAATTTAGATAACGTAGTATAATATATTTTCAGGGGATATACATACTAGGAGATTTTTCTTCTTCAGTGATACACATTTGAAGTTATATATTTTCTTTTAACATCGGATAATTCGAAATTCGGATAATTCGAACTTTTTTCTGAGAACCTTTGAGTTCAAATCAACGAGCGTCCACTGTATATATATAATGGATTGTCAAATATTGGCTAAAGTTGTCCATAATTCAGTAAGGTTCTTTGGTGCTGTGTGATGGCCTTTCACGCCTTGTTCCAAAACATCCCAAAGATGCTCAATACGATTTAAGTCTGGGCTTCTAGGTGGCCAATTCATGACAGAGAAGTCAGAGGAATGCTCATCCAACCAGCCAATAGCGAACCGGGACATGTGAGAGGTACAGTTGTCTTGCTGGAAAACTCCATTAACGTGCGGATAACAGAACAGCATAAACGGATGGAGGTGATCACCCAGAAACTCTACGTACCGAATTGCATCGAGGGAGGTTGGTACACGCACCAAAGATCCCAAACTGTGCCACGAAAAAACACCCCAGACCATGAATGAGCCACCATGCCCTTGTACAGTTCCAGCCAGGCATGCAGGATCCATGGCTTCATGAGCCTGACGCCATATTCTCAGCCTCCCGTTGGCGTTAAGTAGTCGGAATCGAGACTCATCACTCCATGCTACTCGTTTCCAGTCCTCTACACTCCAGTCCTCTACACTGCATTCCAGTCTCTGTGCTCTCTTGCCCGGGCAAGACGTGCAGCCCGATGGTGAGTATAGAGCATTGGTACTCTCATAGGTCGACGGCTCCCGTAACCTATACGGTGAAGCGAGAGTTGCACAGTCCGTTTACTGACTGTACGACTGGCACCGTCATTAAACTGGGTGGTAATTTGAGCTAATGTTTGGCTTCGCTGGCTACGCACAATACGCCTGAGCCATCTCTCACCACGCACTGTCAAGGCTAATTGTCCTTTGCAGTTTGCCCGATCGCTAGGTTTTTTTTCCACCATCCATGTATTCCTGGTATACTCTTGACACTGTCAACCGTGAAAATCCTAGCTGTCTGACGATTTCGGAAAGTGAATGGCCCATGCGTCGCGCCCCTACGATTTGTCCGCAATCGAAGGCGTCTAAATCAGGCAGTTTACCCATACTGGCAATTCCAACAACTAATTCAGAACAACCACAGTACGCGCTATATATGAAGTTACCACAGCGCCCTCACTTCGCATACATGATGCGCAGCACTACACAATTTGCATTGGCTTTCCTATCCATAATTCAGTGGCACTTCAGTGTATATATATATATATATATATATATATATATATATATATATATATATATATGGGGGTACAGATTCAACATGTTGTAATAATTGTGTACGTGGTTATTACTTATCGAATAATTCTAAAGAAATTTATTACAGTACCATAGTAGATAATATAGTTAAAATATAGTATAAATAATTAATCCTATAGTACAAATAAATAATTCGAAAGTTAACAACATGAAATATTGCGACTTGTAATCATATTTTAATAAGTATATTCTACGATTTACATATTGTAAACTAGAGCACACAATTATGACAAGGATCTAGACAAGAAGAATAGTTTTCTAAATTTTTTTATTAGTTTAACCGACAGTAGTAGTGAAATATTAAGAACTAATACAAAAAAAAAAATATATATATATATATATATATATATATATATATATATATATATATATATATATATATATATATATATATATATATATATATATATATATATATATATATATATATATATATATATAATAAGTTATTGATTGATTGTCAAAATTAAATGTTTACCAGTTGTGTAAGAAATGTAGGTGAAGTAAACTTAATGTTTGAGACAAATTTGTTTTACATATTCACCAATGTAGTTAATTTTGGCACAGCGTTGAAATTTCCGACAAGAAATTTTAAAAGTTTCGATCGAGCAATAGAATATAAACAACACGATCTTTAAGCGAATTTCATGTCTGTACGTTTAGAGGCAAACAGTTCAGTGTATATAGGCAGCGATCAGCATGTTTGATGGGTAATTGGCAAAGTAAAAAAGATTCGGAGAGAAACTTTTAGTATTTTTCAATTATTTATTTTCCATTTTGTTCCGAGTGAAACATTTATAATTGGTGGTTTTATACCGCAGTGGGGTATGCGTTCTACAAAACATTTTTAAATTTCGAAGTTCTCAAAGAAATGTTTAGAAAGATATCATCTGTAAGAATATAATAGAGTTGTTGTGTATGTGTGTATTTTAGCCGTACATACTAGTTTTTATTATATAATTTATATATTTCAGGGAGAAATTTTTTACTAAATAATATAGTTTATATACTATTTCCCAATTTAAATTTAAATTTCAGCTTTATAGAGAATACAATTTGTTCAGTGTAGAAACGATGCACTGAACATAAACGCAATTTTAAGAGGTTACACATATCCCCTCGATAGATCCTTCAGCATTATTGTATCATTTTCTTTTAAATTCTTTCATCTTTATTTTAACTTTGTTACGTGTGATCCATACACGCCGTTATGGTCCATACTGGATCCTGATTAACACGATTGCACACTTTAACGTACTAAGACCTTACATTGCTTCCGGAGTGTCGCACTTACTTGCATAGAAATATTTATTCTCCAATCTCAAGATTTAATCGGTTTCGTTGATGATCGCTTGAAGGTCTGTGATTGTTAAAATATACTTCGATGTGAGGAAAGCTAAGAATACTCTCTGGACTGGGAGCATTGTAAACCAGACCTTAGAGTAATTTTTAGTAATTGTGTAACTATAGGATAAAATATTGCTGTTGAAATTGGGTTATTATAATATTGGAGCTACGATAAGGTACAAAGTTTTATACTGTACTTCAAAAAAATATAAATTTCTGAATACATTATTTATGAAAAGTAGAATATAAATTTTGTAATTAAAGTAGAAGGCACTAGGGACCAGTTTTGACTTTTATACTTTTAGATGATTTCTTACATTTAAAATATATTTAATTCGAAGACAATAACTTTAGTTCTTTTAAACTTGACTAAAAGATGATTTGGAGAATTAGTTTTCTTTTTCCAGATATAAATGCTTCAGTTATTTTGAAGATCAATAAAATAATTTCTTTTGCAAAAATAAAAGCCCTTTCTTTATTAAGAAGATATTTGTAAGTATATTGCAAAACATACAGTTTGAAGGTATGTAAAATTTCAAACAATGATTAAATTTATCATCCGTTTACTTATCATTCTCTTCATTCTTTAAATATCTCAGATATCTTAGTAAGGTGCAAGAATTAAAACTGAGTTTCACAAGAATCCACTTATAAGAGAGCACACTCATCACATATAAATGAAAATATTTAGGAATTTCCTACGCTCTCAACGCAAGTTTCAAAACTTCGATTATTATCTCCAATCTATTTGTCCCTTGAGTTAAATTCCATAATTACAGCTCTCAAATGAGAAAATTTCGGAGGTCAGGGAAAAGTTTGTTTACTCATGAAAAGTTAGTCATTACCAAATAGTTTTCTTTAAATATTAACGAAAAGCATTCGTAGTAAGTGCCTTAGAATCGCTTCATCAAAACAAGTTTGAGAATTGTTAGTATCAGATTATAGAACGCAACAATAAATTGTCATATCTGGCCCATCATGAAATGCTGTTTGCAATTTGTAAATGACTTTCATCTTAATTGCATGTTCAGATATTAATAAGTTATGTTCAAACTATTTTGAAATTTTTCTAAATTTTGTTTCGAAATATATTTCTAATTTTAAATATATATGGGTCGAAAATCATCAATTAAAAGCGACTTTGAGCGGAAAGAGAATACTTCTAGGCTAGAGGATTTATTTTTAGAGTGTACAAGTTTTGGGCGCGAAGTTAAGAATGCACGATCAACACTAATGAGGGTCCAGATGCCCAAGGATGAAGTCTGCACATGCGCCGTGCAGCACGAGCTCGGAGAAAATTAAGTTTTTGGCGGCAGATTGAGTGGGAATTTCATTGCTAGCGGATGCTCGCGGCAGTTGTGCCGGGCAGGTCGAGGAAATGGCAAAGCGGATTGCTTACCCTAGAGCGTGGTTATTTCAAGAAACGCAATAAATAGGGATTAAAGATTATCGACTGTCTCGCGAATCCATTCCCTGCCACTCGTCCAAATATTTAAAGAAGATGTGGACTGCATAATTAATATTTAAACACGGGAGCAAAACAAGCTCCGTGTCATACATATATATATATATATATATATATATATATATATATATATATATATCGATGTTTAAATTGAAATATCTTAATTTTAAAGGTTCCGCCTACCACAGCGATAATCTTATACGGCAAATTTAAAGCCGCTTGTGAACATATTACAATTTACATTTACAGCTTACATTATATACATACAATTTTACATTCAAGGTGCTCTTTCAAATACTAATACTGTTACTATCACATTTACCATTGCATTAATAACATATTACGATTTACAATTTCAAATTACATTATATACTAACAATTTTACATTTTTGACGCAATTTCAATTACCATTTCACTTACAATAACATTTACCACTACATTAAGGATACATTGGAATTGTGAATTACGATTTACATTGTATACTCACAAATTACATTCAAGGTAAAATTTCAATATAATTACCTTACTCTTACAATTTTACATTTAAGATGCAATTTCAAACATAATTGCACTTACTATTGCATTAAACAATTACATTACATTCATAATACAATTGTGTTGCAAACGATTAGCAAGCAGGTTTATTGGTAAACATTTTTATAATAATTATTTCTTCTAAAGTAATTAAATTATTCTTTTTTTTTATTAATTTCAAACATCAATTTGCTCTTATACCTCCAATGCACTTACTATTGCATTTAACAATTACACTACACACATCTTACAATTTGCAATTACATTTTATATTATATACTAACAATTTTACATTTAAGGAGCAATTCCAATTACTATTACACTGACAAGTAAATTAACCATTACGCTATAAGCATATTGCAATTTGCAATTACGATTTACATTATGTACTTACAATTTAACATTTAAGGTGCAGTTTCAATACAATAACATTCACTCTTACAGTTTTACATAAGTGGACGTTTCAAATACAATTACACTTACTATTGAATCAAGCAATCACAAAGTAAACATAGTACGATTATACACAGAAACGAAAATAAAATATACTGTAAAGAAAGACGAACTGGGCCACGTTTCCCAACAAAGGAAGATGCTGAACCATGAGGTCTCTCATGATACCTTTTATAAACGCTCTACAGTAAAAGTAATGATAGAAAATATGTGCAGGCCAATTCCTTATGTCCGATCGTAATTTTTTATGTTCATTATACCATAACCCACAATAAAATAAGAAATGTTCAATTGTCTGTTCTTTTATGCAGCTACATAGATCCGACTTCCCATGAAACCTCTTTTGATATGCCCCAATACTACCGTGTTGAGTAATTGCCTGATTAATATAAAAGTTATCCGATATTCTCTTACAACTAACCTTAGGAAAGACACGAAATACCGGCCTCCCCACATCGCTCTCCTCCCACCTCTGCTGCCAAATTTTCATATAGTAGTTCTTAAGTCTCCTTTTCATTTGTTGTTTGGTCAATTTGTACGAACCAATGATTACACTCATTGAGGTAGCCTTTTTTGCTTCCTCATCATTTTCTTCATTTTCTTTGTTTCCCACATGTGTCTTGACCCAATGTAGGAAAACCTCTAAATAATGTCTCTTTAACTTTCGTTTTATATCTTCCACCATTTCACCTTTATAGTCATATGTATTCAATGGCTGGAGCGAACTCATAGAGTCTCTATATAAGTCGAATCTCGATATTCTCCTTTCAATCGCATTTTCAATCGCCTTATCTATAGCTGTCAATTCGGCACTCTATGAAGATGCACAATCCGATATCCTCCTCCTCATGCTTTCTTCTTTAGTGTTTCCTTTATACCTGATTTGAAATATTTTAAATTAAACGAATATTCTATGAATATTTTAAGAAGTATTTAAGTAAAATATAATGAGAGCTACTATATTAGAACAAAGAATTAAATCGCAGACAGAATTTTAATAATTTAGTTAAATGTTTAGGGAATTGAGAATCATCAAATATTTGCAGACCTTGAAAATATTTGCTTTTATTAATCAAGAGAGAGATTTATCTTTAACGAATTTTAAATTGTTTTCATAAAATAGTAAATTATGCCATTAAACTTATATATATATATACTGTATATCATTATATTACTATATTTTAGTTTTGTCAATTATGCACACTAAACTTTATTATTTAAACGAATATTGTTTTATGTATAACAAATTATGAAATCTTAAATTACATTCATTAGAATATTTGCATTTTTAAAGAAATAATTGTTTTATAATGTAATATATCAACTAAAATCGTAAAAGCGTACTCTAACCGGGTTTAGCATTGCACACAAAAAGTGTTATTTAATCAGAGGTTTCTGCTCCTTAAGAAGAAAAAAACCCTCAAATAAAGTGACACAAACAGAAATACCATGCTGAGAAATTTTTATCTTTTTACAGGACAGTATTGGAAATTTATTGTCCTAAAGGTGATTCTACCATTGTAACTGTTTCTTTTTAGTGTCATGATTATAGATAAGCATCATGAAATGGTTTTCAAATAGCTTTATGTCTTTCATTGCCAAATTTAGTTTCGCAAATATACATCTCTTGGTGATACTCGTATTCCCGTAATATATTTATATTTAATTTTGACGTTCAGGCACTAGAGAGTAGGGAAATTATTTCTAATTTCCGTTTACAGGTCTCAATTTGAAAGTGATTTCTCAGTTTTATGTCACTAAAATTTTAAGCACGTGACTCTTGTAAATTTTAATTTTTTACAATATTGAATGAGTTTTTTTTATATTTTATTATATTTTTTGTTTTTCATTATTATTTTTTTAATAGAAAAAATGAGGATACTTTATTTGTTGCTTTAAATAAATGGTTCTTGTACATAGTGACACACGTTATCAATCCTCTCATCCTTCTTTATAATCTATATTCACTTTGTTTCTCATATGTAAACACTTAATTTACATACCCTTTTGGTTAGTATAGTGAGCGTGAAATTAAGTAAAATCTAACTCTATTTAAATTTTTTTGTATAATATAAAATTAGAATAAGGCCATTTTTTCTAGCGGTAGGGAAAATAAATTTGTTCACGCTTAATTTGCCGCTTAAATTTTTTTATTTAAGCGTCTTAAAATATTAAATTATAACACTAAATACATATTAACAATTCAAGCAGTACGGTCCAACAATATACCAAATTTGTGCATTATTCTGCTCGATTATATAAAATGTTTTAAAAGGTATGTAGTGTAAATTCAACAAAAATGCAACATTAAAGATAAAAATGCTGTGGGAAAGTTTTTCTACACAATCTAGTTGTGCCCAGAATTATAAGAGTGTTACTCACTCTCATTATACTTATAGTTGGAAAGAGTACATTTTTATTTTCTATCTATTGAAGTAACTGTAATATAATTAAGAACATTATGTTATGAACGCTGATAGACTTTTTTTATATGTTAAGAGCATATTTGTCTCTATAAGAAAACAGCAATTAGTCATTCAAGAAAGCATTAACTTTTATATCGATAAAATGCACAACTGACCCTTATTTCTGGATAAAGTTAAATGCTACCCAGTATTTCAGATGATACATTCCATTCTTTCAGAACAGAAATGATTGATACTAGCACATGTTTTATTATCGATAATTCTGAAAATTTATAAACCACAGTGTAGTTAGATTTTAAAGGAACTGAAATTGGAGTTAAAAATGCTGTTTCTTATCCTGGTTTTGATAAAAAAATATCTATACGCTGTCATAAATTTATTTATAAATCGGAACTCTTAACCCATGATATAGATTTGTAAGTGAACGGAGACGTTAGTGTAAAACATATTACAGAAGTTACTAAACAACCTCAGAGGCAAAAGCATATAACTTGTCCCTGAAGTTAGTTTCAGGGCCTGGGGTTACTTGAAAAATTTAAAGAATTTAATACCTAAACACTTAGTGATTCATTTAGTTTGATGACTAAAAAAGAATAATCATAAAAAAGAATAATGACTAAAAAAGAATAATCAATTCATGTCGCGACGAAAATTTAAGTACAAGGAAAAAGGAAGCATTTATATACTATCTAATGAACACACATTTTGGGGACACAGTTTAAAACCATTTCTATATTTCTCAGTAGGACTGTGAACATCTCATTTGATAAGGCTTTTTAAACTGAATTTTACAATTTTTTTACGATTCAAATTCTAAATATTACCTTCGATTATTTTATTTACAAAATATTTGAAGAATACATACAAATGCTTATCATAAAATATATTCAAAGCATTTAACCATCCTTATGGAACACATGTGTCAAACAGAGCATAATCCTTATTGCAATTTCGCAGATTCGTAGTTTGAAAAATACAAACTTTGAATCTTAGACAGTTCCATTTCGCTTTGGATTCATGTCTTTTCATAGGTATATACAAAAGCTTTCGAATACAGTTTAAATTTTCAAAGTAAGGAAAAAGTAAATTGATGAAAACGAATTGTTCTGGAAAAAATTCACAACTGACACTGTGAACAGTTATAAATTTTCCCACATGGCGTGTTCAGAAAAAAATTATTAGATATGGGTAGAAGTGTATTTCTGTTTTACTTTTGAAAAATAAAGAAAATAGTCAAATACAGGGAAGAGAAAGAGTAAGGTATAAATATTAGAGAAAGTGGAAAGTCTATTTTTAGGTACAAATATTTCCAGGCAACTACTAACTGTCCTTATTTATTTCATGCCTATAACAATGTAGCAACAGGAGGACGAAGAACAATAAATTTAATATCATAAATGTATAATAAACATATTTAAAAATTACGAATTATCTATATCATTTAAAAATATATTTTTAAAAACATCATTCATCCAAGTGTAATTTTATCTCATTTATTGCTTGGGTATAATTTATATCTGCAAGCAAACAGCTTATTTGTTGCATATAAATATGACTTCTTCCTTCCTATTTCATTTTAAAGAATTTAGCTTTATTAAAGTTTATCTCAAGTTTAAAGTAAATAACATTTCAATTTCCATTGTCAGGGAAGTGATTAATTTTCCTTGACTGGAAAATGATTGCTTTGCTAACAAATATTGACCCAGCCGATCCCAATATACTTATTTGAAGCACACATTCCATTACTTTCGTTTTATTGAATTTCCCGCTCCGTTTTATTTTTGGAATGAAATTAATTTGGAAACTCTGTCTGGGTAGTGAGAATTTGCAGAAGTGTATCTACAGACAACCTTAATCTACAACTCTTTTAATTCCACTCGCGTTATGCTGGATAAAAAGTAATATGAATTTCACTATTTAAAACTTAGTTCGAGACACTATCTGATTTCCTTGTTTGAAAGTAATTAACAAGGGTAACATTTCCATCAAACTTCATAATACTTTAAACTCATTTAATAGGATAATCATCTATTAATATCTACAGATAGCGATGCATAACATTTTCCTATTCCCTCTGCATATGACTAAATTAAAAACTAATTAACTGAAATGGAAATTTTAATTATCAAGGAAAAATTATGATCCGTAATTATGTTTTATTTCAAAAGGAATAATTGCTGCATAACTTGAATTAGCGTCACCTAAATGTACGTACGTAATTAATTAAGTCATGTCTATTACCATGTATATAAAAAATGTGCTATAAAATGTTATAAAAGACCTATTATTTAATAAAATTAGAAAACTAAAGTAATATTTAGTGAAGTTAATCAAGTCTAAACATCCGAAAATTTGGAAAGTAGATGTAGAACTTAGGGAATATTACATGAGTATGGGGTATTTCTTTACATCCCTCTGATACGTTATGAATGGGTAGTGAATGATGCATTATTTATTCACAACTAAAGGTCCCTTTTTATAACAAACATGAGCCGGTCACTGAGAGCAAAACAGGTAAATATTCATTCTCGTGAAAGAAATTTTTGTATAAGTTTTTTCACTGTACCAAACAAATCCTCAATGGAATACAAAAGTTTGCCAGTCCGGAAATTATATGTGTTTTCTGAGTTATGTAGTACTGGGCTTTGAAGATTTGCAGGTAGTTAAATTTTGTTCATATACCAAATACTCATCTATCTCCCAATACTGATAATATAAGCTTTTGAAATACTTTTAGGTATTCCCTTGTTTCGCACGATGCACACCATACGTCGACTCCCCAAGATCAAACAGGTTCATGCTTTGAGAGATGCTGCAAAATTTACGGAACGTTTTATGCATTGCTTTAAGAGATGCTGCAAAATTTACGGAACGTTTTATGCATTATTTTTAAATGCTCCCTTCTTTAGACTCCTAACACAAATTCCTCAATGGCCATAATACATTCACTACAAAGTAACTACAAAGCATATTTTTAGAAGGCTCTTTGATCCCACTACTGTCTAATGCATGCTTCATCACTCTTTAACTTCCTTTTAATTTAAAGTCATAAATGGATTCTTGTAAGTCAATTAGGATTAAAAATCAAATTTACTAAATGACTAACTGTCGAAGATTCAGGTGCATTCATGCTCTCCGTCTCCTGCGAATATAGCTTACACTTCAGCAGCGATGTCTCTTCACGGTTATCTTCGTCTCCACTTACCTCTTGAAGCAGTTATAAGTTCTCGAGCACAATTTAAGGGATTATTTTCAAACACCCCTGCTTTTCGAATGCTGTAGCTATACTCTTATTACGTTTGCTCAAGAGAATTTCATTTCTTTCACAATAAACATTTTAGTAAATCTTTTATGTATAGATACATATAACGTAACTGCTAAGATACGAATATGTTTCTCGTTTGACCCATATTTCGCAAAGGTTAAACATAAATTAAGATGATTCGTTTTAAACATGTCAGTCATGAAGCTAATGTATCATATCATATTCTTAAAACATTCAAGGCTGTTATTTTTTTCTCTTTTATAATAGCTAAAGGCAATTAAGGTGACAATGGACCTTCAGAATGACAAAAATATATCCCCAAAACAATTTTTTTTCTTTCAGAGAATGATTCTGCAACTCATTAGCTTTGAATTAAAAAAAGTATGTTGATCCGATGATTATTAACTGAGTTATAAGTATTTTTTTCAAACAATGGAAATGCTAGTCAAATTAAAACTTTAAATGCCATTTTCTCAAAACAAGTTTTCCTGTCGTTTCAGTAAGTTCAAAATGTTCCATGCGTCATACTTTTTCTTGAATTTTCATAAAATTTCATAAAATGATTATTTGTATATGTTAGAATAAAACTTAGTAGTCAATTCATTATACTATTTAAAAACAACTTAAAATTTTTACAATAAAAAAAAAGTTTTGATAAAATTTTGTATAAAATGACCTATTTTTATCGTTTTTTTTTCTAGTTTTTATAAATATGACTGTAAATCAAATATTGCTACTAACTTTTATTATAACTATATAACTATGTACTTAAGAGACAAAATTAGACATCTGAGACAAAAATTAATGCGCATGGAGCATTTTTAAATAGAGTAATTCACAAACTGATTTTAATTAATTTCTTAATTAATTACATTTTGATTTTTTCTTTGAATTTAGAATTTCCACCTCTGAACAACACTGTATAAGTATACAAAATTTCATAGCAATTGGTTAATAAAGAAAAAAAAAAGTTATTCATTGTCCATTGTCGCCATAAAATGATCAAATGTCTAGATCCTGTTGTCGTAGGCTTTTGTCATAGTGCAGTCTTTGACCAACTATATAGGGAATTATCTGTATTGCGAACTAGTTATAATAAAAATAATTCATTTTGCACTTTCTCCCGTTGCCAGACAATTGTCAGGTAAAAATATGCTCAAAAAGGTTAAATATGATAAGATAGCTTCAACCAAAAAGAACTTACGAAATGCCGTAAATGACAATCAGAAACATAATATCTAATGTCGTAAATTCGAGTCAGAGGCTGCGAACGTGCTAATCTAAGCCATTCAGAGTATCTTAGAATACTATACTTTGAACATTATCTTTTCTTTATTCTAATTTTTGGTATGATTAAATTTTAATGCAAATGCTCCTTACTACTAAGCAATCAAGTTACAAAGTTTAAAGGATACAGACTTGGTTAAAGTTCTTTATTAGATTTCATTGTGTACGTACAATGCGGTTACCAATTATTTATGAATATTAAACTTACTGAATTTCTGTATTATTCTGATCTGTTGGATTGTTAATAAAAATTTGTTTCAACATACATGATTTTTTTCTGCATAATTTAATTTTCTTAGAGGGAAATGGATTAAATCTTATATAAAAATAAAGAGAGGTAAAGTTTAACACATAATGCAATATGAATTTTTTATAAAACCATGTAAAATCTAGAAAAATTTAAATAAAGCTAAAATAAAGTTAAAAAACCTAAGTCAGAAAAACAAAAACAAAAAATTATTATGATCAGTTTTTAATGAAAATCACTGAGCGTTTAAAAAAGAGTATTGCAAATATGTTATATAAACGTGTTTATGAAGGACTAGAAGTCTATATATATATATATATATATATATTTGCGTGTGTATGTGTGTTAAGATTAAGTTGCTTTAATAATTTTATATCTAAAATGAAGGAGTCAACTGGAGTTTATGATACCAGATGAGGATATAAAATTAAGACGGTTGATTAAACATATATAAAGTATAAAAATATATTAAATTATACCTTAAAAATGAAGATAACTTTAAAGAAACTCTTTTTGAATGATTATAAAAAAATGCGTATTCGTATGAGTTAATAAAGTGGCCAAATATTTATATTGGCTCATGATACGGCTTTTTAAATATTATGTTTTAACTATTCACTGAAGCACGACTGTTGACCGTCATTGCAAAACAGATGCAGGACAAACATTTTCGCAAGCCGTCAAATCGAATATGAAGAATGAGCAACATTCAGTCTGTGTTCTGTCTTTTCGTGAAAGGAAAGTAAAACGCAATTGACATAAATAAAATGAAACAAAGATTTACCCCTCTTCTTGCCAGATGGAATACTCTTATAAAAGATAAGAATTTTTGTTCTTTGTCGGGAGCAGATGTTAGATTGATGTTATTTCTTTTTCAAGGGAAAATATTTTAAAACACTTCTTTATATTTCATGTGCATATTGGTATATTATTTTATATCCCATGTTTATATTTGTATCATTTCATTACTTGGTCATATCATGCTGAATAAAAAATACGTTTTGTCATCTCTGATGATGTTATTCCTGTCCAATTTCAACTACACCCATCTGTGTATACATTCGCTGACACACACACACACACACACACACACATATATATATATATATATATATATATATATATATATATATATATATATATATATATATATATATATATATATATATATATATATATATGCACTATGTACCAATGATTGTATGAACATGTGAGAAAAACACATGGAAAGAAATTTT
This sequence comes from Dolomedes plantarius, assembly GCA_907164885.2. Classification (NCBI taxonomy): domain Eukaryota; kingdom Metazoa; phylum Arthropoda; class Arachnida; order Araneae; family Dolomedidae; genus Dolomedes; species Dolomedes plantarius. Next base: position 159,729,816 of record OU015491.1, read on the forward strand.
CCTCGTTCTATTAAGGGGTAAGTCCACATTTTGGCGTGATTACAAAGAATACTCTCTTAGGAGGTATTTGGACCAATTTCAAGGTTACACGAAGTGGAATTGTTCTCCAAGCGATTGCGCCGCTCTAATTAGTCCCACGAATTCCCGATTGGGTTGATATCAGGACTCTGAGTGGGCCACAAAAATTGTTTCATACGAAAGTATCTGTACCACATATACACATATCTGTATCACATATACGCATATCTGTACCACCAAAGTATCTGTTCCACATGTACCACATATGTATAGCAGTTACACATGTGTGGCGTGAGACTGTCATTCTAACAGATGCAAACGTCACTTCCATAGTACGGCTACAGTGTAGGGAGGGTGGGAATGTGTATAACTCAAATATTCCGATCCTCAGATAGTAGGAACAACCGATCCTCATGATAGTAGGAACCAATCCTCATGATAGCAGGAACAACAACAGTGGTAGAAGACCATACCAGCAGAAAGCGCCCTTGACTAAAAGTCCACCACCATCGAACTGCACAGATATACAAGATAGATCACTATCCGGTAGTTGGTGTTCTCCACTCTTTATCCCGACCCATACTATATCAATGGACTGGAAACATGTGAATCTTTATTCGTTGCGCCATAAGATTGTTTTTTACTGGTTGATTATCCGGTTTTTACACTCTTTCAGCCATGCTAATTGAAGCCTCGAAGGCTAATTGAATCCTTGTGGGTTTTGGGATAAGCCACTTTTAAACTACCAATATGTCTTGATATGCAAGTGTGCAATGTTTTTTCGGAATGCATTGATGCATACAGAAGTACCAGTGCTGCTCTGCAATTCTTGTCAGATGTTTTTAACAGAGGTTCGATTGGGTTTATTTATTGTTATGCTTTCTAATATGCATCTTTCTCTATCCGCCAGTTTCTGCTTTCTACTTAGATGCTGTATAGCGCTATTAATGCCGAAATATCTTCAGTTGCTGATAACATCGGCCATTGTTGATTTTGGGTTCTCCAACTCAACGCTAATGATACGTATATACTTTCCACTTATGAAGCATTCTACTATAACTATTCCCTTTAAAAATTACTGAGCCCACTACGAGTTGCCATGCCACTTCTAATCGACTATTATTGTCAACTACTACATTTTTATACTTACATCCCGGTCCACCATCTCTCGGCGATCGCAGAATATGCAAAACAAGCGAAATACGTGGGTGTCCGGATAATTATTGGTAGGTAATGTACACTAATGGACAAAAAAATTAGCGCACCAAGAAGGAGTCGTCAAAATGAAACGAAATTTTACATACGTAATGACTACTTTGATATAAGTAAATGATAAGAAAATCAAAGAAAAAGGATAATTTATTTCAGAGAAAATGGGAAAAGAACGGAGGAGTTAATACTCCGTTGGACCCCCTCTAGCGCGAATGCACGATGCGATACGATCGGGCATTGAGTCATACAAGTTCTGTATGATGTCTTGAGACATTTCGTTCCATATTTGCTGTAACCTTGCCTCTAGTTCGTTCTAACTCGTGGGATGCCCAACTCGTCGTCCCAAATGATCCCAGATATGCTCGATTGGAGACAAATCTGGGGATCGGGCAGGCCAAGGAAGGGTAGTAACAGTGCGGAGACAGTCTTGTGACACCCTTGCCGTATGAAGCCGAGCATTGTCTTGTTGAAAAATGGCTCCTGGGAGCCGTTGCATGAGTGGCAACACATGTGGTTGCAGGATTTCATGAACATACCGCTGGGCTGTCATGGTGCCACGGAACAATACTAGGGGTGACCGTGTATTGTAAGCAATGGCACCCCATACCATCACAACAGCTGTGGGAGCGATGTGTCGCTGTACAACAAAGGCAGGATTGAAGCGTTCACCACGGGCTCTCCACACACGAACACGATTGTCATCACTGCCGAGATTGAATCTGGATTTGTCGCTAAAGACCACCTGGTTCCATTCCGCTGCAGTCCAGTTTCCTCGTGCGCGGCAAAACTCCAAACGGAGGCGTCGATGGGTGGGCGTCAAGGGCAGCACACGTAATGGGCGCCGCGATACAACTGTTCTTCAGCCAGGCGCCTTCGTATGGTTCGAGAAGACACAGAGGCTCCTAGTGAAGGTGCTACCTGTGCCTGGATGGCGGCCGATGAAGCAGTTGGCTGTACGCGTGCATTTCTTACGATGTGGTCTGTCGAGGGCGTCCTGAGCCTGGTCTTCGTGTACATGACATCTCTCGGGTCCACTGGTCCCAACACCTCATCACAACACAATCAGAGCGGCCTAACTGACGAGCTACTCGCCTAGCTGACCACCCAGCTTCCATCATCCCGACGATTCTCCCCCTCTCAAACTGCGACAACTGCTTATATTGTCTTCGAACACGGCGTAATGGCATGTCTATCTTATCTCTTCCTTTGTAAATGATTCAGCAGACTCAAACAAGCTTTGGTTACCTGTTTTATACTCCACAGAGTTCGATTTTCAACGCCCTCTACCGGCTATACGTAATGCGCAATCACGCTGCATTTCTAATCATTTGCATATCTCCCCGACATGTACCTTCATTGCAAGTTTCGTTACGATCCCGCAATTATTTCTTGGTGCGCTAATTTTTTTGTCTATGAGTGTATATACAATATCAGCATATTGTCAACATTATTTGAGAATAACGAAAAGACTGAATTTTTGTTTCAACGACTGAAAGACGATAACGTAAGAACAGTCCTAGAAAAATTCATCTGCAATGTATCAGTTTAAAAACACACATTTCGAGTACACCAACAACAATAAACATCGGTTTTGCACACTAAGAGCTCCTCAGCTGCCCATATTTACCAGGTATGAAAGCGTTGACCACATTTTAACGATGAAATTTAAAAAATTTTTATACTTACAAAAACAAATCGGGCATTCCTGGCATGAACGTAAAAACTCCGAATTTTTCCAGATTGCTGTGCAAAATTGAGATAAAAAAGGATTTATGTGGATTATTTTCCCAACCTGTAAGATATTTTATTATGTTTAATTCATAATGAAGACAGAGCCTAGGCCAAAGATTGCTGGATACTTTGGATATCATTAAATCTGTATGAGGGATTTCGTTTACGAGGACATTTTACAAATATGTTTAAATAGTACTTTTTTTTCTCTGTAGAAAATTAATAACAAGAAATTTTGGAATTAAAATATAAGGATGCTGAAACAGATTATTTCTACATCTACGGCGGCAGCAAATTTTAGCATAAAAAATTACGAGCACGGGCTACTGGTTTCTAAACTATAAGCTATTGCAGAAGTGTGAGAAATGGTAATTGTGACATAAGCTTTCCTACCATGGTCTAGTGGTTTTGACGCTGGATTCGAACTACATAAATAAACTCAGGTTGTCATTAAATGTCGTTAAAAAATTATAAAAATACGTTTCAGATGTAATATGATTTTTTCCAAATATATTAGTTAGACATAACTAAAAGTTTTTAGAACATGTTTAATTTAGGGGGTCCGGGACACATTTAAAAGAAAATTTTATTTATTGAGTTAAAATTTTGAATTTTTTTGTCATGGTTAACCATATAATTTGTAAACAAAATCAATACATAAAACTTATGAAAATGTTTTTAAAAATTTAAAAATTAAAAATTTTTTAAAAAGGGGGTTATTTAAAATTGTTATAATTCGAAATATTATTCGTCGTTTTCCAATTCTTTTCATTCAATTAAACAGAAATAAATAAGTTTTAATTTTGATTCAGCATTTTTTAAACATTAATTTTTAAAAAAGTTAAAAACATTTAGATTAAAAATTGCAAAAAAATTATGTAACTTATTTTTAAAAAATCATATTTTCAAAACTAAATATTTTTTAAAAAATTTGCTGATTTAAAATAAGTAAAATAGTTGAAAAAGACATGTTCAAAGTTTCAACCATTTATCTTTAACGGTTCTTGACTTATAACAATTTAATGACTAGAAATGGGGAAAAAACCTATCATGCAGAAAAACGCACTTACAGGTTTAAATCAAGATTGGCTACTATTAGAATGATGCAAAAAATAATAATAATTTAAACTGTTCTAATTAAGATAGAAACATGATTTAAACGACATTTTAAGCGTAAAAGAACAAAATAATTTTTAATGTAATACATTTTTTTTTCGAAAATTCGAACAATTTTGTGTCCTGGACCCCATTAACACTAGAACCGCGGAGCGGGTCAATTTGACCCAAAACGATGTTTAATTTATCACCACGCGAAAAGTATCGATTGAAAAAAAAATTCCTTTTATGACTTTTAATATTTTAAGGTGAACAACAATTTAACAAATTTAAAAATTCTTAACATAAATAATTTTCCGATTATTAGCACCTATACCTAGAACCGCGGAGCGGGTCAATTTGACCCGTAAGAAATGTTATTGCAGAAATGACGAAAAACAGATGCATTTTCTCGAACTGTAGCTGTAAAATACTTCTACCCCACCCTAGAATTCCTTAAATGGACTGTACCAGAAGGGGGAATAGTGAAGGTTTTTCAGTCAAGGTCATTATATTAGGTTTGAAGCACGAACTACGTTCGAATTCAGTGAAAAATTACTGCGAATATTTCGAAGATTTTTTTAAGTTTTTTTCTATTCTGTAATTAGTATATGTATAAAAACTATGTCACGACGCCGTAATCTTACTGTTCAGGAAGCTTTAGAACATTTAAAACAATTATCTGAGAAGGATTCAGAAGGTTCGAAAATAAGGGTTTCTTAAGATTCGATTTTGAGTAGTGAGGATGAATACCTGCCTGCTAATAAAGACAATTTGGATTCGGATGAAGAAAATTAAAGTGAAGATGGCTCTGGCAATGCTTTAACAATCCCTCTTCCTTCTCATCGCAGTACTGATGGTAATTTATCTGAAAAAAAAATAAAAATCAAACATTCCAAGAAAAGATACACACACGCAAAGAAATTTAAAAAAGAAATCGCCAATAACATTCAAAGTTGGAAATAATAAAGATGGCAAAGATGGGACAATTTGGAATGTAGCTCAATTAGGAACAAACGATAGAGAAGGAAAATCAAAGTGTAATATTTTGAAAGAAGTTGGGGGGCCCAACACCACATGCTAAACGCAATGTTATTGACAACTGTCCTTCAAGTGCTTGGAGACTTTTTATAGATAAATGGATATTGAAACACATAAAGAAATGTACTGAAGATGAAACTCATCGGCAGATTCATGAAGGAGAATGGAATATAACATTAGAAGAAATAGATGCTTTTACATAAATTTTATATGCACGTGGTATATATTGTGCAAAATGACTTGAACTGGATAGCTTGAGGTCAAAGAACTGAGGACCACCATTTTTCTAAAATACAATGTCAAGAGACCAATTTCGTGAAATAATGGGATTTTTACGCTTCGACATAAAATCAACAAGATCAAAGCGTCTAGAGACAGACAAATTGCCCTTATTTCGGTGATCTGGAATCGTTTCATGGGAAATTGCAAGACTAACTATACACCAGGTCCTAATATAACTGTGGATGAACAGTTATTTCCTACAATAGCTAGGTGTAGGTTTATCCAAAATATGCCAAACAAACCAGATAAGTGTGGAATCAAGTTCTGGATGGCTGCAGATTTGACTCAAAATATCTGATAAATGGATTCCTGTATCTTGGAAAAGATAACCAAAGTCCATTCAACGTTTCTCTTTCTGAACATGTAGTGCTGTGACTAATAAGTTCATATGAGAACAAAGGTAAAAATGTTACTACGAACAACTTTTTCACAACACTGAAGCTTGCAGAGGCAGTGAAATCCAAAAACACTAGCCTTGTAGGAACTGTAAAACGCTCAAGAAGAGAAATACTAGTCTCTGTAAAAATGTTAAAATCCACATTGTATTCGACTACGGTACTAACCCATAAAGACATGAGTCTAACTGTTTATCAAGATAAAAAAGATAAAAAAGTTTTGTTGCTAAGTAGTCTCCATCCAAACATAGAAATTGCAGATAACCCCCCCCCCCAAAAAAAAAAAAAAACAAAAAAAACAAAAAAAAAAACTACCTGATACAATCGCTTTCTACAACGCAACTAAATACGGTATGGACGTGATTGAACAAATGGCAAGGAAATATACAGTCAAGTCTGCTCCACGTAGGTGGCCGGTGCAGGTTTTTTTTTGTCATATTTTGACATTGCTGTTATCAATGCCTGAGTTTTATATAAAGCTGTAACTGGAAAATCTATTAGTAGACGGCAATTCATTCAAGACTTGGTCGAAGAATTGCGAGAAAAGTTTTTTTCTCTTCCGACATAAAAAGGTGGAAAAAAGAGGATGTGAAGCAACCAATGAAAACGACGGACAACCAAAAATTAAGCGTAAATGAGTCCGATGCCACATTTCGATATGTGAAAATAAAACTCTAGATATCTGTTCAAAATATAAAGAACCCATCTGTGGAAAATGTACAAAACTTATTACTCAGTTTTGTACAAAATGCATACAATAAATTGGTTTTTACAATCTGTAATACTAAGTACTGATAAATTTTTTAGTAACTAATAAAATTTTTAATTTTTAATTTTTTGTAATTATGTCTAAACATATTGAAAAGAGATACTCTGTTTTTCCATTGAAATTAGGAAATTTATGTCATATTTTGTTAAAGAGACATGTTATTATACTCAAGGAAATAAAATTTTAAATAATACGATTTTGCAAAAATTATGTTAATTCGTCTTGATTTATATAAATTATTTAATGTAAATTCTGAGAAATATTGATTATTATTTAAAAAATAAAATGCTTTAGTTAAATAAATTAAGCGCTTGTGCATATTTTATAAGTTTACAATCTAGGGTCAAAATGACCCGCTCCGCGGTTCTAGGTATATCGAAAGTTCCGCCGTTCTAGTGTTAACTTATATCTGTATACATCGTTTGAATTAATATTCATACATAATCAATACCTAAATTAATACTCAATTAACTCTGAACATCATTAACTTTGTCTAGTTGATAAGATCATTTTATTCGTAAATGCAGTTTCTTGTAATGGTGTACTTGACCTAGGATTTTTGTGAGCGTGTAATAAATACACAATGTGCGTCCGTTCACGGAGTTCTTCTTATGCAGCATCCATCCTCCATGGCTGATCGGTTTAAGTCCGTGCAATGTTTATTTAGTATTCAAAGTTTCAGCGTAATAAAACTGTTTGATAGACATTCAAAAGTGAAGCCCTACAACTGATAAATGATTCAGAGTTACTGAAACGGAAACAAGAGGTTCCGTAATCAAAATTTGCTTTAATCACTTTGTTCAATATTCTGTATACATGCTGTAGGTGTTTTAAAAACCTCCTGAATAACATAGAGTGTACTAATCTATATTTTGGGGATTAAATAAAACACTTACGAGAGAATAAATCTTGGTTTTAGTTTTATAATAATATTTTATGGGAATGTTTACCTTCTTTCAAGTAAAAAGGTAAGCATACAGACATAATTCCATGTATGTGCCGAAATACGGACTTTCATTAAAAGATACAAAGTTAAAATGTAAATATAATTTTTCATGCGGTATATAACTTCATTTTTTAGTTATTATATCAAGGTTAGTACACAATATCTAACCCTATAGAATTCATTTTATGAACGTTGTTGAACTTATAATTAAGACGAAACATATTCTACTAGTAGTCTACGCACTAGATATGCATATTGATTCCCGTTAAAAAAATGAATTTATTAGCATATTAAACAACCGCAATGACTGGGAAAAAATCACTAGGAAAACGTTTACGAAAAGCTTATCTGAGAAAAGTATTTTTTTTTCTATTTCGGAACATAAGTAAAAACCATTTTGCGAGCCAAACATGGTAAAAAGTCATCACGCAAAGCTGCAATTTTTGTAAACAAAGAACGTAAGAGAAATTTATGAAAATGATGAACTTTTTTTTCTTTAGACAAAAACTACTGTTTAAAAAAATAATTTCTTGTCATGTAAAGAATAATATATGACGAGAAAAAATAAGTATTTAAAAGTTTTATGTTCTTAAAAATTCCTTTATTGAAATATTCATCATATTAAACAGTCAAAAATCATTAAACTTTCTCATTTCAAATGCTTAAAAGATAGCTAGGTAAGTCAACATATTTTTGATCGTTAAATCATATAGGATAAACTTAGATGTTATATGACCGGTCTGTTAATGCTTCAATCAGAAAATGAGACCGTATGAATGTTATATTGCATATTCTCTATACAAGTTTTTATTCAGAAGGAAAAACATTTAGGCTGGTTTCAGTTTGTCTTATAAAGCAATGATGCTATCAGAGCCTGCATTTTTAATTACAAAATTTCATCGTGGATAGTGTTAATTAAGCGATAACAATTTCAAGGAAATGTTTAAATAGCCCCACACTAACAAAATGTGCAACATATATTCGTAAATGAATAAAATAGGCTAGCTCTTGTAGAGTGCCTTGTAATATCAACCAAGAGGATGGGAACATAATACTATACATATGAATATTTAAACATTATAGTATATTATTCAATTCATATATTATTGAAATTTAATCTTTGGATTGTAATTGCAAATATTTACACCCTTTATTTATTACTATGGTTTTTACGATGTCCGCTACATGTAATGTTCCATTTATATTTAAGTATAGCAATTGTCAAATATAGATAAAAAATAAAATGCATGACACCTGCAATTGATTTAATAATAATTGTAAAGTTGAATAATTACACATTAATTCCTAAAGACCAAACATAGTTGAAAGCATTGTGTTGAAAGACAAACACACACACATACTCACACACACACACACACACACACACACACACACATATCGCACACATACACACACACACACACATATATATATATATACAGTCGGACCTCTATTTAACGAACCTCTATTTTGCGAATTTCTCTATTTTGTGAGCTTTTCCTTGGAACCAAGAACATTTTGCGAATTTCTTCGTAAAATAACCTCTAAATAGCGAAGTGCGTTCTCTATTTAACGAACTTTTTCTTGTAATCCAAAATTTTTTTCTTCATATTTATCAAAATATTTCTGAACATTTCAAACTTATTCTTTCTTTTAACACATTTTATGGTCATCAATGACCTTGAACTGTTTTTACCAGCCGCCTGACACACTGAGAGCCGTAAAATCGCTGTCATTCTTTGCATGTCCTCCAGGACCTTTAACCCCCCCCCCCCCATACTGTCCACTTCACTAGAAAAACTTTCAATATCCCCCTTCACCCTCAATGAAGCTGTTCTGTGTCCTTGAACTGGTCTCTCGTTTTGTAGATTGCTGAGTCGCGCTGATAATTTCGGTTCTTGTAGCTGGAAAATATCAAAGCGAAAGTGCTTGGGCATCAAAGAAAAAAATTTAATTGTTCATGACGTGGATAAGGGTGTGAAGAAAAAGGATATTACTTTAAAATTTGGTATTCCTCCAAACAGCTTATCAACCATAATGAAAAATCGCGATAAGATACAAAATTATGATTCATCGAATTCTTGTTCAAAACGTTTAAAAACATGAGTCTAAGAAAATGTGGATGAGGGAGTTTCGAAGCGGATACACACAATGCGAGATAAAAATGTTCCGATCTCTGGGTCTTTCATAATTGAGAAAGCTCTTCAATTTGCGAAGGCATTGGGATACGACGAATTTTGAGGAAGCAGTGGATGGCTTGAAAAATTTAAGAGAAGACACGGAATTATAGCAAAAGTAATATCTGGTAAATGTTAAGACGTTGATGATAATGATAGTGAAAATTGGATAACGGAGGCACTGGGTAAAATTTTAAAATACTATAAGCCAGAAAACACATTTAATGCGGATGAGACTGCTTTATTTTTTCAATGTTTGCCTCAAAAGACATTAACATTTAAAATGGAAAAATGCTTTGGAAGAAAACAAAGCAAAGAAAGATAAACTGTCATGTTAGGTGCAAATATGACTGGACATCAGAAATTGAAACCATTAGTTATCGGAAGAAGCAAAAATCCAAGATGTTTAAAAGGCGCACAATCTTTGGAGGTTGATTATGACTTTAACAAAAAAGCTTGGATGACGTCAGAAATTTGTTACAAATGGGTTCAAAAGTTGGATAAACGCATGATTGCAGAGTGTCACAAAATTGCTCTCGTTTTTTACAATTGTCCCGCCCATCCGAAAGAAATCAACGAAAAACTGAAAAATGTTACAGTATTTTGCTTGCCACCAAACACTACATCAAAACTGCAGCCAATGGATCAAGGGGTGATAAAAAATTTCAAAATACACTATCGCAAAAGAATAGTGCGAAAAGTTATCACTGCGCTTGAGAGCAATCAATCTATGCCAAAGATCAACTTACGGGAAAGCATATCAGAAATTTCCAAAGCATGGATCTATGATGTCACAGATCATACTATTCGCAGCAGTTTTGCCAAAGCTGGATTCTTTGTCAGCAATGAGAATTTAGTAAATATGGAGGACGAAGATGATATTCACTTAGAGGAACTTAAAAAATGTGGATACAGCTAAGGAAAAAAGAAGAAATTAACGATGATGTGCTGATTGAGGATTTTCTTTCACTAGATTCTGAAGCTGAAACCTCCGAAACACTGAATTGGATAGTTTGGACTGTGTGAAAAATAAAAACAATACGGCAATAAATTGCGATGAAGATGATGAAGATGGAAATGATCATGATGCAGAAATCAACAAACCTTCTAATGATGAAATTCTAAAATCATTTGAAACAATCCAACGGGGATTACAGTTTGAAGAAAATACGCCTGAAGGGATTTTTGGAGCATTGCAAATACGCGAGACGTATTATGAGAGAAAACACTTTTTCAGACAAAAAACTCAGACAAAATTAGCATAATTTTATCAGTAATTAAATTTAAAGACGCATGAGGTAATGTATGCTTAAAATTACTTGAAATAATAAATCCGATAATGTCATTAAAATTCCTTAATTTTTTTTAAATTGAAAATACAGTGTATTCCCACTGTTGTGATGATAATTAATAGTTTTGGAAGTGATTAAAGTTAATATTAATATCGGGTATTCAGATAATTAAATTAATAAAGTAAGTGAATAAGTAAGTAAATTTTAGTAACGATTGTGCTTTGTTTTAATCAATTTATTAAGCCTCTGCTAAATATATGTAAGGGTTATACTTGTGGTGATCAGATATTAATTGATTTGATTAATGTCATCGCATTTGGAGAAGTGTGCGCAAGTTTCTCTAAATGTTTTGACATTGAGAAGAATTAAGTTTGAAATAGATCATCACAGGTTATACCTTATTATTGTTAATATTGATAAATTAATAAGTCTTATTTATGAACCTTGTGAATGGCTGGTATATTGTTTTTTTATTGTTTTTTTGGCTGGCGGTTTGTAATTTAAATGGTAAAAGTCTTAGAAATATTCTTTGCTTTCCTTCTTTCCCTAAAATTGACCCTTTGCCTAGCAACAAGCCGCGTAGCCTCCCCCACTATCGGTAACCCTATACGTCCGCTAAGCGCCCTTTTTCAAACGGGGAGAAATCTCAAAAGGTCAGATGCAAGGCGCGCAAGGATACATCGCCGGGTGGATGACCAGGCCGCCATGAAATTAAAATAATCAAGAAGAACGAGATGAGGGGTGGAAAAAATAAATTGTATAAAGAATTGCAGAGTGCAAGAGTGCTACATGTAGCCTTCCCCCCTCATTTCGGCCATTAGAAATTCACGGAGCACCAAGGAACTACTTGGAATGGAGGATGGTTTTGCGGACTGATGGAAGTGGTGACAAGGTGCTGACTCGGAGCGCGGGAGTTTGAAAAAAGGGAGATTTGAGAGGATCCTGAACGGGAGTGGAGGCAAAAAGGACCGAAGGATCGGGGGCTGAGGCTCTGGTCTCGGGACGACGCTAAGATCCCGACGATGATGTGACGGCGACGGGTGAATTTCTTTTCCTTTCCTCTACTTTCTGTAAATTCTATCCATAACCTCTCTATTTTTTTTAAAGCTGCAGCAGAATCATTAAGATTAAATTTAAATGTAAAATTAAATTTATGATGAGCAATTGCATATAGAATAATTTAGGTTTTTTTTTTATTCGCAGCCATTTCATTTTGGAAATTTCATTGTATATATTTTATTGTGTTGTGAAGATATAGATCTTAGTTTTACTGTAATTGTATTTTTGATAATTTAATATTGGTATTTCGAAAAATATGTTGAATAGAACTGATTAACAGAATGGTGGTAATATTGTTAATGTAATCGGAAGGAATAAATTTGTTATGTTAAAGTATATCTTTGTCATGTCGGTCCTTGCCTTTTAGTAAATTTTCTGACTTTCAGCTTTAGGTTTTATTCTTATTTCAGCAGATATGAAGCTTTTTCTTTTAGGTGAGATAATTTTATTTCTAGGTGTTCTCCAAGGTTAAGTAAATTTATTAGATTTAATTTCATTTTTCTTTTGGCTCATTAATCATCACAGTGATGCAGACAGTAATGAACCTAGGGTAAATTTTAATTATTAATTATGATGGGTTATTGCATTTAAAAATAACACAACGCAACTTTACCATCTATCTTAAAATGTACTAACCACTAATGCCCAAATGGCAAATATTGTTGTATTTAAATTTAACTGAAACCCACCTTAATTAGTAAGATTCATTCATACCTTCAATTCATTAATATATAGTTATTAAAGTTAAAATAATAACTCCCATAACTAAACATTCGTTGCCACACCACGCAATTATTTGTTTTATTCTTGTTTTCCTTGAAGATTTATTTTTGGTGGGATAGATATTTAAAACAAATAGATATTCATTTACAAAATAAAGGTGTGATTAATTTCTTCTTTTAATAATATTTAGTGTTTATGAATTTAAAATCTTTTTGTGAAGTTTAAAGTATTTTAAAAGGTGAATCTCTATTTAACGAATTTTCCATATAACGAACTTTTTTTCGGGATTTAGCGACTTCGCTAAATAGAGGTCCGACTGTATATATATATATATATATATATATATATATATATATATATATATATATATATATATATATATATATATACGTATTTGATTAAAAGAGAATTGGAAAAAGGGAGAAGGAGATAGTTAACAATCCAGGTTCTTTTATGAAGATTTTTTGAAAATTATTGCATTTCGCACAGATTTCAAAATAACTTTAATAAAGTATTGAATGTACATTAATTTTACTACATTACATTTACCCCCAGTAATTAAATCTCTATAAAATAATTTTAAATGCTGTTAACTAAATTTAATGTATTTAAACACTGCTGCAATACTGCTCCATATACTTTAGAACAGGGGTGTCAAACTCAAAGGCTAACTTGGGCCAAACAAACAAGGTTTAACTATAGGTGGGCCGCAAAAATAAACAATATTAGTAGAGACGTAGGTTTTTTACAGTATATTACCTAATTACAATATATTCAACATAAATATACACATTTTGTTTAATAATAGCAAAAAAAGAGTATAATTAAAAAAACACTTAGCGAATTCTTCCTATCTAATTACAATTATGCATCGGTTATTTTATTATATATTATTGTGTGCCAATATATTGGCCAGGCCGGAAAGATGTTCGTCGCGGGCCGCGAGTTTGACACCCCTGCTTTAGAGCATCCTGCTAACGTGTCTCAGCTGTAGCTTTGCTCGAGTACCGAGTAAAGGGCAGTTTACGAAGTATGAGATAGAATCAGCGGATATAAAAGAAGTGTTTGCGTTAAAGATTATACCATATAAAAACAAGTTTAACTTTTGTTTAATGATATTGGCAGTTTTTTCTTGCAATACATTCATTAAAATAATTTTTAAAAACTATTTCTGCCGTGTGCTTGCGATCGGCACACATAATCTAAATATTTAACATTCTAATTTGTGTATTCCTTTCTGATAACGAAATGGGAAACAAAATACAGTAACATTTTCACAAGTGAGATAAAAATTATGAAAATATCACATCTTCAAAATTTCAACTTTTTTCCAAAGAGGATTGATCCTCCTATTATTTAAATCTGTTCTCAGACTTGCAAAATTACAATTCTTTTATATTCCGTAAACTTTCACTCTGTGATAAAGAAGTGTATTCAGCTTTTCATCAGTGTTTCTTAGCTTGGTACCTTTTTCATTAGCTATTGTTATAAATAATGTAATGGCTCAGTTAAATTATCCAAAAGAACTCTAAGCATTGAAATAGGCGCTTTTATAGATGCATTCACTGAGAACAATACCTAAAGTAGCATATTCTGTGATTACATATCTGGGGACTCTTCATCTTCTCTAATAAATAGATGAACCTCTTTTATTGACAGGTACGTATAAATACTTCTTACTGCCATGAAATAATAAGGGATAAAGAAATACTGAAATACATAATATATACTGATGCATCAGGCTCAGGAAATATATATGAAAATTATCTGACGATGCAGATGTAAGTAAATGTGTTTATATGGGTACTAAAATGAAAGGAAAGTTTTTGTCCTTAAATAATAAATACTATCTACAGATTTTAGTAAATGTGTTTTGATACTGAACTTAATATTTATTCATTGGCTTACAGTGCTTGCCAGAAAATGAGCTTTTTTACTCGTAAATTACTAATCAATAAATTTTAATTAGTCAAAAATATTTTAAGCTAATGTTTTTGAAAGTTTCTTTAAACTACTGTATACTAATTTTTTGGCCAAATTTCAAAATCGATTACAGTCATGTTTGCATATCTTGAATACTGAGATTAAAGAAAAGAAAATGCAAATTCAGTTCTTAGTCTATATATAAGAGATTGAAATGTTTGTTTTGATTTTAAATCTGTTTAAAATACAGCGATATAAATTAAAAAGCGAAAAAAGAAGATGAAATATTAGATGCTGCCAGTTGAGTGATTAAGAATACTAAAAGTAAAAAATCAGGTTTAAGGAAAATGAGTGTTAGAGGGAAAAATTGAATAATTTCTCATAAGGCCAAAAGATTTTAATGGTATTTATATGATGGTTTTCTTTTGCCTACCTTTACAGAAAGAGGCCTAATCAGATGCTTCCTAGTCAATCAAATTGATCTCATTGTATATAGATGGGTATTTAATGTTACGTATTTTTTTCCTGAAATTATTTTAAAATAAGAAAAAAAGAACGTACTCTTTAACCTTTTTTTATTATTTTAAAAAAAGTTCATGTTTTTTTCTTTGTCTTACACAAAAATTCCAGGTTAATGTTTCTAAACGATAACGTTGTAATTTTTTTATACTTGATAACGGTTTTACTTCGTGTTTGTATTCCTATTAATTTATTCTTTGCAGGAAACTGTACTTTTTCCTCCTAGATATTGCCCATGTGTTGCTAAAATTATATAGTGCGAAAAATAAACATTATTCTGATAGTATAAAATATATTTTTTCTGAAAATGTGAACCTATGGAACTTTACGCTGTGCTTGTTTAACGAAAGCATGGATGAAGAATATTGCAACATATTATAGTTAAGATTTAAAATGTTAAATATATACGCAGTAAAAATATAGTTATCATTTAACATATTACGCACAGTTGTAGGCAATGTTTTGTAAGAGATAGTAGTAGAAACATTTACCCTTGTAATTTACAGTTTACGAATTTGAAAACTATACGTTAATATTTCTTAATTTCATGATCATAACCTACACTTAAATTTGGATTAATATATTTAAAACATCACATAATCTGGATACATTCATTTTGAAAATAATATTTTATTTCGGTGTGTGGTTGATTATCTTCAAATTCTATGACAATGAATATGGTAGGATTTTTAATAACTCCGATATATCTAATCTCTAATATTTCAGTCGGGATACATTTTCAGTTTTCCTGCAAATACGCATGCGTAGTTTTGTTAGGATAATATTATTCTAGACTAAATTAGAATTGGAAATCCATTTCGTCTGTAATGAGTTCAATGTACGACGCCTTTAAGCTGGCGTGTCGAAATATACATCTTCGTTCTCCCCAGAACAGATTTCCCCCAGTAATAATAAACTTGTGACACCATGTTGTCTTTACGCATATCAACCACGTGTATGTGTTAGTAAATAGTAAGCACTAACACATGCTTTTTATTTACTAACGAAAGTATGTAAATGAAAAGCAAGTTTGTCTCTATCGAAAACTATGAACTAAAGTATGTAGAAAGAAAATACAAATTTTATGGTTACTAAGATCCAATCAAGTGTTAAAAATGGAGATGTATGTTTCGACATTATGATATTTTCATAAACAGTATATAAGGATAGAAAATACTACTAATAATAAAAGTATTATCACTAATGTTATAAGAAAACATTCTTCTTAAGTTGTAAAAACCAACTCCGGATTAAAAAAAGTTTAATCTACAGTAAAAAGACTAAATTCAAATTTCGAATCAAGACTTTTTTACTATCGAGTATTGTAAAATATTATTTTTTTCTATTCCCAGATAGACCCTTATGATTCAAGTGAAATAGCATGGGAGAAAAAGTAGGCATAGAATACAAGTAAAAAAGAGTGTCATACCGAACATTATCCCGCAATATCTGTGATGCAACTGTTACTTGATACGCTTAAATGATGACGCTACGCAAAAAGAGAAAATTATCATTATTATGAGGAGAACCATGTCTTGGATTCAAAGCCTGAAAACAGAGAAACGAGGCTAAGTGGGAAATTAAGTCTTATAAGACATATTTTAGCTCTTTATTATCTAACAGGACATAACATAATATCAGTAAAATACTTTTTCACTTTTAATTGCCATCACTTTTAATTCATTCTTTTAATCGCCGCCCACATGGTATAGTGCTTAGCTTTCTGAGCTAGCACGCAGTGCTCTTGGTTTTAAATCCCGAATAAGTCTTTGTAATTTCTGTGTCGTTCCACTCATAAGGAGCAGTGCTGTCTCACCTGTATCGTGCTCCTATAATAAAGTACCCAGCAAAACTTCGCGGATCTTCATGGGACAATATCAAGAAGTACCCACCGGCAGAGACAAGTGCCTGCGGCATTATTTTTTTAAAAATTAGATCTTAATATAAACTTAAACAAAACATTTTCAGAAGCCTACAAAAGGTTTATGTGTATGAAAGAAACAAACAAAAGGAAACTGTACAGTAAAAGAGTCGAAAACGAACATTTGTAAAAACACCGAATGCAAAAGAAGGAAAACATATAGTCTGAACGATGAAAGTTTTGCTGTTTGGTACTGCAAATTGTCATTTGATTTTTTCCTAATAACAGCCAACTTCATTATTTAACTGTAAAACATGACGATTAATCCAAACTGGAGTTGGATCCTGTTTTATGTCAAAATGTACTTTCAGTGATTGTTTCGAAAAAGTGACTTGCAACACGATGTATATTCTACATGTATAAATGTTTTTCTTGATGAATACATCATTTAGAAACACTTGTCCTTCGTTTTATGTGGTTGATACGTTGACCAGAAATACGAAAGTCCTCGAGCCGTCTCTATGATACACTGTGACAATTATTGAGCTATATGAAAAAAAAAAAAAAAAAAAAAAAAAAACTTGATAACTTTTGAACATTGGAGAGATTCAGTGAAACCTTGGCGGTTGAATGCAGGACATGTTGGGATTTTTTTTTTAGAATACTCACTCGTTTTGTTATTGTTGTTCATTTTTCATTGAAAATGTCGAAATACAGCGTTTCTGAGCGTATATCCATTGTCAAAGCTTACTTTTCAAGCAAAAATTGTTGCAAAATTTTGTTCTTCGCCTGCACCACAGCCATTGATGGAAACCACATCGAACATGTCATAAACTAAATCCAATTATCTGTAGTTACTTTTCAAATTTGAATAAAATTTTTGAACTCAGTAGTATTTTAATTCAATTTTTTCTTTCATATAGCTCAAAAATTGTCACCCTGTAATATTAAATGGTCTCGGTAATACGCCATGGTGTTCTCAGAGGCTAACCATTGTATTAACTAATCGTGATGAGAATTTCTGGACTCACATATTCAATATTAGTATTTTTATCTTCCATAATCTTGCAATATGATGCGATTGTGCATGGTAATTGAAAGAAAGTAACTTATACACAACATTTGTAAGTTAGATTGTCTTGTGTATTAGATGTGGTAAAGTATTCAATGACACTTAATAAAAATAACTACTGTTCAGCGTGAAAGGTAAGTCAATACACCATAATTTAAAAAATAATCATGTACACATTTGTTTCCTTCGTTTTTTTCTGTAACTATGTTTTATCCTATAGTTCAGATTGTTCTGGGTGGAAACTATGGAATCTATATTTTCTCACATCTTTATACAGGGTGGTCACAAAAAAAACTTCGCCAATATATGGACCTCTAGTGGCTGTTCTATTCAACCGATCGAGATGAGATTTCAGATATAGTTATTCTGAGGTATGAGCTCTTGATTCTGATAACGGGAAGAAAGTGACGATCAAGGTTACAATTTTAGGTGCAGGAACTCGAAATTTTCGAATGGCAACGCCCACTTTTTCCCGTCGCAAAATGCTCAGCGCATGCGAAAACCCTAAAAAGCGTTGAAACGGTACGTGTATCACAAAAATGGACGCGTTATGCACGGAAAAAAAATAGCTCTGCGAACGGCCTGTGATGACACCTATGTGGAAAATATGTCATCCAAAGAAAAATTTTCTTTTGTCTGATCTGTGTTGTCATCAGTGATTGGTGTCTTGCCTCTGTCATATGCTAATTTCCTCCATGCGCCCCGATCGTGTATTTGTTGGCCGTTCGCAGAGCTGTTTTTTGTGGGTGCATAACGAGTGTGTTTTTTGTGATACAAGTACCGTTCCGACGCTCTTTAGGGTTTTCGAATGAGCTGAGCATTTTGCGACAGGAAAAAGTGGGCGTTGCCATTCAAAAAATTCGAGTTTCTGTATCTATAACCGTAACCGTGAGCGCCACTTATTGCCGTTCGCAGAATCCCGAGCTCATACCTCAGATAAACTATATCTGTAATCTCATCTCGATCGGCTGAACGGAACAGGCTCTCGAGGTCCATATATCGGCGAAGTTTTTTATGACCACCCTATATTAAGTTAAAATAGAGAAAATGTTAAGAATTTATCTCCAATACATTTTTAATTTCCAATTTTAGAGACATTTCATGTCTTATGTAATATGAACTTGCGAATACTAACATTCAATTATTTCAAAATGAATATTCATAGTTTTTTTTAAAATTATATTAAGCAAAAATACTCTGAGTATAAAATAATCACATCATTTTATTGGTAAAGAGACGTGCAGTTGGTGAAACTGACTTCCATGAAGGGGATATATTCAATATTTCACAATAATGGTAGGATTGGAAATAATACAAACTATCTAGTTGCTATCAGTCAAATTGAAATTAAGTGTCCCACGTTTGAATGTGAACAAAACGTTCAAAGTATTTGCTGAGATTATGACATGTAATAAGCCATGACGTCATCTGGCCTAAAAAATTTTGCCTTTAAAGACACTAAATTTTCGTAACACTGGTTATAAGAAAAAATTATTGCCCTACAACCATAATCATTTTAAACTGTTAACTAACTGCATTTAAAGAAAACACCGTAATTTTGAAGAATATTTAATAGGAAATTTTAATGAGTAAATGTATGTCAAACATTTTACATCGATATGAATCTTAACATATTCATTTAAAAAAGAAAGGAAAATATTTCATAAAGAAAGGATTTTAAAGAAAAGCCTGTGTTAATATAACTGGGAATTTGTTTGTTATTTAAAATTTAATTTTAGTTAACATAATAATGCCGTAACACATAATATTTTATTAATCACTTTGTATCGCAGTTACAACAGCATATATCTATAGCATTTATTCAAGTTCCCAGCTGTGGCATAGATATGCTTGTGTTGTTTCCTAGAAGCGAATAATGCTCATTTGTATTTTGGTACCTCTCATGAGTAAGGTATCAGAAAATATGATTGTCCCTACAGTATGTCTTTAGGAGAAGTGCATGCAGAATTTCAAAGATTTTTTTAAAAATTTATTTTCATCAATAACGAGTAGTGTCATTTAATGTTCAGTGATAGTTCTTGGAGCCAATACATTCCATCCTTTTCTACGGATCATATTTACTAGTATACCGGGTGATGAAATTGTTAACATGCTGTCGTGGGGTACTAGAGAGTGAGGATTCCCGACCCAATCTTGGCCTCGACGTTTGTGGCCTTTCGGAATCGCCTTTAAGTAGGAAGTACCGGTCTAATAAACTATCGTGTAGCAAAATTTGACAGTAGTGCTCTAAACCAAACCAAACTCAACCAATCACCCGTTTCTGCAAATCATGTATGCTAGTAAAGGCTCAAAATTAGTATTCTATTATGTTAACAAACAACGCAACATGCATTTCAATTTTGCAGGAAAATAGTTCAGAATTTAAACAATACATTGCAGAGAAAATAGTTTATTTTGTGAAAATTATTCTATACTGAAAATATGTAACAATTTATTTTCCTATTTCAAAATCATGAAAAGTGAAATTTGGCGTCTAAACTCCACTAAGCAGTTCAAAGAAATATTTGAAAAGTTTTCTATAAACATGGTTATTCTAGAATTCTGTTACTTAATTCTACATTGCCCGTAGACAGATCCCAATTCAAGTATTTATTCAAACGTACCGCAAATATTTGCTGACATTACCTGTGTAATAAAAAAAAACTTTTAACTGTCAAAATGTCGGTGAGTCAGTTGTTTTGATATTCTGCATTTTCTTTTTGTATTTATAGGTTCTCTAAGGAAAATCAAACTGTTAGAAAAGACAAGGAAAACACTGAAGTGTGGAGATAGAAATTAATTATCAGTGTTTAATGTTGGGTTAGTCTCAAAAAGTTTGGACATTTCAGCTTAATATTTAAATATTTAACAACTTCAGAAGGAAGGAGTTCTTTTTTCAAAATTTTACTAAGAAATTGTATTTGCCGAGATATTTTCAGAGTTCATAAAAACTTCTGTACTAATCTAGGTATGAGGCAGACATGTTTAAGTCGCATATAATGGGGAAATTAACTGAATGCTTATCACAAAAAAAGACAAATAATTACTAAGATATAAAACTGTCGTGATAACAATTGTCAGAGCAGTGTATTCAATTCATTAGTATATTTTTCTTTATTAAATTTAGGAGAATTTATATAAATGCAAATTTAAAAATGGTTACATTACGCCACAGACAAAAATTTTGATAAATTAAGTATTTCAAGATTGTAATTTTTTTTTTTTTTACAACAAGCAGAGTATGGTAGAATTTTTATGATGCTGTCAAAGAGTCAGAAATATTACATGAGAAGAATTAGGGCATGTTCCAATAAAATACGTCAGCGTCAGCGCTACTCTCATTTAAATACATTCAACCAATCACAAACCTCCTAACGATTAGCCACGAAAGTGTTAAGGTCTGTGACTGGTTTAAAATATGTCAATACGAGTAACGCTAACGCTTACGGTTTCTGTGTGAACAGACCCTTATTTTTTCTTAGTTATTCAATGGAGGTAAAACAAAAAATATTTTATTATAAAATTAATTTATTTTCTAAATTAATAAACGGAAAAATAAATAAAAACTACTTACCATTTATTAATTATTTATGATAGCATAAATACAAAATGAGAATAATTGTTTATTAATTTTCACTGATGACTGTTATAGTATCTGTAGGTCCTTACAAACAGTAAAACCTTCCCAACAAACACAGAGGCATCGGGCCGGGGCCGGAGGATTCCGGCCAGCCGATTTCTCCACTGCCGGGCCGGCGCATTAGGTCAGTATCGGATCCGTCACGGGCTTGTCCTCTCGCCCGCGACTTCCCCGTCGAGTGCTGGGCCGCTTCCGGTAACAATGAAGCTATCGGGCAACCGACTGCGTACCGTGATTGAACCGCAAAGTTCCCGTCGATGTGGACATACAGCCGCACCATTGCCGGAGGGTGGCGAGCCGGTTACGGGAGCAACAATTCGTGTCGACAGGCCGTCAAATACCCATCTCGATACCATCAAAGCGCCGTCGATCAGGGTTACTTTCCAGTGCTGGGCCATAATTGGAATTCCGACAGATTTTCTAAGTTTTTCTTAGACCCCCTTCCTTTCACATGCTTTTTATTTTTATTAATGAGATTGTTTATGATAACAGTACCTTTGATAACAGTGTTTATGATAGCATTTGATATACATCAGATGATATATATCTGATATATATCTGTAGATATCAGATGTTATATATATAATATTTGATATATATAAAATCTGATATCTACCCTTACACTTTATTTCTTTTTTTTCTGGCTCTCCATGTATAACTAGTATTAATATTTTTAACTTTTCTCTTTTTCTCGTGTATTTTCAGGTAATAGAAAATATTAATCTCTGCTAAAACCTAAAATTTTTGTTCAGAATAATCCCTTAAAATTATATTTTGTACATGTTATTTTAAGTAAAGTTCGTAAATGTTCTCGAGATAAGAAAATTATAATATTTTCCATAGAGGAAATTTATTTCATTCTTCTTAAAGTTAAAAGTGAGATTTGAAACCAGGAATTACCCGATTATATAACTTTAATTGTTATAATTTATTTGAAAATGATTTAAAATTAAAATTGGATGTAGTTCAATGTTTTATAAATTTTGTTCAGTACTTTTTTAGTAGTTGACTACAAGTGAAAAAATTTCATAGTTTTGCATATCAAAGAATGATTCATTGTTAAAGCTTAGCTGTTCAAGAAATATTTTGTTTTGAGACATCTTCAAATACGTCTTGATAAGTTTATTCTTTGGTGATAAAAAATAATAGTATTCTGTCATCCTACAGTCTTATATTGCTGAATACGATAAGACTGAAAAAAGGACTGAACAAAATTTATAAAACATTGAACTACATTCAATTTTAATTTTAAATCATTTTCAAATAAATTATATAAATAAAGATTATATAATCGGGTAATTCGTGATTTTCAAATATATATTACACCTCACTTTTAACTTTGAGAAGAATGAAATAAATTTCCTCTATGGAAAATATTATAATTTTCTTATCTTGAGAAAATTTACGAAGTTTACTTAAAATAACAAGTACAAAATATAAACATACCTCTCGGTCATTGTCCAATGACGGTATATTAAAAAAATGTTGGAAGTAAAGAAAATCCCACATCCCACACAGTCGAGCATCGGAGAGTAATAATAAATGTTGAACCATGTACAGAACTGAAGACATTAACTGTGTCGGAATATAATTGGCATAAATAAGTTTCGCCAACACAAAAATCGCCAATTTTTATACGTCCTGTATAAAAGATTGGCGACTGCCCAAAGAGCATTCAAGTCTATTTTACCCCCACCCTTTCTCCGAAAACGCTACTTGCACCTGCAACCAGTGTGAGGACAAAGGAATCTCACCCTCCAAATGCCAAGAGAGGAGAAAGTCAAGAGAGGGGGGTGGGGGACGGCAAGTTAGCTGCCTCGTTAAAAAAAATTAAAACTAATTTATTAGTAAAATAATGAATATAGAAATATTATCATTATGCTAGGTAACTACTTAGAGTTAAAAACGAATTTTACAAGTATAACTGGAAATAAACAAAACTACATTGGTTTTAAAAACGCTACTCTACGTAGCAACCAGTTGGGAAATACATTTTTCGTTTTTGTTTTAACACGTTTTAACCCATCAAATAAAAGAAATCCATCAAATATGCCTCATTATTTACAGTGGCTCCCAAAAGTGTTCGTACACTTACGATTTTCAATGAAATAGGGGTCTATCCATTAATTAAAATGAATATTTCAGAATGCGTATTTAAAATAAGATGTATAATCTATTCTTAACAAAACTACATGAAATATTTTAAAAACATAGTAAAACTTTATTTTTAAGAAACCAGTAATCAAAAAGTAACAAAAACTTTATCCCACAACAGTCATCGAACACTTGTAAAAAAATCTCTACTTATAAGTAAATATTCTAATTTTTCGTTAAATTAATATTTAGTAGGATATCCTTTAGCATGAACAACAGCTTTTAAACGTCTGGGAATAGATTGCACTAGTTCTTTTGTAATTTTTTGCATCAATGTTCATCCATTCTTCCATCATAATTGTTTTTAGTTCGCTTTTTCTTTTAAAAATGTCGTGTTTTCGTACTCGAACCTCCAGTTCTCTCCAAAAATGTTCTATTGAGTTTAAATCTGGCGATTGAGGTGGTGTTTTCAAAACTTGTGGACAATTATAGAGACACCAGAGGCGAACGTTGAGAGCCGTGGGCTTAGGATCGTTATCTTGATAAAAATAAATTAAAAATTTCAAATACCCAAATTTTAGGCTGATAATTTTAAATTGTCTCTTAAAATATTTATATAAACAGCACGATTCATTATGCCATCAATAAATACCAAATTACCTAGTCCTGATGTTGACATGCACTCCCACACAAGGACACCTTCCTCATTTTTTCTTCTCCATACAATTATACGCCCATCGGAACCAAAAATGTTAAACTTGCTTTCATCGGCAAATAAGACATTATTCCAATAGGTTTGGGGCTTATTAATCATTGATAGTGCGAAGGAAAGCCCTAGCTTTCTGTTTTTCTCACTCACAAAAATAAATTTTACGGGCAAAACGCCCATATAATCCAGCTGCTCTGAGAACTCGTCGAACAGTTTCAGGTGAAATTGAAGTAGAAAATGTTTCATTAAATTATGCAGAAAGTTTTACAGCACTCAAACGTAGATTTTTCACAAATTTTTTAATTATAAATCTCTGATCACGTTTTGTTAACTTTGCCGGACGACCTTTTCTTATCTTGATTTTGATCCGATTTTCTTCTTTAAAGCGTTTTATCACATACTACACAGTATAATGGGATAAATTAAGTAATTTAGCAATATACCGAACTGATTTACCACAACTATGATGAAAAATAATCAATTTTCGATCAATGCTGTTTGTTGTTTCTTTGCGAGCCATTTTTAAATAATATATAGAATATTAGGGAATAGGCAAGCAAAAATTAAAGCCAAACGATATTTTAAATGCCACCACAATTCAAAAATAAAAATAAAGCGCCAGGCGATAATTTTAGTTATGAATTTATCCGAAAATATTTCAGTGTACGATGACTTTTGTGAGATATTTTTTGTTGCTTTTTGATTATTGGTGTCTTAAAAATAAAGTTTTACTATGTTTTCAAAATATTTCATATAGTTTTGTTAAGAATAGATTATAAATCTTATTATTAAATGCCCATTCTGTAATATTCTTTTTAATTAATGGATAGATCCCTATTTCATTGAAAATCGTAAGTGTACGAACACATTTTGGAGCCACTGTAGGTGTTCATATTCAAAATGAACTATTTCCCTTTTAGAACAAAAAATAAGACATGAAATAATATCACTCTTAAAATTTTGTAAATATTATTCTACTATTTTAGATTCCACCCCTGATCTAAGCAACCAAGACCGACTTATTGTTGTAGTAAGATTTGTTCTATTAAATAATAAATCAAAGCAAATAGAAATTAGGGAGCATTTTTGGGGGATTTATTTCAATATCAGATTTTCTTGAAACAGATAAATCAAATAGGTCTACAAAATGTAAATATGTGGAAAGTATGTTACATGATCCATTTAAAAATGAAAAATATATTATAGCTGAAGATTTATGCGATGAAACTGACAACATTCCCCTCTATATTTCCCTTGAAATGAACGCGTTAAATGTGATTCAATACCTATTTACAAACAACCTCATCTATCTGTTTCCAAATTTAGTGATTACCATACGAATTTTATTAACATTGCCTGTGACTGTGGCTAGCGGGGAAAGAAGCTTTTGAAAACTTAAAATAATAAAAAATTATTTGAGATCTACAATGGGACAAGAAAGGCTTTCAGACTTATCTATTATTAGCATCGAAAAGGACATTTCGGA
Source organism: Dolomedes plantarius (assembly GCA_907164885.2). Taxonomy (NCBI): domain Eukaryota; kingdom Metazoa; phylum Arthropoda; class Arachnida; order Araneae; family Dolomedidae; genus Dolomedes; species Dolomedes plantarius. The sequence continues at coordinate 159,755,860 of OU015491.1, forward strand.
AGATATAGATGATCAGATATTATAACAGAATTTGCATTAAAAAAAGCAATGAAAGCAAAGATTATCTTTTTGACTGACTTATTAAGTATATGTATTAATAGATATGTGTTGTATGTATTTAATATAACGTATTCATTTAGTTGTTATATCAATACATTAATAATTATTATGTTAGGTTATAAAATTAAAAAATAAACTGAATTTATAATATTTTATGTAATTCGTTGTTTCATTTAAGGTAAAAATATTTCAGAGAAATTTCAATTAATCCATACGGTATGAGGGGGGGAATTATTTTCGCACACGTATGGCAGCTACCCTAGAAACTGCCCTGTATTTACTAGCACATTAAAAGCTACTAAATTACTGTCAACATTTACATACATACAAACACACACTTTCTAATTTTATCTCTGATGAGATGGAGTTTGTTTTTATGAAGCATATTCGAAAAATATGAATACAGTTCATATCAATGGGTGTTAAAACTTATAAAGTATTTGTACCTACATTTACATATACGTTGGTCTGCTATATGAAATTTATTTTCAGTCATCAATTAATTTTATTTCATTTCCTAGATTCATTCTTTATTGTTCTATACATCACTAGGTATAAAGTATGCGAATAAATACTGTAAAAATGACGAATAAAATTCAATGTACCTCAATATTTTAATAACAATATTATGACTGTATAGAGGTTTAAAAATGTATGATATGTTTTTAGTGTTTAATCTCTTAAACATTTATTGAAATGCATTCGGACGCAATTTCATTTAAAAGAGAACTGTCACTCGAAGTATTTTACTTTATACTATGAATATATTTATCTTCTGATAAATAAAAACGGTCATGTTATTCATTACAAAATCAATATACTTACCCCCCCCCCCCGAAAAAAAAGTGCCGAAAATAAGCTAAAATGGTCATGTTTCTATAAAAAAATGGCTCCAATTCCTGCGTCACGAAATATTTAAACCATGAGATAATTATCAACACCAACACCAAAAGTCCAAATAAGTGTAACCCAGCGGTCTACCAAAAAACGAAATGTAGCGCCTAACGAAATTGATATTGGCCCAATGCAACTGGTGGTAGGGTTGCCAAGTAAGTCGCAGAGAACCTGAGTATGAAATGAAGCGCAAGATAGATACCCGCTTTGGCATCCAAGAGAGTCTATAGAGATTCTATGCTCACTTCTACCCAGACCTGGGTGTATATAATTTGAAGTGGCTCTCTATTTGAATTTGAACCACACACAGTTTATACATGAAACAATGTTTATTGAATTCGTTGCACATATAATTGGCTTTACAGCAATAAGCATGCGTACTACTTGTACGGAATGTATAAACACAGCTTTCAAGAACAATATATTTTTATACTCACGAACAGTAAGTCAAACCAGCAGTACTGCCATGTAAACTTCTGGCCCGCTAAGCACTAGCGCAGGATAACACCTTTTCAACCTTAACAACCTCCCCTCTTCATTAATGACGCTGCGTGGTATTTATACTAAGCGCGTATGCCGAAATTAGCATATCTAAAGCAGCTTCTTTAATTCACTCAAAAGTTCGATTCTTGTGAATCGAATCTTGTGTATACCTTACAAGTCTGCTGAAAAGTCCGTCTTAATCAAAATGAAAAACAAATTTAGGCAGGTACTACTCTTTGCTCTCTTGTGCATAAACTCTTGATCGAAAAATTATCCATTTGTAAGTTGATGTTTATTTCATTTCTATATAAAAGCCAAAAATAAATTAATATAATCTAACAATAGTTGATGTCTGTCAAAACATGACGGCTAGATAGTAAATGAATGTACTAATACACAAATTATATTCAACACATCATTGTCAAATGTTGAAAATCATAATAATGAGCAGAAACAAATTGTGATTAAGCGGCTTCGCGATTAGTGAGTATCTAAAGACAGATTTAAAAATGTCACTGAGCATGTGCAGAAAGCAATTTTTTTAAATTGTAAATTATCGCTAATTAAACAGCACGAAAAAAACAATTTCCATGAGGTTTACTGTTGTATTTCACAAATATAATTATCATAAAAATAAATAAGGCAGAGATAGATCTAGAGAGACTTCTCGGAATAAACGTGTTTATCATTAAAACATGTCACTGAGCGTGCGCGGAAACAGTGAGTTTCCAGAGACAGATTTAAACATGCCACTGAGCATGCGTAAAAATCAATTGTAAATTTTTAAATTATCGCTAATTAATAGAAATTGCTGTCACAAAAACCAAATTTAACAAATCTACAGATTACAATCTTTCGTTTAAGACCAAAATGAAGTAAATTGATGCAGTAGTTTTCTCTCACGGACTGCCCAAAAAGTCGGCTTAGCACATTAAATATATAGATGATATATATTATGCATATATCACATAGTATAACCGAAAGATTATATTATGTCAGCCGTATACTTCTGATATAATACAATCTTTTCATACAAGGAAAATTATGTGAATTTTTCGTGCAAAAGAAGTTTCACAAAAGTGAAATAAATATTTATGAAAAGTCTGTTTAATTTAATCTTCGCCTTCCCTTTCAAATCCATAATTCTGATGCAGATTTCTGTTACTTGTGGTTACGAATCGGACTATCGATTCCGGGACGTTAGAGGGAAAGCGGTTTCGGGTCAATTCCCATCCAACCATCACCGGCCCTCAAACGGGTACACACTACGGGATTCCCCGTCGGAGATTCGTAAATCACCCGGCAACGGTACGGATCATTTTCCCCGAGCCTATCATTCTACCGGCGCCTCCACAACCGGCCCGTCAAGTTGCCGTCAGTCTTGTGTTTGTTGGGTTAATATTGGAGGGGAAAAATAAGAATATTTGATGCTCGACGTCTTTGCAGCAGTTGCCGCATTTTCTGTTAGATCGCATCCTTTTATGAATAATAATTCTGAAATGTTTTCAATTTAAGTAATTCAAATAATATTCTTTACATAGTAACTGCTAAGGCTAGGAAATAATATAGAGTTCCAGATAAAATTTTACTTTCCTTATTTATTTAAAAAGTTACAGGTATACATGCAATTTTTCAAAAAAACTTTATAGTTGAAATTTGAAGAATTTTTACTGCTTTTCGTAAAAAAATTCATGTTCATAATGTACCATAGTTACAGTTATGTTGTTGAATAAATTGCCAAACTTACACACACATACATGAAGACAGCGAAATTATGCACAATTAAAATAATTGTCAGTAATACTGTAGATAGCACTAAAATATTTTACCCAAAGTTTACTTACCAAAGATTATAGTAGTTGTAATACTGACCAAATTATAAAATCATATATATTTATATAATTAGATAAAAAATATTTTAATAATGACTAGTAAAAGCTAAGATACAATTATGTATTTTCTCCTACCACCAAATTTTAACATCTAATACTATATCTGATTGTCTTAATTATCTGAACTGCAGATTTTTTTAAAGAAAGGCTAAAAACACAATTGCCGACATTTAGAGTAAATATAAAAGTAAATAATTATGGCCAAGAAAAATTTCCATAAACACCTCCTATCCTGAAAAGCAGTTACTAACAGTTTATTGTCGTTCTCGGAATCTGATCTAATTTAGCACCTGTGTTTGTGAGGTTCAGGGTTACATCGAAAATGTGATTTAAAAATATCACTTGCAGATGACGATTAGCAACTGCTATCGTTAGATCTCCCGGAAGAAAATCACAAAATCAGAATAACGGAAAGATGGTAAATAAAAGTTTTGAAACATTCGATGAGACGAAACCGATCACTTGTACAAGATGTAATTAAAACATGATATTTATTCACAATCATGAGAAATAAGCAGAACTGTTTAACATTTTGAAAGTATAGTCCATGGATAGAAATTTCAAGCAGCTAGATTTTTGTTAGTAATTGATCTATATTTTTCGAAAGAAAATACGTAAGATGTATAAACCAATATTGAACCAAAATACCTGGTTGTTGATAGAAATGCAAAAGGAATGAGGGTAAAGCCAAATAGTTAATTCTTACTAGTATGTTAGATAAAAGTCCACAGTCATTGTGAATAGGTAATTATTTTAAAGGGATACGAAAGTTGCAGATGTTATTAAAATGAAAATGTTATGGTCTTCTTTTTGTCGGACGTTATTTTATAAATAGTACAAAAATGTCTCACGGAATGCATGTGTTGGGTAATAGAACACTCAAAAATGAGACAGAACTTATATTAAGATATACACTGAAGTGCCACTGAATTATGGATACTTACCTAGTAACGAGTTGAGCCTCCTCTGGCCTTGATAACGGCTGCCACACGACGAGGCATAGATTCAACAAGTTTCTGGAAACGTTCCACGGGAATGGCTTGCCAAATATTGGCTAAAGCTGTCCATAATTCAGTAAGGTTCTTTGGTGCTGTGTGATGGCCTTTCACACGTTGTTCCAAAATATCCCAAAGATGCTCAATAGGATTTAAGTCTGGGCTTCTAGGTGGCCAATTCATGACAGAGAAGTCAGAGGAATGCTCATCCAACCAGCCAGTAGCCAACCGGGACTTGTGAGAGGTACAGTTGTCTTGCTGGAAAACTCCATTACCGTGCGGATAACAGAACAGCATAAACGGATGGAGGTGATCACCCAGCAACTCTACGTACCGAATTGCATCGAGGGAGGTTGGTACACGCACCAAAGATCCCAAACTGTGCCACGAAAAAACACCCCAGACCATGATTGAGCCACCATGCCCTTGTACAGTTCCAGCCAGGCATGCAGTATCCATGGCTTCATGAGCCTGACGCCATATTCTCAGCCTCCCGTCGGCGTTAAGTAGTCGGAATCGAGACTCATCACTCCATGCTACTCGTTTCCAGTCCTCTACACTCCAGTCTATGTGCTCTCTTGTCCAAGCAAGACGTGCAGCCCGATGGCGAGTATAGAGCAATGGTACTCTCGCAGTCCGACGGCTCCCGAAACCTATACGGTGAAGCGAGCGTTGCACAGTCCGTTTACTGACTGTACGACTGGCACCGTCATTAAACTGGGTGATAATTTGAGCTAATGTTTGGCTTCGCTGGCTACGTACAATACGCCTGAGCCGTCTCTCACCACGCACTGTCAAGGCTAATTGCCCTTTGCAGTTTGCCCGATAGCTAGTTTTTTCCCCGCCATCCATGTATTCCTGGTATACTCTTGACACTGTCGACCTTGAAAATCCTAGCTGTCTGACGATTTCGGAAATTGAATGGACCATGCGTCGCGCACCTACGATTCGTCCGCGATCGAAGGCGTCTAAATCAGGCAGTTTACCCATACTAGCAATTCCAACAACTAATTCATAACAACCACAGTACGTGCTATATATGCAGTTACCACAGCGCCCTCACTTGCGTATACATGATGCGCAGAGCTACACAATTTGCACAGGCTTTGCTATCCCTAATTCAGTGGCACTTCAGTGTACTTCATTAAATAACAAAGACAGTGAAATTGATATCGGTTTTATAATATTGGTAGCACTTCTAAGAATATGCAAAATACAGGACATCCTTTTTTATTTTAAGTGCTTGACTTAGCATACTAAATTATTTTATCTGTTTAGGTAATCAATTTGAATTAAAAATGTTTAGAGTAATTCAATATTTGTTGATTGAAGAATACGTAATTAAAGAAATAAAGATTTTACAAGCATTAAAACATTTTTATTTTGAAATTAATTGCCAAACATATACGAAGAGTAGAGTAGACGTGGACGATATTAGAAGTGAGTTGAATATTAAGCATTGAGGCTAAAAATTATTTTAAATTCTTCTTATAAATACCAACAACAAAATGAGAAAAAAAAATAGTTTTTTAAAAATAGTTCCGATATAGGGGGGAGAAAAACACAGAACACCGAATTTATAAACCTCAAAAATCTGAGAAGGAGAAAAATATGAAATAAAGAAACATGAAGCAGTAGTAAATCTCTGCAAACCAAGTCATCTCCTCGTCTGTAAAAAAGGCTCTAACTCAATGAATATAGGGTAGTGACATTTTCACCATTTACTACAGTCAAAGAATGACCTTGAATAAAGATTTGTAAACTAAAGCAGATGCAATAAAAATATTCATAAAAGTTATCCAAAAAAATTATGCAAAATTTCGTAGCTGCTAACTTCCGTGGCTTTTCCTCGGTGTGTGAAATCCAGTTACATCATAATTCTTGAAAATTTCTATCAACGAGCTTCTGAGACTGAAACTTTTTGAAATTTTTTTGACTAATATTAATATAGCGGTCAGCCGATTTCAGTGTTAGATATTTGAACGCTTGCTACTCTAATTTCGGACTTCGATTAGATTTATCATTGCAACCGCGCTAGATAATTTGGTTATTTTTGATGGGTATAAACTTATTGAAAACTGACATTTCTGTATGTCAGTGGATGAAGTTGGGAGGGGCTTCTACAGGGTCGTTAGACAAAGAGACTTTTGAAGGAAAAATTGGGACTTCGAGATCTGATGTAAATCTCACGGAAATATAAATAGAGCCATGCATACTATACAGGACATATGTTGTAATTGACCTTTATTTTCGGTCATACCAATAACTTTAACTTTCAAATTCCTATTACTATGCAATAATAGATGATTGGTTGAGACGTCACCATGATGACTGATTGTACTATATATATAGAAGTTGCCATGTAATTTTTTTAAGCTACTTCGATGTCTGTTAAACTGAAGTTTTGTTTATTATATTTTTAACGACGAGATGTCTTCACCATTAAATCATTTATTTTACTCTGTGCTATTTTTCATTGAGCCCCTTACAGTCAAACCAGGCTGAAAACACTATAAATAGTAACAACGTGTCTAATGCACTTTGCTTTCACCCCACTGAGACATTTCTGGGGAAAAAGATCGAAAAAATATGATAGATTTTAAAACGGAAAAAATAATGGCTTTTTAAGACTACACCTCAAGCAATGATCTGAAAAATAAATTTATTTCTACGGAGAGTAGACAGGAAAATAAGTAATAAAAAGTTAATTATAACTTTATCACTAAATATTTTTCAGTATAGCCTCTATCATGCAGTACATGCATATATATATATATATATATATATATACATATATATAGCACTTGTGTGGGTTTATCACTGAGGAAAATAGTTCACGCATCTATCTTCAGAGCCTCATTAAACCATATATCTTAGTAAACTTATTCTGTCATGCGTTAAGAAACGGAAAAGAAATCTAATCAGAAAAGAAACTAATTTATTTGTTTTTGACAAATAAAGAGAAAACACAAGTTTCTAATACAATGTTACTTTTATTTCTATTTTGCAAAAAAAATATGTAAAAATTGTTAACACTTTGAGACGAAAACGTTATTAAACGATTTTAAGGAAAGTTAAACGTCCATATATTTATTTGTCTGTGGAAGAAAGTAATGAGCGTTTTAAATTAAGTGGTTTTGTTGTAGCATTGAGTAATTTTAATAAATAGTAAAAGATAATGCTTATGCGATAAATAGAGCTTTTCATTTCTTCAAATAACCGATTTTTTAAGAAATCTGTGTTTTATAGCTCAACAACTGTCATAAAAGCAAAAGGATGACATCGCTGTCAAAGCCTTAAATGAGGTAAATAGTACTTTAATGTTCAAAGATCAAATAAAACCCGTAAAGAAAATTGAATTTGAGTGTCCAAATGGCAATGACGATAATGCTTTTTAAACAATAACTGTTAATATAATGGCGATAGATGTTTTCAAGGTTTAAGTGGAAAATAATAAAAAAGTTTTCTTTGTGCTGGGGATTAAACAGATTACTAGATTACTGATAATGTCATGAATGTAGTTCCATTTCATTGAATGTAAAATTGAATTTTTTTCACGCTTAGCTACGCATCATGATATTTATGAAAACGTTAAACATTTAATTTATAATACTTCTGAGATGGTCTAGGAACCACTGTCGGAATCTTTTCCTTCCATTCCGTATTCATAGATATTTATTAAAACAATATGCTAATGTAGGTATAGTTACTAGAATTGCATATTTAAGGTTTAAAATACACTTCTTGACTAATCTTCTTGTTTCTAGACTGATAATCATTTAAGTGCTTGGTTGTAAAAATAATTAATAATTGAAATACCGTAAAAGAACCGATTTTGAATTTATCATTATCTTCCGTATTACTATTTATTACACATTATCTGTCTTTCTTTTATCTTGTCCACATTTTCTTTTACTTGCACTTGTCCGGAGAGATTTGCCCATATTCCGTGATTGTTGGCTTCTACATTATGGCACACCATTTAGGGCAGTGGCTTCCAAGCCGTAGAAGTATGCGGATCACTAAGCCAGACTTGAACTATGTGCGGGCGGACCACCACCACACCCACCAACTTGAGGGAGGGGGAAAGTTCAAGGGGGGTATGGGGGTATACAATATTCACCAGGCAAAAGGGATACAGGATTAACGTACTCATATTCTAAAGTATCACATTCTAATAATAAAATAATTATGTTAAACTATTATGAAATTTTAATTCAACACCTGATAGTCATTGGATATATTCGACTCATCTAGTTCAGCGAACATTGTTTTCAATATCCCTATTTATTTGGCTATTTTTATATGTGGTGCCGGACCACTCCCGAGGCTCTTGCGGACAACCGGTTGGGATATTCAAAAAGCGGACCACTGATTTAGTGTAACCAGCATATCTCTGAGTATTCCACCACAATTTTGACCGAACTCCCTCAGGGGTTAACATCTGTAGGGCTCCTACACTCCTCCAACCCTTACAATCCATACCGAGGGACTTTCCGGCCTATATATTTAACGATCGCACACTCGTCGTAGACATAAGATCATTTTGCGGCACTTGTCGGGAATCGAACTCGAATCTCGTCGTTCTGATCACCAGGTTGTTCTGGGTCCTTATTTCGTTTTATATCACACTAAAAATGTGAGTGTATTTTTGAAAACGTATATCTCGGTTTATTTTCATGCACGGAACCCTTTTTCTTGCTCTCCCTGTAAAGAAAAATATTTTTTGATCGTATAGGGCAGGGATCGTCAACATTTTAATATATATCGCCCACTTTTGTATCTTTGTTGATGGTAAAATTTCCTTATCACCCACCGGTGACGCAATAACATAGTTTGTAAAAAAATGTCCTTAAATTTATCTTCTTATTTATACTTTATCTATGTTAATGCATATATAATTTAAATTTGATGAGTTTCTACATTTCAAGAAAGAGATACAGCTCGAAGACTGAACGATGGAAGGTTATAAACGTTAGACCTCATTATGCACATTAAACAGGTGCCTTTGGCTGGGGAGCTCATTATTTGCTCCCTGGTTCACGAGTATACCACGAGAAGTGTCCGGTGAATTCTTATCTACTATATTCAAAGTATAAAGATGGAATTCAAAAGTAAGTAGCAAAATAACGTTTTTAAAAAGTCAAACTCGTGAAGTTGTTAGCGATGTATTAGATATATGGAGGAAGAACAAAATTTACAGAACACACAAAACTCTCACCACCCACCATGAAAGATTTAATCGCCCACTAGTAGGCGGTAGGGACCAGGTTGACGACCACTGGTATAGGGTATTCATAGCTTAGAGGGGGCAGGGTTATCTGGTTATGCTTGAATTACTTTAAGATATGAAACAATGTCCTAGCTGCGCCGTACATCATTTACACCATAGTTTAAAGATTTCTTTTTTTCTGCCACTAGTTTTAGTGTATCTTTATGAATTGAAAAACGACATTAATATTCTAAGATGGACTATGTAACCTTTCACACACACTCTCTCTGCGTACGTTCTGTATCCTTGTCTTCTGACAGATGAACTGAATGCTACACAGCAAAGCTATGCCATAATTTTCACATCCAGTTCCTTATAAGCAGTGCCTTAATAGAGTGATGTCGAGAACATAACGTTAGTAAAGCAGTCACTAGAAAATCTCGTTTACTTGATAAATCCATTGCACCAGACGATAATAAAGCATAATTTCCGCTTTGGTTACGTTTGAGTTGCATCTCTCAGTTGATAAATTCTCTCTCGCTTAACTATTCCACTCTATAACTAGTTCTGACGGTTAGACAGCATCGTATTCAATACCTGCGATTCTTCATTAGTTCCGGTCCCTTGTTGACATCGGTTTTGGATTGGAGGAAACATTTTTATAGGAAAAATTGTGACAGGAATAAGAACTTACAGAAAACTGGTCTGAAAAGAAAAATAATATCACAATACGCTTTTACTATTTGAATATATGATACTTATTTCAACCTCAGCGTGTCTCAAACATTTAATATAGTTGACTTAAATACAATAATTAGAAGAAATTGGTTACACTTTTAAGTCTTAAATTTTAACTCCTGCATTTAAAATGTAATTCCTTCATTAATATAATTTCGAAACACCTTTCATACATCAAAGTGTATTATGACGTTTTCCTCGTTTGAAGTTAGTGAATTCAAATTCTAAAAATAGCGAAAACTGTTTTAGTATCAAAACTTAATTTAAATTCATCTATAAAGTGATGCTAGGATTAACTTTAAAAAATGAGCAGTCTACACAGAGCGCAATGTATATTTCAAAAGCTTCTGCCTCGATCAATAGTACAGTGTAAGAAAAATCTAATTATCTCTAAGATATGAAAGAGTTTAATCTAAGGCATTCATTTCAATTTGAATCATTAAGGGTGGCTACATTTGTATATAAAATGAAATTCTTACGAAAGAATATTTGAAATTAATTTTTTGTATGAAAAATTAATAATTCTGGGAATGATAAGAAACAAATAATGTGAAATGATACAACATCTCGCAAAAATAATATGAAATGTTATACCTCTAAATTCGTTTAAAATGATTATGATATAAATTAATTGAAATTTCTTGAATTGCTCCGAATTTTTCAAATATATCCATACGTTTATGACTACTTATTAAAAAAGTAGGATTGTGCTGATTAAAAATTTTTTTGGCATTCCCGAAAAAATGAAAACTCGCTTTTCCTTTTTTCCTTAACTACTTAGCCAGATATATATATATATATATATATATATATATATATATATATATAATGTAATAAGTGGGTTATTATCGTCTATTTATTTCCCCCTTCAATTAAGATTTCTCACAAGAGTCAAACCCGATCAATGAGATAACGTATGTGACTAAGATTCGGAAGCATAGAGTTTGTCGATGATTAATGCTGCATAGTGACCAGGGCGATTTCGATCACGTTTCCACCGGGCCGGATTCCATGCGGCGGAAAAGCAGCCGTGACGTCATACACGAGTCCTGACCTCGCCGTAAGCTGACGCACGTAAATTATGATAAGTTTAACAATCTTTCATCTGAATTAACTTGATAGTGTAACTTAGAATTTTCGGATGTTAAATATATTGCACAGACACGAGTGCTATGTTTTAGACACAAAGTTTCGAGTTTAAACTAACTTTTCAAATAAATGTGTTACATAATTACAGAGTGTATATAAAGGCATTAATATTTAGAGAAGCATGTATACCGGTATTTTCCTAATATATATATATATATATATATATATATATATATATATATATATATATATATATATATATATATAACTAATAAAGCCAAAATTTTTCCAATTTTTTAAAAACATTCCCTAATAATTCCATAAGCCTGTTTACTGTTCTATTAAATATAAAATTACGTATTAAACAAGTATTATGGACAATATTGCAAGAATCGTAAGATAGATTCTATGAAACAGAGTGTGCGCTGTATTATTCTTTGCGCATTATATATAAAGAATAAAGGACTATTTGTATATTGAGTCTTCATACACGTGTGTAAAAAATAAAAATTAAAATAGAATCTTTTGTGAAAAAAGCCGTAAGATAAAGCTTTTGTACCACTGATTATGATTTTTAAAATGATTTTAGTAAAGTATATTACACTATTTTTGCAATAGTATGTTAAAAATACTTTCAAACCAGACTCTCACTATTAAATTAAAAAAGGAAAGAAGTTTAAGGTAAATCTAACAATTTTTTTAAATAGATGTAAGTAAAATTAGGGTGTAAATAAATTGTTTGTTCATTCAGTAAAATTGTATCAATATTCCTTTAACAATGTATCGGACCTTAAGGGTTCTTTTGGCGGCTGCTGTCTTTCTTCCTCGGAACTTGCTTCCCGGGTCAACCTTGAAATCAACTACTCTTGGAGAAAGGCTCCCGTTCATGAGTGGTATGATTGCGGCCGTCCTGGTGCAGCTTTGAATGGGACAAGCAGCAGGGGAGATCATACAGCTCTGGCCAAGCTCCGCAGCGGTCGTTTTCGTGCTCTACGGTTTGGGTCGGGCTTTAAAGTTTACCCCCTTTGCACGAGGTGCAGTTTTACTCAGTCCACTCCTGCCCCTATCTTGACATGTAGTGGTTGCCAGAGGAGCCAGCTGTACTCCAATCCTGGAGAGGTTCTTCATCTTTTGAAAACTCACCAGTTCATGGACCTGATCTCATGTTGCCGTCGATCGTATGGCAGCAACATCAACCAAATTTATCGGAAAAATCAGCTAAATACTGTTGCATTTTTAATGACACTCCTCGTGTATGCGTGAGTGATTTCCGTTTACAAGAATTCAAAATCTTTCATTCGAAACCTCAGTGCTGAATTAATTATAAATACTACATAAAATCGTATAAAAAATATTTCATACAAGAGCACACAAATGTATTTTATGCATTAAAAATTCATTCAATTTGAAAAATAAAAACGAAAACAATTTGCACTACAATAAAATAATTATAACACGGGGAATTCATTTTTCATGACGACAGCCTGTTTCATGTTTTTGCTGTCTCGTCTACGAATAGCACAGAAGGAAAAAGTCTAGATAGAACGGAAAGTATGGATAATAGCAGCTGCTAGATCAGATGCCTGTGGGCTGTAAAGGAGTCTGGAGGAAAGGATTTTACTGTAAAGGAGTACTCGCTGTGACAAAACGAATTTAAAATGTTACGAGGACATTCCTCCTCTTAATCGTTTTATATTGCGTTGTGTTTGGGCTGGAAGAGAAACCCGCGCTGCAGTACAAACAAGACTCGAGCAGCACAAAAAATACCACGTGGAATTTGTTTTCAAGTCTTTATTAGCACATATACGTACCGAGAACTGACTTATGACCCAGTCAAAATCTAAACATATCCAACTGACAACAACCACCGAACTCCCAACAGATATGGTCAGCCCTTCTCGATTAGGGGTTGCCAGAAAATGTGCGAAAACCGCCAACAAAACAAAGCTTGGCAAGAAAAGGTGGACCAACACCCAATACCTCTAATGACAGGGACATAATGCTCGGAGGTACTGCCCCAGCCAGGCCCTCAAAACCTCCCAACAGTGGGGGACTGTTCAGATAATTAATGATGCCCAGGACTCCCCAAGACGGCAGCAGATAGGACGCGTAATTTGAAATCGTAAGGATCACAGCGCATCGCAGTTCGCATTTTCGTCGCTAGAGGGATAGCGCTCAACGCTTGGCGACGCCCTATGCGTTGGCGACGAATCGAATTCAGCATAGCATTTTATACTACAATCAACAAGAAATAACAGCAATAAACTGAAATAGAATTATAAATAAGTTTCAATTCATTTTATTTTTGTCATTTGCAAACTAAATTGTAGAGACTTTAAATACTAACACAATATTTGGAGTTGTGAAAGTGGGATAAGTTTACATATTGGTTTTCTGCGATTTACGTGTTTAATAATGTTCAGCTTTAAGCTGTTTATTTCGAAATATGTATACTATATGTGATTAATATGTTTTTAAATTTTCTTTTTTTTAAATGCTTTCTCAATTCTTTTTCCCACTCGTTTTCATATCTCTATTTTTTTATTAGGGTGGCTTTCACTTAATTGCATTTACCAAAGAAATATGAGTGGATGCTGCACTTACGTTTGTAAATAAATATAGTATATGTATGTTTGATGCTGTCAGTTTTATTTAGCTTTTTCACAAGAGATTCCAAACATTATTTCAAGCAATTTCTTAAGCAATTAGCTATTATTAAAAATGTTCTCACTTTCGATTGAAATGTTTGCACTTTCATGCATGCAATCTCATCAGATAGTTTAAAAAAAAAAAAGATGAAATTTTATTGAGGAAATAAAAAGTAACATTCATTCAATATTTGTAAGAAATATCTTTTTTTCTGCGTACATTCTTTTACTGTCTCCCTGTTTTTTTAAGGAAAAAAATATTTATATATAAATTCAATTTTGCCCAATATTTTTGGAATTTTGGCAGTATTATCGATGAAGTGTTTTTAAATATTTTGCATCAACATAGTTTCGTGTATTGTAATGAAAAAATTTGTTCACTACACTGACCATTTTGTTCTCTGATATGATTATTTTATGCATATTTATAACATGATATACAAAATTCATGCTTATTTTAATTTCTTAACATATAAGTGTTGAATAAGGCAGAACACTAAGATTTCATTTAACAGTAACTTTCATTCATTTATTGTTTTTTCATGTTTATAGAGTATTTAATGACCAGAACCATGACTTTTGGCATTAGGCTGATTATTTAACATGCTTAAAGCTAAATTTCGTTTAGCTTTCGTCCTTCGCACATCCCTTTTTTACAGGACGACCAGCTGGTATACGGCGGAAACCTTTAGTTACAAAGTTTCGCCGCCGTGCAATAGAAGTTGGTTGCACTTTGATTTTACCTCCTTTCCTTTTATGAGATGAAAGTGCCAATCTCATAAAAATTAAAGCTTCATTAGCTTGCCCTGTAGTTTTAATTGTTTTTAATTAGTTTGTTATGTCATTTACTGTGGATTTACTAACATTTAATGTTAATACTCTTTCTATCTCAGCAAGAAGCAATGATTTCTCTTCATTTGAAGCAATATTTGGTTGCAATTCAGATGAAGAGATTTTTGCTCTTGTGAGTATTTGGATCCATGTTAGAGATGGCATCTCCAAAGGAATGCGTATTTGGATCAGTAGTTGTTCCTTTTTCAGTAAATCCCCCCAAAAAATTCTTTGGTGGACATTTATCCCCAAGGGCTAAAATAGCTAGTTCGTACCTGTTATCACAACTGAGAACTGGTGCATTTGGAAAATTGCTTTTAAAATTATGGTACAAAAAACATTGATGCTTACAAAATGCACCAGTTCTACCTGAATAACAGGTACAAAAACCAACCAAAGTATTTACTAAATAACTTACATCTCCTTTTACAGAAGGAAGGTTGTAAGTTATTTCATCTAATTTTTTTACATCAGTGATTGTGCAGTCTTTAATTTTTTTGCTTATTGATGAGTATAATAAAGTATGTGTGCGTACACGATTATGTGCATGTTCGAGTAACCGTGTAACTAAATACTGGTTCCAAACATGCACACAAAAATCTGCCAAAGCAACAATGTTAAATGCCTTTGTGCAGCACAATATAATGTCTTTAATGATTCTCATTGTAGCTTCACAGAAATTGTTAGTGTTGTAATTACGGTATATTATAATCTTGGCGATATAACAGAGCCCATTCTTCTTTTCTTTTATAAATATTTGCAAACCGCTTTGCAAATGCAGGGTATAACACACTGCCTGAATATAATGCTGCTACTGCATTATCGAGATCAGTTACTGAAGCAGCATACATAACCTAGGGAGGAAAATAGTAATTTTTTAATAAGTAAGTATGCCTTTTGCAAATGTATTTAAATTAAAAAAAAAAACAATTATCAGTTTTTCATTAGGTAACAACACATTTATATATGTAATAATAAATAATGATTATCTCCCTTTAAATAAAAATTGTCAATCATATTTATATTTTATAAAAATAATCCCTTTCTTGAGTATGCATTTAATTTATACATTTTACTGTACAAATATTTTTTATCAAAAGATAATAATACATAAATTTAATGCAGAGTAAAGCTCTAGTTTAGCAATCTCCAGGTCCCTAATGGTGATTGTAAGATTGCAGTGGGTGATGATAAAAGTTATTATTGCAGTATTTAATAACTTAGAATGGGGAAAAAAACAAGACAGACAGATGGACTGATGTAAATTTCTATTAATAATTTCTATTAAATAGATTATTGATTATTTTAATTATGCAACATTTGCAATAAAATGTATTTACAAATTCTGATGAGTCTTATTTTACTTTCAACAATCTGATAAATATAGACTCTTGTTATAATTATCTAATTTTTACAATGAATTAGCTTTGTTTAAATGGAGATTAAGAATCCTTAGAATGTAATCTTAAGATTGTGAAGATATTTGTGATCCTTATTCTTAAATGAAAATTTCAATTATCTTTAATACTACTTTTTTGTAGAAATATAAAAAATAATACAATGTACTGCAAAGTTATACTAATCTAATCACAAAAACTTTTTATCAAAGAAAAATTGTATGTTATTAGTAAACATGTTATAGGAAAAGATGAAATAATTTTGTTTCCAACAATATAGAATGACTAGTTTCTTCACCACTAAAATGTTCACTGTGGTGAATAAGTTATTTGGGTTTAGTGGCCAATGGCCACCACCCTATATTGTCTAATCTCTTTGTCTGCTTTAATGCAGAGGTAGTTATATTTTGCTACACATTTTACTGTTAGAGCTCATCAGGCAAGGATAAAAGTTATAGCTTTCTGTACTGGAAGTATAAAATATGTTTCTTTTAAATATTTATATAAAAAATAACCGATTTAAATAATCGCATCATTTCTGTCCTTTTATCCTTTGGAACATCACTTGATGATGACAAAAGCCAGTGCCATTCTGCCTGTCCAACATGGAAATGGCACAATAGTTGTTTAGATGATGGCCAAATGGATTTCAGAGCACTTTATTCTGCAGCTGCATTGTTTGTCATAAAAACAATGGGTGACTACCAGACAAAAATTATATTTTAAACTATAAAATAAAATATAATGAAAAAGGTTGTTGTATCTTTCAATGACCTTAAAAAAACAATAATATTAAGGAAATATAGTGTTGCACAGATATACACTTAAATTGACATTGTTATTGTACCTCTTTGAACAAAGCAAATCATTCTACATACATTGGTATGCACAATAAACTTTTAGAAGTTTTTGACCAAATTAGAGGACAAATTTTCAGAATTAAATGACCAGACATCTGATAGAATCTTAAATGTTTTGTTTTCATTACAACTTTAAGAAATTCTAGAGATATATTTTTTTTAAATATAAGATCAATATATTATTACAGGTATATGAGGAATATATATTAATAATGATCTATACATTATTTGTGTATTATTGAAATAATTCTTTTAGTATATATCATAAGTCTTACTCTTCATCTTGCTCACCCTAGAACTTTAGCATATTACTCGATTACCATACTACTGGATTGCATTGTTTGCATGCACTTGGCATACTCAATTCCTGATTAAAGTCTTGTTGTAAGGTAACAAAAAACATCTTTTTGTGCATTTTCTATTATAATTGCTTTTGAAAATGCGCAGAATGTTCAAGTTAATGATTATTAGTTTAAAAGTTAGTTACATTTATAAATATTTTTAATAAAATTCTTTAACATTTCTTCAAAATCCTGATTTACATGCTAAAATATTCTTGCATACTTGTAATTATAAGTACTTTAAATGATCAATGCAGTGTGTAGATGTCAGTGTTGTTTGTTGATTTTTGTTATCCATATTTGTTTTAGCTTAAGGTTTGAAGTAAACCACCATAAAACTAATACAATTAATATTTCCTAATAGAAATATAAGTAAAAGAAAACAACAAAAAAGCACATTAAACATAGAAGAGAGTAATTTTGTCAATACATAATCAATATTCCAAGTTTCAAATACTTCTTTTATACCTTTCATTGTATTATAATTTAAAGGAAACATTTATAAAATTTAATGAACAAATTAAGAACTTAGAACAATATACCTCTTTTCCTCCAAAACAGAATGGGAATGTTTCTTTAAACAGTTTAAAAGCATTCAAATAACTGGCTGTTGTTTAATCTTGATGGTAAAGGACAGCAAGTGGAATAGCTCCTATTTTGGTTACTGTCACAAATACTGTTAGAACTGATTTGGAACTTTCGCAATTTGAAGTGGAATCTAGAAAAATTATTTCGCCACTTGAATCAAGAGAGTGGGTACTTTGCATAACTGATGATACCATTTGTATGGACCATGGATGGTTAATATTTCCAGGGTCAATTTGCACAATCACACCTATAAAATGAAGAATATTATTTCATCTGCAAACAGCAGAGCATTATAACTATCTCGGCAAACTATAACAATTATTTAACATTTTCTTACCTTCTTTTTGATACAAGTTTGATTTTTCCTTAAGCTTATCTTGGGGGTCAATGACAGGTCCAAAATTTTCATTCCGCCATTTGTTGTGCAGATAATAACACTGATTTTTTGTTGGGTTAATTGAGGAATTTGGAAGCATTGTATAGTCAAATGATTCCGATATCATTAATTTGCTTTCATGAAATCTTTTGGCCTCACTCGGTGTTAAGCCATCTTTAAAATATTCTGAAAATTCCATCTAGACCTATTGTAAAAATTTAGATATTTGTTCAGTAAACTATTATTTTCCTTTTAAAAAAGAAATTCAATGAATAATCTTTTTTTAAATAAAAATAATAATACAATTTAGAGATTGAACAATAAAATAATTATGCACTCATGGACAAAAAAATTAACGCACCAAGAAGGAGTCGTCAAAATGAAACGAAATTTTACATACGTAATGACTACTGTCGTGTTGCCTGTCTTCAAATTATTTATTTTTTATGGGCGAGATTCGTATATTATTTGGGTTAGTACAAATTATTTATAATTAATAGGTATTTGGGTGCGTTGTGTTTTTTTTATTTATTTTCTTGAATACAACCCAAAAGCTCTAGACAGGTTTGCAACCGAACAGGCCAAATAAACTTTGCTTCTGAAACCTTCCTTTAGGTCAACTACACAAAAGAAAGATGACTGACTCCAATGTAACAAAATAAAATTGATTTATTTACAACCTTATCTATTTACAAAAAAAACTGAATTACCAAATCTTCGCACACAGTTTACACATTTTACTAATCTTTTAGCATTTTCTCCTCGATTCATATCGAATGACATGTATTTAATTAAATCTACACCTTTTGGATTCAGGGAGCATATAATTACTAAACTAACTCATAGCCAAGAACTCCTATTCATCAAAATTATCTTTACAAAAACACTGTTCCCGCACTAATCTTTCATTTAGCTCGGTGGGGTCTGAACAAAACAAAATGATTTTCACTCACTCAGTTTGATGATGTCGCACTGGGACTCGGGTGTCGAAGCTCTGCTTATGCTTGGGGTATCGCTCCTTCCTTCTAGGTAGTGGGTGCGCTGCGTCTCTAGACTGTCGTGGGTATTCTTCTACTCTTTTCAAAATGATGGGGCACTCATCAGGAAAATGATGACATCGATTTCTCTTGATCCAAAGTCACGCTCAATTCCGGGAAGACTCGACCAGATCTCCAACATTAAGGCGCATCCTCTCTATAACCCCGTTTCTATTCTCTTGCTCCAAATCACTCTCAGCTCCGGGAAGACTCGTCCGGATCTCCAATATTACATCGCATCCTCTTTGTCACCTCGTCTGTATTCTCTTGATCAAAAATAACTCTTAGTTCCGAGAAGACTCGACCGGATCTCCAATATTTGAAACTGCCAATCTTTTCATCACTTTCGATGCTAAGGCACTAGGAAAGATCAACCGGTCTCCGGAAAACGAAACCTCTTTCTCGTACAGTCGGACAACTCCCGGGAATGCTCAACCGGTCTCCGACGTTTTGAAATTCCAATCTCTTCATACCCCTGCAATGCTAAAGCACCGGGAAAAGTCAACCGGGCCCGCACGCAGAAGAGAATCTTCGAAAAAAAAACTCTAAGTCTTCTATTTATTTATTTTTTTTTATAACAAAGTCCACGCCTTCTCGTGACTCCTAATCCATTCAGGAAAGCTTTCAAAAATCCACCACTTAGCATCAATTTTCATTTCTTGGATTGGATAATCCCATACTTCATGCCCGCCTTAATTACGTCATACAACAGACCACCCAAAGTCCAGTCCACGTGTTTTGCGGTCTACATGTCCAATAAATTCTTTACAATAGGGTATTTTACTTTAATGTCAAACCCTGGTGCCATCTCCTTATCTGCGTCTGGAATCACCTACCCCCTATCGCGCACCGCCGCTTTTAAATTGGCTGATGCGTACAGACTACTGTTCCGTCCTCTAACAAAAGGCGGCTTCCTAGCATTCTAACCGAAATGTGATGAAAACAGCCTTCGATCACTTTATCTCTCTAAAAATTTTAATTTTTCTTTCAAATCGAAAGCGCTTCATCACAACTACTTTGATATAAGTAAATGATAAGAAAATCAAAGAAAATGGATAATTTATTTCAGAGAAAAAGGCAAAAGAACGGAGGAGTTAAGACTCCGTTGGACCCCTCTAGCGCGAATGCACGATGCGATACGATCGGGCATTGAGTCATACAAGTTCTGTATGATGTCTTGAGACATTTCGTTCCATATTTGCTGTAACCTTGCCTCTAGTTCGTTCTAACTCGTGGGATGCTCAACTCGTCGTCCCAAATGATCCCAGATATGCTCGATTGGAGACAAATCTGGGGATCGGGCAGGCCAAGGAAGGGTAGTAACAGTGCGGAGACAGTCTTGTGACACCCTTGCCGTATGAAGCCGAGAATTGTCTTGTTGAAAAATGGCTCCTGGGAGCCGTTGCATGAGTGGCAACACACGTGGTTGCAGGATTTCATGAACATACCGCTGGGCTGTCATGGTGCCACGGAACAATATTAGGGGTGACCGTGTATTGTAGGCAATGGCACCCCATACCATCACACCAGCTGTGGGAGCGATGTGTCGCTGTACAGCAAAGGCAGGATTGAAGCGTTCACCACGGGCTCTCCACACACGAACACGATTGTCATCACTGCTGAGATTGAATCTGGATTCGGCGCTAAAGACGACCTGGTTCCATTCCGCTGCAGTCCAGTTTCCTCGTGCGCGGCAAAACTCCAAACGGAGGCGTCGATGGGTGGGCGTCAAGGGCAGCACACATAATGGGCGCCGCGATACCAACTGTCCTTCAGCCAGGCGCCTTGGTATGGTTCGAGAAGACACAGAGGCCCCTAGTGAAGGTGCTACATGTGCCTGGATGGCGGCCGATGAAGCAGTTGGCTGTACGCGTGCATTTCTTACGATGTGGCGGTCTTCTGGACGACTGGTCTGTCGAGGGCGTCCTGAGCCTGGTCTTCGTGTACATGACATCTCTCGGGTCCACTGGTCCCAACACCTCCTCACAACACAATCAGAGCGGCCTAATTGACGAGCTACTCGCCTAGCTGACCACCCAGCTTCCATCATCCCGACAATTCTCCCCCTCTCAAACTGCGACAACTGCTTATATTGTCTTCGAACACGGCGTAATGGCATGTCTATCTCAGCTCTTCCTTTGTAATTGATTCAGCACACTCAAACAAGCTTTGGTTACCTGTTTTATACTCCACAGAGTACGATGTTCAACGCCCTCTACCGGCTATGCGTAATGCGCAATCACGCTGCATTTCTAATCATTTGCATATCTCCCCGACATGTACCTTCATTGCAAGTTTCGTTACGATCCCTTGGTGCGCTATTTTTTTTGTCCATGAGTGTATATTCTAATTTGAATATCAAAAATTTATACAAGACATATAAATGTGTTTTTAAAACAAAATGTTTCTAAAAATGAACTTTCTAAAATAACACTGCAAAACTATTCAAGCTATTTTCGAATAATGTTTATTTTGTGTGAAATTAAGTAAATGTGTATTTTTAATAAGTGAAGTAAAATCTGAACTAGAATGTTAAACATACACCTTATTTAAAAAAGTTTTATAGTGTAAAAATTATTAATAGATTACAGAAATGTCTTACTTTAAGTTGTTATTTTATTACACTTTTATATGGATAATCTAAATTGACATAAGCTTAAATATAGAACAAAAAAACTTTTCTTTAATTTTCATTCTTTAGAATTTTGAGAAAAAACACCTACCTGTTTTCTCACTGGCAACATCCTTAAAGAATCAGCTGTATCCAAATAATGAGAATGCATTCTGTCAATTTGAATGACACAAGGAAGGGGTGGTTTTAATTTCAAAAAGGAATCGTTTCTCACGGTTCCATGATTTACTTTTTTAACCAAAACATTAATTTCGGCTTTGCAAAAGGCATTCTTTTGGGAATTAACCTTCGATTTTTTTTGTCTGAGTGATGACAGATCCAACATTTTTGGTAAGCAATTCTAAACAGAAAGAGAGAAATGTTTAGAAAAAACATACAAAGTGAAATAGAAAAAAATAAATTGGTCAAATTAATATGAACACGTACCTTTGTGGATTGGCATTTTCGTAATATATAACGAAGCATGTATTTGTTTTTTCACTGAT
>OU015491.1:159783417-159963417 GCA_907164885.2 Dolomedes plantarius
TCTTCGATGAGTAAAATCCTGGAACTGATTTTCTTTCCTCAAACAAAGAAGCTTTAACTTTTTGTTACCATAGCTTAGATCAACATTGCAATGTTTCAAATCTTCACTGAACTCTGAGAGCTCTTGCAATGCATCAGACATCAAGCCCAGGTCTAAACTGAAAGTATTTTCAGTAATCTTTTTGAGGCCTTCAAACGTACATTTTTCTTTGTTGTCTGTGTTTGGGTCATTTGAAGCATCTTTAAAGTGATGGACTAGTGCTTCATAAGACCTCCAAACGGCTGACACAGATCTGAAACTAGACGCAACCGAACGTGTGCTCAAAACTCTTCCATTTTTTAAAAGTTCTGTCTAAAGTAAACTTGCACAGGTTCGCAGTTACCTGCTGTTCTTTGGTGCAGCATGATACACAACATACAGTTTGTCAAGGAATGGTTTAAATCTAACATCTTCTGAAACTGACTGAACTACATCAGACACTGAAAGCTCAAGCCTGTGGTTAGCACAGTGCCAAACATTAACAGAAGGGAATTTTACACAAAACAATGCTCTAACACCTTTATTTTTACCAATCATAGTAAAAGCGCCGTCACATGTTAAGCTTGTTAAGTTTTTAATTAAAAACGTGTCAGTTATTCCATTAAAGTGCAGACAGTTCAAATATGAAAGACAGTACTGCTAAGGCAGTATTTGACAATCAAAGTTTCAAATACCGCCTTAGCAGTAAAACCATCAAGTTCTACTAAATCTAAAAAGATGTTGGTATAACCACACATACTAGCTTTAGGCAAAGAGTAACGAAAGTAAACAATCAAACTTGACTTGTTACTAAGGAAAGTTGACTCATCAATTATCAGGCCAATTTTCTTGTCATTCTGCTTTTTTTAATTTGTATCATTTGAAATCTCCTCATGCACCACAAGGTATAACATGAAGCTTACAGAAGTAAGTGAAAAACACAAAACAAGAAAAAATTAAACATTTAAATTACAAACAAAATTTCTCAAGACAGCAAGACTTTCAACACTCTTAACGAGATCAGAAAGAACAGGAGGCCAACAAATGGAAAGACGTCTCAAGTCCGCCTTTAATATAGCTCGGGCATTTGCATGTAATTTGCAGTGAAAAAAAAAATGTTCAAAATCTTCATCAGCATCACCGCAAGCACAAAGTCCACTAGACACCAAATTAAAACGAAGCAAATAGTTCTTGAAATTTCCATGGCCAGTTAAAACTTGAGTTAAGTTAAAGTCAGTTGAAAAGTTCTTACACTTTAAACGCTGAAAAATAGTTGGAAAAAATCTTTTTGTCCACAATGCCTTTGACGAAGCAAGAAATTCAGTATTCCAGTCCAAGACATTTTTTTCCCTAGCGACACGCTTCCAGTGAGACTCCGGGACAGACATCACTAAATCTATCTCATGAAGAGTCGCTTCTTTCGCCAGCTGGTCCGCTCTTTCATTGCCAAGATTGCTAATATGGCCCCGAATATAAGAAAAATGAATATCAACAACATTTTCAAGTTCGTGCAAAATTGAGTGAATTTCTACTACAAGCTTATCTGTAGTAGCCGTATTACGCAAAAGAAAGAGGGAAGAAAGAGAATCTGGGCAAATAAGATATTTAAGCGTTCCACTCTCACGGAAAGAATCCTGAATCCATTTTACAACCAGGTTTAAGGATAAAAGTTCGGCCTGGAAAACAGAACATTCATCAAGTAATCGATGCTGATCTGTAACCTTCTCTATACCATCTTCATAAATCACGAAAGCAAGACCAACACTCCATCTAGCTTACTACCATCCGTGAAACATATATTTTTATACTCCTGAAAAACATCCTCTGCATAGTTAATAACTATAATAGGTTTCCTTGTTGCAGGGTATGGCAAACAAGAAATAGGAAGCTTCCCATCCAGGGTGTTACAAACGTTGTCTTTTATATGGCTCCTCTTAACTTCAAGATTATTTAAAATAATTAAATCAATAGGCTGAAGACCAGAAATAACAAAGACTGCATCATAACTAACTGTCCTATAACCCTGAATAATACGAAGTAGAAATCTTCTTTGAATTCTTCTAAGAAGTCTACTATTTATTTTCTTTCTCAAGTAGTGTCCCCATGATCCTGAAGCATAAGAGATCAATGGTACAATATCCTGATTATAAATCAATTTCAGAACATCAGTTTTAACCCCATAAGTGTTTTTTTGTAATTCGCAATAAACCAAGAAGAATTTTTTTCACTTTTGCTGGAGACATAAGAAATATGTTGCTTCCACTGCAGTTTATTATCAACAATAACTCCCAAATACCTTATCTGCTGTACTTCTTCAATAGGTTCATGACCCAAGAGTTAAATGAATTCCATGAGCCGGCCTCTATTTTTTATGTATCATCATAACTTTAGATTTTGAAGAATTAAACTCCAACTTATAAAGTTCCGACCATTCAAAAATGTAGTCCAGGATATTTTGAGATATAACTGAGGCATCATCACAGTTTTTACACTGAACAATAATCATAAAAATCGTCTGCAAAAGCAATTTTATAACTATTTTGGAATTTTGAGATATTACAGAGAAAGTCATTCATAATAATGTTCCAAACAAAAGGTCCCGTAACGGACCCCTGAGGACAGCCTTTTTCTAACACAAATTTTTTTGTGATATTTCCCAATGTAAGATCTGCTGAGCGACCCTGCAAGAAACTCTTTATTAAGTAAAAAATATTCTTAGGAACTTTAAGACATCTAAGCAAGTGCAGAATACCAGGCCACCATGCATTATCAAA
This sequence comes from Dolomedes plantarius, assembly GCA_907164885.2. Lineage (NCBI taxonomy): Eukaryota > Metazoa > Arthropoda > Arachnida > Araneae > Dolomedidae > Dolomedes > Dolomedes plantarius. Next base: position 159,786,210 of record OU015491.1, read on the forward strand.
AGAACCCTTAATATCCAAGAAAATAAGAAAGGTCGCATAATTCTTACGTTTTCCTTGCTTAACAATATCGCATAGGCGGATAAAAGCATCCTCAGCTGACCTTTGAGGAGTAAATCCATACTGATCCTCACTCAAGAGGCTGGATCGTCGTAGATGGTAGTTAAGTCTATTTATGCAGAGTTTTTCAAGACACTTACCCAAACAAGGAAGTAAGCTGATGCATCGAATATTATCAATATTTGTCCTCGATAGCTCAGTACTTTTAGGAATAAGTACAACTTTTGCTCTCTTCCAGGTCATCGGAAAAACACCAAGATTTAAACAAGCATTAAACAAGGCCATCAGCACAGAAGGACAACTACCATGAAAATTCTTAATTAAATCATTTGTTATTCTATCGTATCCTGGAGCCCTGCTTAAACTTAAATTTTCCACGACACAATCAACTTCCGCCCTAGAGAAAGGAACATCATCATCGACGTCATACACCAATTCAGCTTCGTCACGCAAAGACCTATGACTAGAACTATCCTGCAATTGAAAATCACGAGGGAATGATTTCTTCAATATGGCATCAATTGTATCCCCAAAAGATGAAGTAAAATGACCAGGAGAAACTTCGATACCCGAGATTTCAAGCCTTTTAGTAAAATTGATTTTAACCCCCAAAAGTATAAATGTTCTTCCAAACATTCTGCACAGTAATATCAGCAAGAAAATCCTTCCAAGAATTTAATTTACTTTCCTCAAGTTTTAAATTGTATTTAACCCTAATAGTAAGATAGCTTTTTCTATAAATTTCCCTTAAAAAGGAATTTTTAGCTCTTTGATATCTCCTTCTAGCAGCATTCAACCGTTTCCGTATGCAAGAAATTTCACTCGACCACCAAGGAACTTTATGCGAACCACACTTTTTCAAAAGAATAGATTTTTCTGCAGCAGAAACAATCAAATCCTGTACATCTTGAACGTATAATTCCAGCATGTCAGGTTGAGTACAGTTTTCTATGGAATTTAAAATAATAGAGTTTGCATCAGTACAAGAAAGTCGAAAAGTTTCCAGTTTGCTTTTTTTAATGTTAAAGCTTGCCATGAAGACAGTAGGGTTCCTGAACAAGAGCAACATCAACATCATCACATTCAAGATTTAAAATAAGCTGCTGAGTAGCTCTCTTTGACTTATGCAAATTAAGCTGAACAAAACCAAGACAGTCTTTAAAAACCTTAGCCATAATCCGTTCGAGCAGTTATACTATCCCTCATAAAAGTATGACAAGAGAAACTCCGAGAAAAAGGTTTATGATTAACATCCACTTTTTTAACTTCCACTTTTTAACTTTTTATTGTATCTAATACAATTTACACAAACTTGATCTTCAGAATTCTGGCACTCCGAACTCTTATGCTCTCCGGAGCAAAAATAACAAGACAATTTATTTATACAATCCATAGATCTATGATTGTAACCGAGACATAAAAAACATCTATTTATAACTACAAAATCATCAACATTACACATATTCGACATCATTTTCAAGGATCGTAACGCAAAAATTTTTTTACGAACTTTCGTATGCACTTCAACAACAACAGATCTAACATGTTGGAATTTCTTCAAAACAAAGCGAACTCTTGACTCGTTCCAACATTTATCAGAATCAAAAACTTCTGGATTTTGTTCCCAAATCGTGTCTAATATTTCTGAAACTCCGATATCATTTGGCACATTTTTAATTAACAGCGTAGGATTCTTCCGCTTAACACATTATTTTATTAACAAACGTTTTCTTCATTTCTTTTTCTTATGTGCAAAGCAATGTTAGTACAGGCTTTCTATGAATGTAAAATGCGACCGATGTGAACCCCATTAAGTTCTTGCAAATAAATTTCTGTTTCAAAATTGCAGTCCGAAATTTATATGCAGTAGGAAATATATTTTCAGTAGCTTGTTTTTCGTGAGCACGCTGCTTCAAAACAAATTTCTCCAATACTTCATTTTTACCTTCACAGAAAATTTTGACAGCTGCTCTATGACCAGCACTTTATTTGTGTTCATACATTTTTTTCCTTAACGAAGTTTGCTTTTTTTATTTTAGTGTCATCGTAGCTACTTATCTCACCACTTGCCCACGTTTTTGAAATTTCCATAACTATTTTCTTATGGACAGATAAAACCCCAACCTTTTCACAAGCAATTCATCCTAACGTTTCATTTTTAACAATCAACCAGTCATATTTAAGTCAAAACTCGTTTTTTCGCGATTTAGTCCAGCAATCTGGCAAGACATTGTCGCACTCAACAGGTGTATCTTTTTCTTAGGGTATTCTACATTACAGTCAAGCTTTTCAGAAGCCATTGTTTCGCTTGCAGTTTTAGAGGACGGTTGTGAACTTAGGCTTTTCATTTCGCCGTCACCGTCATTAACCACTATGTCATCACTGATATCGTCACAACTAATGCTGTGCTTGAGTCTTTTACTGCCACCCGAAAGTGAGAAAAAATCGGTTAGTTTTTTGCGCATTTCCCTTCAAAATCTATCGCACTCACACAGACTTGACACTGCTCAAACGCAGCTAACCTCAACAACACAGCATGGAAGAAGGGTAGGTGCCTCGAGGAGGTCGATTTTCGAAATGAGTTGTCGGGGCTAATCAATACTTCATTTGCAAACCCGCGAAAAGTCAGTGCAGTCCGCAAAAATGAGTCAGACTACCGACCCGTCAGCCGGCCAAGGTTAAGCTACAGTACCACCTGCTTCAGTGAAATAGTCGCAGTTCGCTGTACTCAATAGTAACGATCAACAAACTACCCTAGTCTCACATCATAATCGATCGAAACGACCTGAGAATGGTTCTTTTACGTGCAGTGTAAAGAGTAGTAGGTCAGACTCACTCACTAACAACAGAGTAATTTGGGATTAAATAAATGTTTTTAAATATCGTAATTTTTTTTCTTAAAGAGAGGTACCGGAACGCCGTTCCGGCGCGTTCCGCCTCAAATCTAGCCATATATATATATATATATATATATATATATATATATATATATATATATATATATATATATATATATATATATATATATTTATTTATTTATCTTATATATCCCTCTGAAAGGTGACTGAGATTTTCATTTCTAAATGTCGATGCATTACATGTTACGTCATTGTACAGTTACGTCATTGTAGATTATGTGCTCACACGTTAAGGCTTTAAATAATTGGGATACATTGTATCGTTATGTTGGATGGGAAATATTGCTCTAATAAGTCTCCAAAACCAATGAATTTGTCGATAAATAATCAAAAAATTTAACAATAAGTGCTTTCATAAAGATTTTAGACCAATTGAAGAATTCTGTCCTGATTTCACTGAATCAGGCGACTGTAACTAGTTTTATGCGACTATATATGTCATCGCTCTTATATTTCTCTCACTTAGGCAACTGTAATTACTAATGTTAATTGCATTATATGATAAGGATTTGATGCTCTCGCATTAACACTTTAAACAACATCCTTGCATTTAGTTGTCATTTGCTGTCAGGCATGTTTACACCTATTTAACAGACATAATTAGCTATGGTTCAGGTCAGTAACATGTAACATTTCTGAATACACATGTAACATTTCTGAATACACAGTATTCAGAAAGGAACATAGAATAAACAGTATTTAGCCCGGTGTCATGGCAAAATATATCCAATAGTCATGGATTATTTTTACGGCACTAGTCATTACAATTTTTTTAAATATTTAAAGAGAAAGAACATCTCACCACGTTTTAATATCAATCATAGATTTCGATCGTGCTATCATAGATGTGTGCATCTTTAGTAGCACGACAAACGTCTAAATGGTAATCCAGTTATCGCCAAGGGTTTCATAGCATATCAGGAGTTATTAGACATTTTTGCTTGGGGATTCATCAAATCCGTTGTGTATAAACACAAAAATTTAACTGTGGATGAGTTGAAGAAGCGTATTATTCATGCAATTCGTGTAATAACTCTTGGTATGCTACGAAACACTTGGAAAGGACTGGATTAACATTTAGACGTTTTTCGTGCTACAAAAGGTGCCCACATCAAAATCTATAATACTATGATCGAAATCTATGATTGATATTAAAACTTGGTAAGATGTTCTTTCAATTTAAATATTTTTTAAAAATTCTAATGGGTAGTTCCGTTAAAATAAGCCTTAACTTTTGAATACTTTTAGACCGGACACCCTATATCAGTGTAGGGCATGACACAAACGATCAATTATGAAGTTTTTCCACGTTTTAAAATTACTAATAAACATATTCCATGGGAACCAATTTTTTTTATCCAGCCATTATATTGAGATTTAAGCAATATGAATAAAATGCTTTACTTCTTATCTTTGAAGCAATACGATAATACAACTTGAGTTAAGACCGGTATAAAACATATTAATTTGTTTTCTAAACATGTGTTAATAAAGGATATGTACAGGATAACATGTATGATAAAACTCATACAGATTCATTACATAAGAAATATAAACTGTTAAAATATGAAAATACGAATTATTTAAGCAAATCTGTAAACCAGTATTTGTATTTCAAAAGAATTTAAAAAATAACAATTCTTTATGAAATTTAATCATATCGTATCAGAATTTTACATAAAATTAAATTTACGTCTTTTATAATAAACTATTCCTCTTATAGAAATTAAACTTTTTTAGGTAAATAAGTAAAATATTTGTATAAAATGTTTTATATTTTATGACTTAAACACTCACCGATAATCGAATTTTTACTGTGAGTTTCATAAACGCAGCTCCACATGCATGAAATTAAATTGTGTCATCCTTGTTATAAATTTAAGTTCAAAAATAATTTTAAATAATAACAAAGCCTTGCAAGTGATGGATAATTAAATTCTAGGCAAAGTAATGATAATGAGATAAAAGTTTTTTCATATTTTTGTACATATTTTCTTTCCATGAACAGTTATAAAAATTAATTTATAATCACACTGTAAAATTGACGGCTATACAATTATACGAATTTGCAGAGAACTTTCCCATTTAACAATATTTCGATTCATTGTGAAAGAAGTATGACGTGAAAAAGTAGTTGAATTAATGTTATAACAAGGAGTCCCTGACCTGGTTTCTTAAACAAAGATCTGGGTTTTTTAGTGATGATATAGGATTTTGGGTTTATTTTTCGAAAATACCTCAAAATGTGGGTTTTTCCTTGTAAGATAAAAATCTAGCAAAAAAAAATATTTATTTTTTATTATAAGCATAATGTAGTTTTAATACAACAATTTGATAAAAGAAATTAAGCTTACAATGACTTTAGTATGTGCTTGAATCTAAAATGATACAAGTGGAGATTCTTTCGATTGAATCGTGATATAAGGTAAACGCACCAGTAATGGGCCAGTTGAGAGAAAAATTGAAGTAAATCGGAATTTTCCCAGCTATAGATAAAGCAAACTGGTCCAAATTTTTATCTGCTATTTTAATAACTGTCTTACATCTGTAGTAGCAATTGGAGTGCACTGGCTGCATTCATAAAAGAATATATATGCATAAATAATAACCAACATGATGCATCTATAATGGGCCATTATTTTATCTGATGTATCCATAATGAACCACCCAATAATGGGTCATCTATATCGCCCATCACAACATCAATGGTCCATCTATTTAATCTGTTATGGAACAAAATTCAATTCTACAATATCATAAAATTGGAAAGAAAATGAACTAAAAACATGTATATTTTTAAACCGGTTTATTCATTTTATAACTACAGTACAACTACACTAAATATATAAAAACTGAAATATAACTGAAATATAAATTTATTAACTTAAACATCTAAAATTAAATTTACTTGACTAAGCTGGTAATTAAATTTACTAAGCTGGTATGTTGTTGCAAATATTGACATTTCTGACAAAATAATTTATACCAGAACACGGGCTGCCCAATACAGGGAAAGTGTAACAATTCGTCATCCCATGATGGGCCACGCTATTTTGACAATGGAATCTAAGTTTTTTTGTCATTTAATCACTTTACAATTTGAATTATACATACTATCGTAATGAATAATAGTTTAAGTCAATAAGCAGGCAATATAGTACTGAAATATAAAAAAATTAAAAATTCATTTACCTTAACAGATTTCTTAAGCAGACGTTGAAACTAATACAAATTTTCTTCTCTCTAGCAGAATACACCTTACACTTCGCACAAAGTAAAGGAATGAACTGAATTCCAATGCTAAGGGATCCTCGCAGGTAGTAAACCATCCAACAGTTTTGATTATTGTTTCGTAATATCAAAGATGAATTAAATAATTTCAAATATGAAATCTTATCAGATTTCATGACCTATTTAACTATTTAGCCAGCCTCACTCTGCTGAATGGGTTAAAAAGAGTTTTATCACTAGCTAATGGAACCATAACAAAAGACACAAATTCTCTTAAAATTGTAACTGTAAACGATCTTATAGTGGCAAAACTTGCAATAAATAGATACCATTAAAATTGTCACACCTGGTTGCTTAAAACAGAACTAGTAAAAGACGTATGAGAAGGAACATATTATTTAAAAAAAACATTTAAAACTTCAGAATATAAATTTGGAGGTGAATTGGGAAATGGACAAAATTTGGCAATTAAATAAAGTAACTTTATTTTAACTGAGAGTAATATTAGAAAAGAGGTGTCTGTATTATCTTATTTGCATTTTTAAAATCATTTTTTATTTAAAAAATACATATTTAAAGAACAGTAGTATAAAAATGACAGTTCCGCAACAGGATTAAGGGGAGGGGCTTAAAGTGGGCGGAGCTAACTGAGTGACGTGGACCAATCAGAGTGCAGCTGGCCACCTGGCGGTCGATTTGGACCAATCAGGAGAGGGCAGCGCTGCTATCGCCCCCTAGCGGGAAAACCTGGAACCTTGTAGTTCAGCAGAATCTTAGAGGGAGTATGTGCTCCGCGGAGCGCCACCTATCGGTTAAACAGGGAACTAAATTTCATACAAGGATTGGAGGTCAGGGCATATTTTTTTCAGTGCTGCCATCTATTTTATAAAAATCACAACTGAATTTTACATTTAATTTTACAGAAGATATATATTTTTAAAAGTTTGTCCTGAGCTAGGACCGAACCCGGGATCTCACGGTTGGCAAGCCAACGCCCTAGCCACTCAGCCAGCGAGTCTTGTTATTGTACGGTATTATAAGGTATTTAAAGAGTGAATATTTTAAAGGGAACTTGAGAAATATGATAGAGGATTCTGTGGTATTATATTATTTTAATTAGTTAATTAATTAATTATTTCTTTTAATATAATACATACTAAGCGCCCCCTAGCGGGAAAAACTTGAACTAAACTAGAACTTTAAATATTTAAGATTGTAAAACGATTTTACGCTGTTACCAAAACATCTAGTGAATAAATTTAACTTTTAAAATTCTGATATCGAGAATTTTACGCTGCAGGCGCCATCTATTAGTAAAAATTACAACTACATTTAAAATTTAATTTTGTAAAAGGTTTTATTTTAGTTTAAATTCTAAATTAAAATATATTATTAACTTACTATTTTTTTAACGATAGTAGTAATTAGTAAAAAATAATTATAATTACTTATTATCACTTTAAAGACATATCTAATTTATAAATAATATTTGAAAAAATATTCTATTAAAAGGAGTATTTACAAGTCTTTTAACATTAAATCTATAAGAGAAGATATTAACAAGGATATTTTTACGCATAAAATTATTGAAAACAGCTGTTAAATTTAAAATATCTTTAATTTTCATGCTAATATCAATTTCAAGTATAATATAACTTAGATATATCTTTAAACCCATTTAAACATAACTTGAAGACATTAAATTATACAATTACCATCTAGAACCTGAAACTTAAAACATATTATCAATTTAATAGTTTGGAAAAAGTATTTATTACAGAACATTCCATACTAGTATAAAAATAATAAGAAATTTTTACATAGATAGGCTAAAACGAATATTTTTTTTCTTTTACTTGATATTTTTACACATGAAATTATTTTACAACAAGCGTTAAGTTTAAAATATCTATAATTTTTCTTAAGAATATTACTTTGCAGTATAATATAATTTAGATAGAGCTTTGAATCCATGAAATATGATTCAATCTAGATAATTATTTAAATTAAATACACATAACATACCAATCCATACTATTAAATCTACAAGAGAAGATATTAAATTTACGCTAAAAAATTTTTTTAATTGTCGACATATACATACTGCAATAGTCTACATTATTATCAAAAAGTTCATTGAATTATATTCTATAACAGAGAGAATATTTTTATGAATTTACTAGAATTAATTATCAAAAATAAATATAACGTCATCTATTAATTAAAAATGAAACTTAGAAAATTTAATACATGGTTTTGAGTATATTTTTCAAAACTTTAAATATTTTTAGTCGAAGGGCTTATTTTCAGAACTTTAAAATTGTTTTGCTATGTTTTTTAACGTGATATATAATTTTACATAGATACATTCGCAAAATAATACAAAATAATAAGAAATTTTTACATAGATAGGCTAAAACGAATATTTTTTTTCTTTTACTTGATATTTTTACACATGAAATTATTTTACAACAAGCGTTAAGTTTAAAATATCTATAATTTTTCTTAAGAATATTACTTTGCAGTATAATATAATTTATATAGAGCTTTGAAACCATTGTAACATTTAGTATAGAAAAAAATTATTATTTGATCTTACCTTGAAAAACATTCCATGAAAGCTAACAAGGGATATTTTTAGACATAAAATTATTTAAACAAAGCGGGAATTCCCCAGTAGAGTTATTTTTTCCTTTTAATATTAGAAATAAAAACTGAAATATGATTCAATCTAGATAATTATTTAAATTAAATACACATAACATACCAATCCATACTATTAAATCTGCAAGAGAAGATATTAAATTTACGCTAAAAAAATTTTTTAATTGTCGACATATGCATACTGCAATAGTCTACATTATTATCAAAAAGTTCATTGAATTATATTCTATAACAGAGCGAATATTTTTATGAATTTACTAGAATTAATTATCAAAAATAAATATAACGTCATCTATTGATTAAAAATGAAACTTAGAAAATTTAATACATGGTTTTGAGTATATTTTTCAAAACTTTAAATATTTTTAGTGGAAGGGCTTATTTTCAGGACTTTAAAATTGTTTTGCTATGTTTTTTAACGTGATATATAATTTTACATAGATACATTCGCAAAATAATACAAAATAATAAGAAATTTTTACATAGATAGGCTAAAACGAATATTTTTTTTTCTTTTACTTGATATTTTTACACATGAAATTATTTTACAACAAGCGTTAAGTTTAAAATATCTTTAATTTTTCTTAAGAATATTACTTTGCAGTATAATATAATTTAGATAGAGCTTTAAAACCATTGTAACATTTAGTATAGAAAAATTATTATTTAATCTTATCTTGAAAGGCATTCCATGAAAGCTAACAAGGGATATTTTTAGACATAAAATTATTTAAACAAAGCGGGAATTCCCCAGTAGAGTTATTTTTTCCTTTTAATATTAGAAATAAAAACTGAAATATGATTCAATCTAGATAATTATTTAAATTAAATACACATAACATACCAATCCATACTATTAAATCTGCAAGAGAAGGTATCAAATTTATCTTGCGATGTTAATAGAGAAGATTCTTACATTATCTGAAATAATACAGACTTTATCATGTTTAGAAGATATTTACAAGAGTTCATTTTAGAATTAAATGAATCATGGTTTGAATCCTACAACAGTAGGGGGTATATGCAAACATGAAGACTTTAAATTATACAATTACCATCTAGAACCTGAAACTTAAAAATATATGCACCAATTTAAGTATCTTTATATAGTTTATGTACAGTTTTGAATATATTTCAAACCTTAAACGTTTTTCCAACTTTGAAACTATATTATATGTTAAGACGCTTACTAAAATTAAAAAAACATTTTATAGAGGTAAAGACTTGAAAGATAAAATTTACAAGTTTTAATCCTAAATATTATATTTTATCCAGAAATGTAGACTATTAATATATGATTTTAAACCTAACATGCTTTCAACGATTACCTAAATTGCGATATAATGTTAAATTCCATAGATTATTTCACAGATTTTAAGATATTTATTTAACCTAAGATGTTTATAAATCCTATCCAAATTGGAATAGTGTTTGCATATCATCATAAACAACTAAATATTATCATTTTCATGGGTTTTAAGGTATTTATTCAACATAAGATGTTTATAAATCCTACCTAAATTGGAATAGTTTATGCATATCAACATAGACTGCGTAAACAACCAAATATTAACTTAATTTAAATAAGAGCATATAATTTCCTTTTTGATAACTTAAATATATATATATATATCATACATGTTGCTAAATTAAAATTCTTGTTATACTTTCATATAAGATAGTTTTTTTTACATACAAGAACAGAAATAATATAGACTTTATTATGTTTAGAAGATTTGCAGATATTTAAAGCAGTTCACTTAACTTTAGAAGTAAATGGATCAGAGTTTGAATTCTACTGCAATAGAGGTAGTTTAACTTCACAATTATAATCTAAACAGATAACAAATCTTTGAAAAAAATATTCTATAAAAAGCAATAAAATATATTATGGAAACTTCAAATTAATTTATGATAGGTTTCATTAAATATTCTGCAAACGCTATGAAACATTTCGTATAGAAAATAATTACCATTTGATCTTACCTTTAAAATCTATAGTTTATGCACTTAATTCATATAATTTTTTACAAAAACAAGCTTTAACTGCATAAGAAGATATTATATTTGTCCCGCACATACATATAAACTTAAAACATATTAAAACTTACTAGTTCCCTTATAAAGGTTTCAAGACTTTAAAAATTTTTTTTACTATGTTTTAAATCTAATCTATAATTTTACATACATATAACCATTAATAAATTGTTTTACATAGAAAAAAGCATACATCGCACCTAAAATTTTAGTTTTCTTATCAAAATAACCTGCAAAACTTTCATCGAAACAAATGTTTATTATGTTAAAAAAATCAAACACCTATTGATATTACTTTGAAATATTATGTAAATAATAAATTTGAATAAGTTTTACATCAGAAATTATTTTTCGTCAATTGCTAAAGAAAATTTATACTATAAGTTTAAAACGCTTCCTAACACTTAAAATTTTATCGTTCTATAAGGAGTATAATTTCTTTTAAATCATGCATAAACATCTATATATTAACATAATTCACATAATAGCATATGACTTCCTTTTAATAACATAAATATACATATCATAAATGCAGCTAAATTAAAATTCATGATATACTTTCGTATAAGATAGTTTTCTACATGCAATTACCCAAAGTATTTTATCCATACAGCAACATAAATAATACAGACTTTATCATGTTTAGAAGATATTTACATGAGTTCATTTTAGAAGTAAATTGACCAAGGTTTAAATCTTACAGCGGTAGGGGTATACGCAGACAATATTTTTATATGAGAACCTACTTACAATAGATCTTAAAATTAAAATAAGTTTTGTTAAGAATAAAACTCTGCTGTAGATTTTATAATCTAAGCATATACCACACTGTCATAGTTAACATTTTCAAAACTTAATGGTTTAAAATATATTATTATAAAACATATAAAATACTTACGGCATTAGTAGAAATATTCTGCATTGGAAAAAAATCTGGAGCTTATAATTAGCCATACTTCTAAAACGAGACCCAATTGAAAAATATACAAGTCACGTTAGTTAATCTTGATTATTTGCGGTTAATTTTCCGTCACAGTCACAGTTATCTTCTCAAAATGAATCAATGATAAGATAAATAATTATTTTGCTATCATTTAACGAATCGTTCACGTTCCTTTTATTTTATTTGTCAAGAGTTGCCAAGAGTTGGCAACGATTGTAGAACGACTTTCAAAAATCTAACCCCTAGTGTTTACACAAGAAGTAGATTATTATTATCTTATACACGAGAGTATACTGTGGGAAAAGATCAGATAATATGTTTAATCAAAGTTAAACAATTGATACACGTTTTGCTAACCAAAACTTTATTCGATAGGTTAATTTTCAAATCTGAAACAAGCTTTGCTAACTGCTAATACAGTTTATTAATGTTATTAATAGAGTTTTTAATAACGAAGTTGTTCGATTAATGCTTGCAAAACTGCAACTACTAAGTTGATCGAATATATATTAAATTGTATTAAGTTAAAATTCTAGTTTTCACATGAAAAAACATTATGCAACATAAGTATTAAAATTAAGTCTTTGAAATATTCTATAAAAAGTAATGAAATATACTATGGAGACACTTACCCATTGTTGCTAAGCTTGGCATTAATTAATAAAATAATTATAAAGATCTATTAATAATACTTTGAAATATTCTATAAAAGGTAACTTAGAATAATTTTTAAACATGATTATTCTATAAAAAATACAATATTATCAGTAACAGCAGCAGATAGTATATTCAAGATTATTGAAAACAACGTAACAGAGAATAAAATTTTAGATTATAAAGCAACAAAGGCCAATTTTCAAATGTACACTGTCAACCTCTACTATCAGTATTTTACGATTCATTGAAGTGGAAGTTATAGTTAAGTTCTTATTCTCACTTAACATTTTAATAACTTAAAAGTTTAACGTTGTATTGTACAACCAACACTCATCAGAATAATATAAATTGCTAGTAATCTTATCTAATGACGAAATAAAATAAACTATGAGTCATAGAAACTTATCTTATCTGATATAGCGAACCTTTAATTCAGTCGCTTGCTAGATTTTCAATCGGAGAGGGCTGTTTTAGAGTGCTTGTGCTGTTTATCTGTTAGATTATGAAACCTGCATTTAAAAAAATGAAGGAACAGCTTGTTCCCGAAAAAGATTGGTATGAGCAAAATTATGAAAATACAGATTTTTGCATGCATAATTTTGCTGAAGGAATCTTAAATGTTTTAAAAATTGAACAGAGAAAAAAAGAAGTTAATTGCTTCGGCCCATCAATGATAAAATATTTCAATCTTGGATGTAATATTCTTGGATGTAATGTTTTTGCAACTGTCCACATGCATATCAGTGGTGCAGCAGTCCACATCACTAAATTTAAAGAAAGTCACCTACATAAACTTCAAAGGGAAAAAGGAGTGTCAATGCATGGAGATACCTGGATTGAATTTAATAAGAAACTTCCTACCATCTCAACTGAATATAAAGACACTTCATGTATTGCAAACAACGAAATAATCGCTATTATAGATCAGGAAGTGTGTATTCTACAGGGGATGTATCGCATGAAAAATGCTAATTATGACTTAGATTCCGGAATTAAGTTGAATAGATATGAACTAAAACAACTTTGTGATTATGCTTCAGACATTACAGACTGTGTCGAACACACAATTTTATGTCGTACTTTGCCTCACATTCTACAAGAAAATATTGCCGATTCCATCTCCGATTGTTTTAAAGAACATTGTAATGTAGATGATGCGCTTGAAAATTTTTTCAGATGTGTTAAACAAGAACTGTTCAATGTATGTCATAAACTGTTTAAATGTGAAGGATGTATTATGAACCACCCCTCCCAATATCAACATTTGTGTCTAAAAAGCAGTGCTTTAGAAAAATATAAGAGTCTTGGTAAAATACCAATTTTTCATATAAGTATTCAAGATATTGTTAAAAATATATGTGATACATATTGTACATGTGCATACATTAATACTGAAATTTTTAAAAATCTTTGCGTCGATGATTTTAAATACTATTTCGAAAACGGAATAGTTAAAGTGTAAATACTTTTGGATTATTCTAATGATTTGAAATTTCACTCTAAGGAATATCTTTAAGAATTGTAAGAATTGTTTTAGATATGTTAAATAAAGGTTGCTTTAAGGATGAATTATTCCATTTTTTTATGTCTATGTGTGTTTTAATGTAAATGATATCTTAAAAATTATTAATATATCTTTAAATTATAATAAATATTTTTTGATATCATTAAATAATTTTTAAGACATCATTTACATTAAAACACACATAGACATAAAAAAATGGAATAATTCATCCTTAAAGCAACCTTTATTTAACATATCTAAAACAATTCTTACAATTCTTGAAGATATTCCTTAGAGTGAAATTTCAAATCATTAGAATAATCCAAAAGTATTTACACTTTAACTATTCCGTTTTCGAAATAGTATTTAAAGTCATCGACGCAAAGATTTTTAAAAATTTCAGTATTAATGTATGCACATGTACAATATGTATCACATATATTTTTAACAATATCTTGAATACTTATATGAAAAATTGGTATTTTACCAAGACTCTTATATTTTTCTAAAGCACTGCTTTTTAGACACAAATGTTGATATTGGGAGGGGTGGTTCATAATACATCCTTCACATTTAAACAGTTTATGACATACATTGAACAGTTCTTGTTTAACACATCTGAAAAAATTTTCAAGCGCATCATCTACATTACAATGTTCTTTAAAACAATCGGAGATGGAATCGGCAATATTTTCTTGTAGAATGTGAGGCAAAGTACGACATAAAATTGTGTGTTCGACACAGTCTGTAATGTCTGAAGCATAATCACAAAGTTGTTTTAGTTCATATCTATTCAACTTAATTCCGGAATCTAAGTCATAATTAGCATTTTTCATGCGATACATCCCCTGTAGAATACACACTTCCTGATCTATAATAGCGATTATTTCGTTGTTTGCAATACATGAAGTGTCTTTATATTCAGTTGAGATGGTAGGAAGTTTCTTATTAAATTCAATCCAGGTATCTCCATGCATTGACACTCCTTTTTCCCTTTGAAGTTTATGTAGGTGACTTTCTTTAAATTTAGTGATGTGGACTGCTGCACCACTGATATGCATGTGGACAGTTGCAAAAACATTACATCCAAGAATATTACATCCAAGATTGAAATATTTTATCATTGATGGGCCGAAGCAATTAACTTCTTTTTTTCTCTGTTCAATTTTTAAAACATTTAAGATTCCTTCAGCAAAATTATGCATGCAAAAATCTGTATTTTCATAATTTTGCTCATACCAATCTTTTTCGGGAACAAGCTGTTCCTTCATTTTTTTAAATGCAGGTTTCATAATCTAACAGATAAACAGCACAAGCACTCTAAAACAGCCCTCTCCGATTGAAAATCTAGCAAGCGACTGAATTAAAGGTTCGCTATATCAGATAAGATAAGTTTCTATGACTCATAGTTTATTTTATTTCGTCATTAGATAAGATTACTAGCAATTTATATTATTCTGATGAGTGTTGGTTGTACAATACAACGTTAAACTTTTAAGTTATTAAAATGTTAAGTGAGAATAAGAACTTAACTATAACTTCCACTTCAATGAATCGTAAAATACTGATAGTAGAGGTTGACAGTGTACATTTGAAAATTGGCCTTTGTTGCTTTATAATCTAAAATTTTATTCTCTGTTACGTTGTTTTCAATAATCTTGAATATACTATCTGCTGCTGTTACTGATAATATTGTATTTTTTATAGAATAATCATGTTTAAAAATTATTCTAAGTTACCTTTTATAGAATATTTCAAAGTATTATTAATAGATCTTTATAATTATTTTATTAATTAATGCCAAGCTTAGCAACAATGGGTAAGTGTCTCCATAGTATATTTCATTACTTTTTATAGAATATTTCAAAGACTTAATTTTAATACTTATGTTGCATAATGTTTTTTCATGTGAAAACTAGAATTTTAACTTAATACAATTTAATATATATTCGATCAACTTAGTAGTTGCAGTTTTGCAA
The DNA here is from genome assembly GCA_907164885.2 of Dolomedes plantarius. Taxonomy (NCBI): domain Eukaryota; kingdom Metazoa; phylum Arthropoda; class Arachnida; order Araneae; family Dolomedidae; genus Dolomedes; species Dolomedes plantarius. Next base: position 159,802,200 of record OU015491.1, read on the forward strand.
GCATTAATCGAACAACTTCGTTATTAAAAACTCTATTAATAACATTAATAAACTGTATTAGCAGTTAGCAAAGCTTGTTTCAGATTTGAAAATTAACCTATCGAATAAAGTTTTGGTTAGCAAAACGTGTATCAATTGTTTAACTTTGATTAAACATATTATCTGATCTTTTCCCACAGTATACTCTCGTGTATAAGATAATAATAATCTACTTCTTGTGTAAACACTAGGGGTTAGATTTTTGAAAGTCGTTCTACAATCGTTGCCAACTCTTGGCAACTCTTGACAAATAAAATAAAAGGAACGTGAACGATTCGTTAAATGATAGCAAAATAATTATTTATCTTATCATTGATTCATTTTGAGAAGATAACTGTGACTGTGACGGAAAATTAACCGCAAATAATCAAGATTAACTAACGTGACTTGTATATTTTTCAATTGGGTCTCGTTTTAGAAGTATGGCTAATTATAAGCTCCAGATTTTTTTCCAATGCAGAATATTTCTACTAATGCCGTAAGTATTTTATATGTTTTATAATAATATATTTTAAACCATTAAGTTTTGAAAATGTTAACTATGACAGTGTGGTATATGCTTAGATTATAAAATCTACAGCAGAGTTTTATTCTTAACAAAACTTATTTTAATTTTAAGATCTATTGTAAGTAGGTTCTCATATAAAAATATTGTCTGCGTATACCCCTACCGCTGTAAGATTTAAACCTTGGTCAATTTACTTCTAAAATGAACTCATGTAAATATCTTCTAAACATGATAAAGTCTGTATTATTTATGTTGCTGTATGGATAAAATACTTTGGGTAATTGCATGTAGAAAACTATCTTATACGAAAGTATATCATGAATTTTAATTTAGCTGCATTTATGATATGTATATTTATGTTATTAAAAGGAAGTCATATGCTATTATGTGAATTATGTTAATATATAGATGTTTATGCATGATTTAAAAGAAATTATACTCCTTATAGAACGATAAAATTTTAAGTGTTAGGAAGCGTTTTAAACTTATAGTATAAATTTTCTTTAGCAATTGACGAAAAATAATTTCTGATGTAAAACTTATTCAAATTTATTATTTGCATAATATTTCAAAGTAATATCAATAGGTGTTTGATTTTTTTAACATAATAAACATTTGTTTCGATGAAAGTTTTGCAGGTTATTTTGATAAGAAAACTAAAATTTTAGGTGCGATGTATGCTTTTTTCTATGTAAAACAATTTATTAATGGTTATATCTATGTAAAATTATAGATTAGATTTAAAACATAGTAAAAAAAATTTTTAAAGTCTTGAAACCTTTATAAGGGAACTAGTAAGTTTTAATATGTTTTAAGTTTATATGTATGTGCGGGACAAATATAATATCTTCTTATGCAGTTAAAGCTTGTTTTTGTAAAAAATTATATGAATTAAGTGCATAAACTATAGATTTTAAAGGTAAGATCAAATGGTAATTATTTTCTATACGAAATGTTTCATAGCGTTTGCAGAATATTTAATGAAACCTATCATAAATTAATTTGAAGTTTCCATAATATATTTTATTGATTTTTATAGAATATTTTTTTCAAAGATTTGTTATCTGTTTAGATTATAATTGTGAAGTTAAACTACCTCTATTGCAGTAGAATTCAAACTCTGATCCATTTACTTCTAAAGTTAAGTGAACTGCTTTAAATATCTGCAAATCTTCTAAACATAATAAAGTCTATATTATTTCTGTTCTTGTATGTAAAAAAAACTATCTTATATGAAAGTATAACAAGAATTTTAATTTAGCAACATGTATGATATATATATATATATTTAAGTTATCAAAAAGGAAATTATATGCTCTTATTTAAATTAAGTTAATATTTGGTTGTTTACGCAGTCTATGTTGATATGCATAAACTATTCCAATTTAGGTAGGATTTATAAACATCTTATGTTGAATAAATACCTTAAAACCCATGAAAATGATAATATTTAGTTGTTTATGATGATATGCAAACACTATTCCAATTTGGATAGGATTTATAAACATCTTAGGTTAAATAAATATCTTAAAATCTGTGAAATAATCTATGGAATTTAACATTATATCGCAATTTAGGTAATCGTTGAAAGCATGTTAGGTTTAAAATCATATATTAATAGTCTACATTTCTGGATAAAATATAATATTTAGGATTAAAACTTGTAAATTTTATCTTTCAAGTCTTTACCTCTATAAAATGTTTTTTTAATTTTAGTAAGCGTCTTAACATATAATATAGTTTCAAAGTTGGAAAAACGTTTAAGGTTTGAAATATATTCAAAACTGTACATAAACTATATAAAGATACTTAAATTGGTGCATATATTTTTAAGTTTCAGGTTCTAGATGGTAATTGTATAATTTAAAGTCTTCATGTTTGCATATACCCCCTACTGTTGTAGGATTCAAACCATGATTCATTTAATTCTAAAATGAACTCTTGTAAATATCTTCTAAACATGATAAAGTCTGTATTATTTCAGATAATGTAAGAATCTTCTCTATTAACATCGCAAGATAAATTTGATACCTTCTCTTGCAGATTTAATAGTATGGATTGGTATGTTATGTGTATTTAATTTAAATAATTATCTAGATTGAATCATATTTCAGTTTTTATTTCTAATATTAAAAGGAAAAAATAACTCTACTGGGGAATTCCCGCTTTGTTTAAATAATTTTATGTCTAAAAATATCCCTTGTTAGCTTTCATGGAATGCCTTTCAAGATAAGATTAAATAATAATTTTTCTATACTAAATGTTACAATGGTTTTAAAGCTCTATCTAAATTATATTATACTGCAAAGTAATATTCTTAAGAAAAATTAAAGATATTTTAAACTTAACGCTTGTTGTAAAATAATTTCATGTGTAAAAATATCAAGTAAAAGAAAAAAAAATATTCGTTTTAGCCTATCTATGTAAAAATTTCTTATTATTTTGTATTATTTTGCGAATGTATCTATGTAAAATTATATATCACGTTAAAAAACATAGCAAAACAATTTTAAAGTCCTGAAAATAAGCCCTTCCACTAAAAATATTTAAAGTTTTGAAAAATATACTCAAAACCATGTATTAAATTTTCTAAGTTTCATTTTTAATCAATAGATGACGTTATATTTATTTTTGATAATTAATTCTAGTAAATTCATAAAAATATTCGCTCTGTTATAGAATATAATTCAATGAACTTTTTGATAATAATGTAGACTATTGCAGTATGCATATGTCGACAATTAAAAAATTTTTTAGCGTAAATTTAATATCTTCTCTTGCAGATTTAATAGTATGGATTGGTATGTTATGTGTATTTAATTTAAATAATTATCTAGATTGAATCATATTTCAGTTTTTATTTCTAATATTAAAAGGAAAAAATAACTCTACTGGGGAATTCCCGCTTTGTTTAAATAATTTTATGTCTAAAAATATCCCTTGTTAGCTTTCATGGAATGTTTTTCAAGGTAAGATCAAATAATAATTTTTTCTATACTAAATGTTACAATGGTTTCAAAGCTCTATATAAATTATATTATACTGCAAAGTAATATTCTTAAGAAAAATTATAGATATTTTAAACTTAACGCTTGTTGTAAAATAATTTCATGTGTAAAAATATCAAGTAAAAGAAAAAAAATATTCGTTTTAGCCTATCTATGTAAAAATTTCTTATTATTTTGTATTATTTTGCGAATGTATCTATGTAAAATTATATATCACGTTAAAAAACATAGCAAAACAATTTTAAAGTTCTGAAAATAAGCCCTTCGACTAAAAATATTTAAAGTTTTGAAAAATATACTCAAAACCATGTATTAAATTTTCTAAGTTTCATTTTAATTAATAGATGACGTTATATTTATTTTTGATAATTAATTCTAGTAAATTCATAAAAATATTCTCTCTGTTATAGAATATAATTCAATGAACTTTTTGATAATAATGTAGACTATTGCAGTATGTATATGTCGACAATTAAAAAAATTTTTAGCGTAAATTTAATATCTTCTCTTGTAGATTTAATAGTATGGATTGGTATGTTATGTGTATTTAATTTAAATAATTATCTAGATTGAATCATATTTCATGGATTCAAAGCTCTATCTAAATTATATTATACTGCAAAGTAATATTCTTAAGAAAAATTATAGATATTTTAAACTTAACGCTTGTTGTAAAATAATTTCATGTGTAAAAATATCAAGTAAAAGAAAAAAAATATTCGTTTTAGCCTATCTATGTAAAAATTTCTTATTATTTTTATACTAGTATGGAATGTTCTGTAATAAATACTTTTTCCAAACTATTAAATTGATAATATGTTTTAAGTTTCAGGTTCTAGATGGTAATTGTATAATTTAATGTCTTCAAGTTATGTTTAAATGGGTTTAAAGATATATCTAAGTTATATTATACTTGAAATTGATATTAGCATGAAAATTAAAGATATTTTAAATTTAACAGCTGTTTTCAATAATTTTATGCGTAAAAATATCCTTGTTAATATCTTCTCTTATAGATTTAATGTTAAAAGACTTGTAAATACTCCTTTTAATAGAATATTTTTTCAAATATTATTTATAAATTAGATATGTCTTTAAAGTGATAATAAGTAATTATAATTATTTTTTACTAATTACTACTATCGTTAAAAAAATAGTAAGTTAATAATATATTTTAATTTAGAATTTAAACTAAAATAAAACCTTTTACAAAATTAAATTTTAAATGTAGTTGTAATTTTTACTAATAGATGGCGCCTGCAGCGTAAAATTCTCGATATCAGAATTTTAAAAGTTAAATTTATTCACTAGATGTTTTGGTAACAGCGTAAAATCGTTTTACAATCTTAAATATTTAAAGTTCTAGTTTAGTTCAAGTTTTTCCCGCTAGGGGGCGCTTAGTATGTATTATATTAAAAGAAATAATTAATTAATTAACTAATTAAAATAATATAATACCACAGAATCCTCTATCATATTTCTCAAGTTCCCTTTAAAATATTCACTCTTTAAATACCTTATAATACCGTACAATAACAAGACTCGCTGGCTGAGTGGCTAGGGCGTTGGCTTGCCAACCGTGAGATCCCGGGTTCGGTCCTAGCTCAGGACAAACTTTTAAAAATATATATCTTCTGTAAAATTAAATGTAAAATTCAGTTGTGATTTTTATAAAATAGATGGCAGCACTGAAAAAAATATGCCCTGACCTCCAATCCTTGTATGAAATTTAGTTCCCTGTTTAACCGATAGGTGGCGCTCCGCGGAGCACATACTCCCTCTAAGATTCTGCTGAACTACAAGGTTCCAGGTTTTCCCGCTAGGGGGCGATAGCAGCGCTGCCCTCTCCTGATTGGTCCAAATCGACCGCCAGGTGGCCAGCTGCACTCTGATTGGTCCACGTCACTCAGTTAGCTCCGCCCACTTTAAGCCCCTCCCCTTAATCCTGTTGCGGAACTGTCATTTTTATACTACTAAGAACTGTATTTTTAGTACAATGTGGGTTTTTTTAGATCCACTCTGGGTTCATTATTTTTTTTTCTCGCTGGGGTTATCACTCTAACAACAAGACCAATTTCCATGTTTTCATATCTGTCTGGGAATGCATAATAATTTTACTAAGAGAATTGATTTAAATTTATTTCAAGTCTTGTGACTTCTAATAATACCTGCAACATCATACCTGTTGCTTCACTTAAATATTTTCTTTACGAAGACAAAGCACATCAAAGAATTGAGATTTGTTTAATTATTTCCCGACTCCCAATTCATTTAACGCAAGTGTGACAGTTTCACTTTCAGAGTGTTTGTTTTAAAGAAGACAATGAGTGTTCGGGAATGCAACACCCATCGCTTTACGGAATGCCTTCATCAATTGTTTCTTCAATTTTTGGAATGTCTGCTAAATTAGAGTTTACCCTCTGCTGTAGAACTCGTATACATGAACGGTATTTGTAAGACGAATTTCCTTGCCAATACTCAGAATGTTTGACGGGAAAAGATATAAATGGAAAGCGAAATTTTCTCAAAGTCGTTAATAGATGATGTATCATTTAGGTTTTGGAAGCTTGAATAGTTAAATGGATAGTAAAATCAATTTAATGATACTAAAGACATTAATGAACATTATTTGTAATTTTCTCAACGTTGTTAAAGAGGATGTATCATTTAGGTATTGGAAGCTTCAATACCTAAATGGATAGTAAAATAAATTTAATAAGACATACATGAGCACTACTTGTGAAACGAATTTCCCTGCCAATATTCAAAATGTTTGACGGAAGCAGTAATAAATGAAAGCGAAATTTTCTCCAAGCAGTTAACAGATGATGTATTATTTAGCTATTGGAGCTTCAAAAGCTAAAGGAATAATATTATAAATTTAATGACACTAAAGATGAAAATCTAATAAAATTAAATTTTAACTAAATTTCAAAGTAATAATTTTCACTTAATGTACGAGTTTTCGTAAACGCAAATTAACATGAGTAGGATATTTTATTAGATTATGAGTTTGGTCATGCAAACAAATCAAACATTTTCATTTAAAACAAATAAAAGCATATCTGTGCAAGGGTTATAGAATTAAAAAAATCTTCTTTGGAAATGGTAATTATACAAAGAATAACCAGAGCCGCATAATTTTCAAATATTTGGAAATCTGGCCATTTTCAATGAAATTAGAGTCTTTTGACAAAGTGATTAAAACTCAAGTTCAATTTATACATTCTCTTCAGGATTGTTTCGTTAATGCCCTCATTTACATAGCATATTTTCTGTAATAATTTGAGAGAAGAAGTTTCAATTTTATTTCAAGGTACTGATCCTTCAATATGTATTCGAATTACTATCAATGCAAAAGAAGAATTTTAACAAAGTCTATACACAGATATATTGAAAGCTACTTCAAAGGTGATATCAAGTTTTAAAATGAAACTTTCATTTTAGCGTTTCGTAAATGCTATGGTTAGTCGAGAAATAAACTTCGTGTGTACTTTAGAAAGTAAACATTATAAACTTACCTAGATTTTTACTTCTTAGAAGTTTTGACCTTTTCCTTACGGGGTGGGATCACATGTATCCCAGAAATACAGGCCCAAGAATGAATATATATATATATATATATATATATATATATATATATATATATATATATATATATATATATATATATATATATATATATATATATATATATATATATATATATATATATATATATATATATATATATATAACCCTCTTAATGGACGTTCTTACAAAGGGGTAAGGAATTTCCCGTTCTAAAGATGGAATCGGAAAAAAAGACCCTGTAAGCTAAAGGGTAAATTAACATTTGTTTGTATGTTTTAACCAGTAATCCATATAAGAATTATTCTTAACAATTATTTCTTAAGAATGCATCAAAAATTTTGCCGTTATATTTAAAATTCAAGGGTTTAACATGCTCTTATGATTTATGTATAAGCTAATTTATTAAAATATTAAAAAGTATACACAGTTTGTAAAGTAGCAAAATAATATAACAGAAAGATTAATTTTTACTGTTGAGTTTGAAATATATATGTGAAAAACGATATTTTAAAAATAAAATAAAAATGGATCCCATCGTATCTTGATTCTTTCTTCATTGAGGCAATGACGAATGTATCTTTAGAGTTTATTCCCTGCAAGGACTTTCAAAATATACATATATCGTTGAATACTCCCTCGAAATCTTTTGCATAGAACTTTCAAATCGTTTCAAAGCAATGAATTCCCTCCATCGGCGATGAGTTTTGAAGTAATAAAATTTGAATAAGGGGATTGAATTCCCCTGGTGCCATTTCTGCAAAAAGCATTCGTAGTCCTGTGTTATATAATACATAATTTCAAATAACACTCTTGTGGAATCTCATGAAAATTCCGAAATATCCTTCTTTTACCAGAGCAGTCATTGTGAAAGTTGATTTACTAATAAAAAATTTTCTTACAGAACAGGAGAGCGTTTTCAGAAGAGTATATGGTAAAAATAAACGTATTCCGAAATTGCATTTCAAATGTTGAGCGTCAAGTATGAATAGGGGTATCTGGGATTCTTACTGTGAGAATGTCTTAAATTCTTAAAACCGGAAATGTCTGGTTGAGGTAAGTCATACATTCTCGAATTTGATTTATTTGAACCGAAAAATGTCTAAGAAACTTTACTTTTACACTAACTCATAAATAGAAAATTATGAATAGAGCTACTTATTTATGGCGTTTCCCAGTGGATGTTTTTAGTTAATTACGTAAAATAAAACAATTATATACCCTAATATCACTTCTTTGTTACATGTATTTAAAAGAAACATGTTCAAATTTTTTTTTTATTAAAAAAAAAGAGTTTCAATTTCAAACTCTCATTATTTTAGAATTTTTTTTAACTTTCTTGGATTTTAAGGTTTTGAATTGAATAATTACTATATATTTGTCCGTATAAAGAGATTTTAGGAGTAAAACAATAATTTGTAGTTAATAATATTTGATCTTTAATTGAAGTTCGTTGACTTCTGAAGTCGTGTTCTTTTCGAAAACTTATAGGACATGAGGATCTCAAACATAGAGGAAGAAAATTAAAAAACCATGCAAGCATATAAAGGCCTTACTTTTACAGTATTGAAACTGCATTTCTGTTCATTTTGAGATACAGAGCCTTAAATTCTAATGAGTGCTGAGAAATAACAGCTGAAGTAAATTTATAATGCTCTCTTTTGACAGCAGAAGTAAGCTGGAGGTGTAGAAGTTTTAAATAAGATAGAAATGACTTGTATGAACATGAAAGTAAGGATAACTCCATTTTTTAAAAAGTGGAGTTGGCCCACTATTCAAATAAGGCCTTTATATAATGTGTAGGTACAGTTCCAGAGAAATTAAATGTAAGTTAAACATTAGTACCTCTAGATTAATTGTTTCATATTGTGTAATATATATTATAGCATTTCAGATCCTTAAAGCAAGTGATGCAGTGTAAGCATATTCTGAGATATCATTTAAGGATTTTTATCAGTGCATTTTTTTCATTTATTTGTCCTATTTTTAATTCATGAACGAATGAAAAGTATTCTTTCATTGAAATAGGGAACGTTTAAGCTAAATATTAAAAATATGACTTGTGTCGCAGATTTCAAATTAATGCAACTAAAACAAATTTTAAATATGTTGCATAGCACAAGCAGAATTCTAGATGAATTGCTCAGTTTGCGGGGTTTTTTTTTAGTGACAACATCGGAACTCATATTAAGGAATACAGTTCATTGTGCAAACGGAAACCGGTAAAGGTAATGAAGTCCTTGGCGTAGTTTTGCGAATTTTCAAAACTTTTCCAAATTCACACTGAAATACAATAGTAACGACACCATAGCGGACAACAAAATTAAGTGTGTACACACAATATACAGCCAGTTTTAGTCAATTCATATAACATACATATTTAAGAATAAATCCTACTGGCACTGGGCACCGGCTGGCAAAGAAATAGGGCCAGCGATCTGAACGTCGATGGTTCAATGCCCGTCGCTCACAAAAACACCGACGTGTACACTAATGGCGGATGGTGCACGGAAAATATCTGTGGTAGCTGCAATGTCCTCCAAGTGTTCCGATCTCGTCACTTGACTCGGTTCAAAATTACAGGACCGGTGTTCTTCGATGTCAAGTCAGTTTTCAGCCGTAGTGGACCTCGCCTTAAAGTGAAGCTTCTTACTACCTTCGCCAAGGTTCAAGGTCCTTTGGACTTGATGTAGGCTTTCCTACACCAAGGGGACTGGAAACAACAACAGGATAAATCCTGAAGGGTATTCTTTCCTCTGTACTTAAACAAAAGAACAGGATATTGTGATGGAAAAAATAAAACAAAAAGAAACAGTTATAATAAAAAGTCATCAGTTATAGGTTTGTTTCAGTTGACAATAATAAACTGTTGGCGCCTCTGTCCCCGATGAAAAGTCTGTTAAATACAATTGCAATGAAGCGCCTTCGATTTAAAAGAAAAAATTAATTTTATATTTTAAGAGAGCTAAATTGATCGAAGGCTGTTTCCATTACATTTCGTAAGAAGGTTAGGAAGCCGCCTTTGATTATAGGACGGGACCGACGTCTTTGTGGTTAGCCAATTTAAAAGCGGCTGAGCGCGGTTGGGGGTCTGTTGATCGTAGACACAGATAGTAGTTGGTACCGAGTTTGACTTTAAACTACAAAGCCTATTATGAACAAATTTATGAGACTTAGTGTGTGGGATCTACCGCAGAACACGTGGAGTGGACGTTGGGTGGTCTTGAGTGACGAATTGAAGGGTGAACTTGTTTGGAGAGATTATCCAATCAAAAAAATGAAATTTGAAACTAAGTGGTGGAATTGTGAAAGCTTTTTGAATGGATATAGGATTATTGAGAGGCGTGGACAACGATATGAAAAAATGAAATAAATAGGAGACTTAGGATTTTTTCCGGGATACACTTCTGCATGCGGCCCGGGTTCCCTTTTCCCTGGTGCTTAGCATTGCAGGCGATGATGAGATTGCCTATTTAACTGTCGAAGACCGGTTAAGCCTTCCCGGGAGTTTGCCGATAGGAATTTCGTTTTTGTGGTGCGGAGATCCGGTTGATCCTTCCTGGTATACTCGCATCAGGATCCCGTTTTCGAGAGAAGTTATTTTGCTGCTGAGAAAAATCTGGTTGCTGCCTTCACCGATAAATAATTTGAGAATAGAGGTGGAGAGAATTGCGACTTCACGATGGAGTGCCAATTCGAGTCATCACGGAGATGAAAGGAGCGGAAGAAGCAGACGATAGATGCCTACGACAGTATAAAGAGTTGAGTTGAAACTTTCCTACTTCATTACAAAAGCCTAATTTTTGTGTGTTTTTGGCGAATTTTGATAACTTCGTCAAATTACGGCAAGGGGTACCCACTTCTTTACATTTACCTGGAAACCTAAATAAAGACCCATAGAAATGAGATGTTGTAACGTTATTAATTTGTCTTTCGGAATAATGACGCATTCAGATTCAACAAGATATATTAAGATCATGTACAGAAAGAAATTCACATGCTGTTAGAAAGTGTAAAAATTTTAAAAAGTAAGCCTTAGAGGGGAAAAAACCTAAATTAATTTTTGTTATCGGTTTATAATTATAAATTAATTATGTATAGATATACGTGATTTTAATTTTAACAACTATAATATTATACTCTCCACTACTATACTATCGACAACTAATAAAATACTTATTCGTAATAAAAGTCATCCTTTAACAATTTTCAACTGATTGCTATAATTAACACTAGGTTGTTATTATCATTACTTTGACAGTTTGCTTATCGGTGTTTTTAAACGAATTTCCAATTTAAGGGAAAATGCGGCAGTGTACCTAGGCATTAAAAAAAGGTTTTACAGCAAAACCTTGGTGGCGTGTAACCAAAGAACTTAAAAAGTAGTTATGTAGAAATGCCTTCTTGAGATTTAACAGAGGAATATAAAAGAGAGGCATATTTAACCCCTTATTGAGGATTTAAAATCTCGTATTGAGAAATTTTATAGTCTCTTTATTATTACTTCACGACACAAATTAGACTCAAAGGGATGCCAACCGTATTTGGAGATAAAAAACTCTTTCGTAATTTCTATTGTTCCGGATGCTTTTAAGGACAGTAAATTGATAAAATTTTGTTCGACTTTTATTTTGGAAAGAAGATTTAAAGAGTAGACATGAGATTAACATTTTTGTTATTTGTTCCCTGGGAATATTTAATAAATTTAGTGCACATTAATAACTTTAAAAGGAGAAAATTACACTGAAGAAAATAGCTATTAAATTGTTTAACAGCTATTAAAATCATTTGTAGCATTTCCATATATTTTTTTACGAATAGATTTTTTTAAGGGCAGATTTCTAGACGTTCAAGATCTTTTCCCTAGAATTAAAAGTAGAATATGATGTAAGTAATCCTTCGCACGCTTTACGTGGAACAAGTTTTATTCGTGAAATCACTTTTATTAGTGATTCATAGGATGTACGTAAATTCAACAGCAAGGAAGTAAAATTTAACACAGGCTATTTTGAATATGTACACAGTATTATGTCATATAATATACACTCTGTGTACACAATGAGTAGTAGTAATTTAATTGTTACTTAATTATTTTATTGTTGCTATCCAAGATGTTTAATTCATCATACTGCTACAATATCAAGGGTTCAAAAACGACTTACTGGATAAAGAGGGTTAGAAAGAAATATTGAGGGTCATAGTTCTTTCGTAAGTTGGAATCATATTTTGATTCTTATTCTTTGGAATTATTCTGAATGTTATAGCTCACAACCTTATTCTCGACCAATCTAAAGGAGGGATAATGCTCTCCGAGGTCATGTTCGTGTTAGAGAGGATAAACACATTGTTGACAGGTACTCAGTAAACTCATACTTATACACGCAAATGTTTGGGTTGGTTGGTTGGTTGGTTGGGGTTTTATGGCGCAAGGTCCAAAATAGGACATAAAGCGCCGCAAATGTTTGGGACGTATCAAGATAAAGGAAAGTCTTATAGGAGCAATTTTCGATCAACCGAACATCATTGATTTGCATAAAATCTATCTTTACCTGACCTTATCTTTATCTATGACCTTAATGAGTTTCAGGTAAATCCTCACATTTTATCATTTAAACTGTTAATCTAAGACCCTGATAAAAGAAAAAATATTTCAGAAAATAAAAAAGGCTGTGCTTTATTCCAAAATTTCAAGCTTTGCCGGTAACCTGAATAAATATTTAAATAAAATTGTCGGTCAACAATGGGTTAATTACTTCCGTAATACAGATGCAACGATGTAAAATGGGTGGTATTTTCAAGAATATGAAGCTTCTATTTATTACAAATCGCATATTTAAGCCGATATCAATATTGGATAAAACTTAATAACCGATTGTAATATACTTTCTTATGTCTTTGGATTATATTAACTGATGAATAAAAATCGTGGTCTAGCTTGGTGAATATTTATAACAATGAAATATGAAAAAGCCTCTTAATGGATTACATTTACAAAGTAATTTAATTATGGTCAAGTAAAACTACAATCAGAAAATGAACAAGGTAACAGAAATTATATTTTACTCTCAATTTTCCTTTTTTACGTCTTTTCTTCGGACATGAAATGCCCTAGCGTTATTATTATTCTATATATGACCCAGTACTAGAAAAATCGCAAACCCCTTTCGGAAAGATGTTGAGAATTCTAACTATGAGTCTTTGGTTTTCCTTTAGCTATTGATTTTAAGAGCTGACTGTTTGACATGAGATAGTCAGAAATATTTTAAAATGCTATTTTGTCTATCATTTTTATAGATTGCATTTGATCTCTTCAAGTTCATCTCAATAACAATAATATAGGGCACATTTCAAAGAATATGACTTTTTTACAAATCTAATTGACTAAATGCTAAACACCAGAAAATAAAAAATTTGGAAGAGGCTGAAAATAACAAATTGCCTATCACATACTATATATATATATATATATATATATATATATATATATATATATATATATATATATATATTGCAACACCATAAGGAAGGGTGATAAAAACGTCAAATTCACATGAAAATAAGAAGACGCTGGGATAGACAGATGATTAGCATTTAACGCAAACGAACGATGCAGGAGGGACAAACAGCATCTCAAACTCTGTATAAATCGAAAGTTACGCAGCGGGATTCTCATTCGGAAATCGCATTTGATTGTTGGATGTTTGTGAGAAGATCGCGTTATACCTTGTTAAGAAGGGAAACGGCTACAACCCCGTGTCGGAATTCTATAGCGGCAAGATCGTGGCCTATCGCGAGTGAGGTTTATCGTTCCGCGATGTTGCTACTCGCATTGGTCGGAATCCAACGACTGCCATGCCAATATACACTGCTGGCCACCCAAATTGCAACACCAAGAAAGACAAGAGATATCACAACAAAATTTATTTTGTAGATAACATGTTGACCAAGTATCAAATGATTAAATTTATAGACTTCTGTGAAGTGTGGTTCCTGCCAAAATCAGTAGCCAGAGTAACCGCCATTGTTGGAGATCTCCGCTGCAACACGCCTCGGCATTGATTCAAAGAGACTTTGGATGAGTTCTTGGGGTACAGCAGACCAAGCAGCTTCCACACGTTGCCAAAGTTGATCTGCTGTGGCAGCTGGGGATGGAATCTGAGTCAATCGTAGAGCAACCATGGACCACATGTTTTTTATCGGCGAAAGATCCGGAGAGAGAGGCGGCCAGGGAAGCAATTCAATCTGGCGATTGACGAAGAACCGTTGGACAATGCGTGCCACGTGTGGTCGCGCATTATCCTGTTGAAATATGGCTCTGGGCAAGCCCTGAAGGTAAGGAAGGACAACTGGCTCCAACACCTCGGAGATGTAGCGCTGGCTGTTTAAAGTACCGGCAATGCGTACTAGAGGTGTGCAAGAGTGATATCCAATACCGCCCCATACCATAATACCCGGTGCAGGACCAGTGTGGCGGTGCATAACGCAGCTGTTCAGCATCTTCTCTTCACGGTGTCTCCAGACTCGAATGCGACCATCGTGGTGTTGCAGACAGAAGCGTGACTCGTCAGTAAAGACAATTTCATTCCATTCTGCAGTCCACATCCTTCTATCATCGTACCATTGGCGGCGGAGACGTCTGTGGTTCTGCGTCAAGGGTAGACAAAGCAATGGACGTCTTGTGGAGAGACCACTCTGCTGTAAACGGCGTCGAATGGTACGCGCAGACACTGGATGATGCGATACAGACTGCATGTGCTGTGCTGTGGTTCGTGATGTGACTGAGCGATCCGTCACTGCCATACGCACAATTTGCCTGTCATCACGTGAAGTGGTGCACTGAGGTGGATGCGATCGAACACGCCGGTCCGTCGTACCTTCCTGCATCCAACAATCACATATCCGCATTACAGTTGTTTCGTCCAACACGACTACCGATTTCCCTGAAAGATAATCCACAATCTCGGTAGGCCACTATCCTTCTCTGTCGAACTCGGATACTTGATCATAAGATGATCGCTGTTTTGGACGAGGCATAATTGATCGTTTTTTTGAAAAAACCACAAGAAAAACACAATTTCCAAACTTGAAATCGTCTATATCTCCAAGCCTTAAATAGCGCTTTGAAGTGGCGCCACAGGAGCGCGGGATGTGCGTCTGTGCTGAAATTCTAATCATTTGCATATCTCACCTCCGCTAATGCATGGTGTAAATTTCATGTTATTTGCATGTTTCCTTCAGGGTGTTGCATTTACAGTGGCCAGCAGTGTATAATCGATGGGTTCATGAGGGTCATACTAAACGCCATTCAGGATCTCAATGGCCTCGCGCCACTAAAGCACGAGAGGACAGTGATGTTGTTAGGTAGACCTTCCTAGATCATGCAGCCACATCAATTATTTGAGTCAGGAAATGGGCGTGTTTGTAGCAGGACGAGTATCCGCCCGGATAGTGCGACGACGTCTGAAGCAGCACAGACTGTCTGCCTGGCGACCATTATTGCGACTTCCTTTGACACTTCATTATAGAGACGCACGGCGACAGTGGTGTGCCCAACGACATAACTGGATATAGGAGTGGCAACACGTCGTCTTTTCAGACGAGTCTCGGTTCTGCGTGTAGCATTATCATGGACGTATCCGTGTCTGGAGACACCGAGGAGAACGGACGTTGACTGCTTGCTTTCGATACTGTCATGCGGGCCTTGCACCTGGTGTGATGGTACGGGCAGCCATTGGTTACACGACACGAACACCTCTTGTTCGCGTCGTTGGTAATCTTAACAGCCAGCGTTACATTTCTCAGATCTTAAGGTCCGTGTGTTAAATAAATTTTAATCTTCAAGAAGTAAATTTCTTTCATTAACCCTTTTTATTTTATTTATGATTATTTATTACATTATTCGTGCACCTCTAGGACGGCTCGGCCAGAACTGAGGGTGCTATTAGTTCACCTACACTAAGTCCCTCTGAAAGTAACCAAAGATTCTGGCAATTTAAATGCAAATGTCTTCATTGGCAAATCCACCACACTGGCAGCAACAATATTATTCGTACATTTCAACGAAATGTAATTTTAGATCGACAATATGGTAAGTATAGACTATAATGTTATTAATGTTTGTCTATATTTGTGCATTACTTTCTCAGCACAGAAAGCGTTATGAATATTTCAGTCACTTCATATTTTGCATCCTACAAGGTTTCCATAGTAAATATAAATTCGGTGTGAATTCAGGCACTCTGTGAGAGACGGTGGCAGCATTTCAAACGTTCATATTGCATTTTACAAAATTTAGTTTAAAAAATCAGAGCACGTGTATCTATTGGGGAAAAATATGGCCTTTCATGAATTTTTAAAATATAAGTGGACAGAACAATTTACATGGAAAATTTTATTTACAGAATCAAGGGAGCTTTATTATAAATGCTATCGTTTATAAAACTTGATATTTCTGTAATCTACTTGATATACGAATAATAATATATTAAAACATATTTAAGGTAACTTTCTATATATTTTCAAAACACTCAGGTGGAAAAACCGAATTTGTATGCAGAAGAAATGTGCCGGGAAAAAATATATATGAAAAAATGTGTTCTGGATAGAGAAAAAAACATACACAACCCGAAACTCTCTTGAGAACAAGTAAAGAATATTAATAACTTCATGTTTTGCTGCTCTAAAGTAGGGCATCCAACGTCTCAATAAATCCACCGAAAAGTGAAAGAAAAAAAAATATGTATATTCTTTACCTTCACCCTGTCTGAAATACCAAGATAAGCTGCAAATTACGCTGAACATGAATTTCAAAGTAGCGTAAAAAAAACCGTATTTAAGTCAGAAGTTCAAACTTTTATTCTGGTATTAGAGTTTGACATTTCTGTGTCAGAATGCAAATGTCAAAAACGTAATCCTATTTCTTCCACAATCACATTTTTTTTTCAAAATTAAGTGGCTGTAATACATATATAATTCTTAATTTTTTTAATTTTGTAATATGTTCGCTTTAACCTTCCTACCCTGAATGGGTCGAATGGACCCATTTTCATAATTTAATTCATGATAGCTCCCATGGATTTTAATTATGACACCTTATTCTTTGAGTATTCCTCAACTAGATAAATTTGTTTAGTTTATAACTTTTTCAGACTTGGAGAATTGTTTTTTTTAACAACATAAAACCTGACATTTTACCTGAATGGGTCTAATCGACCCATTTCAGTAATATTCACAGAAATGCATAAAATGAAATTTATTATTTTTGGATGGTCTGTATTTCGAATAATCATTAATAGATGGTGCTACGATACTGATATACACATATAACGTTCTACTTGTTTGACATGTTTTGCCATTTTATTTTACAATATGGTGCCTAGTAAGCGTGGTCCTTATGAAGAAGAGATCCTAATGAAGAAGGAACTTGGTAATCAGCTGACCGAACCTTACAGAAATGTTAGGATGAAAAAAATATTCCAGTTACAATAAAGAAGAAATTGACGTTTGCAGTAGGTGAAAAACCTGGAAATAGCAGTACACTGAAACGAGGAAGATGCAAAGAATGCGGTCCAAAGAGAGATCGAAAAACGCAAACGAGGTGTGCTTCATGCTTAAGTTTTCTTTGAGAAGAGCATGTAAATGTGTACGGTAAATCTTGTTTATCTTAAAAAATGTATCAAGGAAAATGTAAGTGAACCATAATATATTTGTAAAATTTCTATTATTTACCATGTTTTTAAACCCTTAACAACGCTCATACAAACAAGCGGTTGAAACGGAGGGGGGGGGGTCGGCAAAAATGAAGAGGAGATTATAAAAGATATAAAATGTGTTGTTTCTATTAATAAATACAAAATATGTAAAATAAAGCTATATAAATATATTTGTTATGACCTAGAATAAATATAAACCAAACTGGGTCCAATAGACTCATACAGGCAAAACGAAACTTTTTTCGACAGAGTAGAAAGGTTAAGCATAATAGAATTTTAGGAATATTTCAAATGTAATAAGGTATTTCAAATTGAAAATAAAATATCATGTGTGACGTTTACTGTTTCCTTTACCCTTAAGGTAATGTATATACTAAGCAATGAACTCACCATTGACAAGATCCCAGGAGGGTTTCTACATTAAACTATTTATTACAACACAATTAGACTACATAAGTACCGCACTCAATTTCCAGCAGACAACGGGGAAATATTTCTCGCCTGTGTTAATCTTGGTAGTTATATTACGGAAACCCTACCAGAATTCAGCCACGCCACTGATTTTGCATACGCCACACTAACCTTCTTGTCTTCACTTTATCACCAGGTCGCTCGAACAATAGCTAACTTCAAAAAGTCTTCGGTAAACGTGATAATGTATTGTCCGGCACAGCGATATTCACTCCAACTTTTTTCGTTCACTGATCTCCTCTGTCCGACCTCGCCTCATAATGTTTTTTCTCTCACTCTCAAGCGGTTACACCACTCACGGGAATTCCCGTCTAGTAGGAACGCGCTGGTCATTTGCATAAGACGCTTCTTCTTTTTAAAACGGAGATTTATTTAAACCAGAGGGGTTAATTTTGATTCAATACCTCACACGTTCTTACTGTTTAATGAGGCTATTGTTAAATATGTTTCACTATCATATCGGAACAATAAAATTAATATTGTAATCATTTGTAAGTATGATAAATTTTTTAAAGATGCGATACTAAGCTTTATGACATGCTTTATACGTAAATTATCGCAATTTATTATCCTCATTTTAAATATGTTATGTATAACCGAATAAAATATTTCATGATAAATATTAATCTGGTCTTTTCTCTACATATGTATATGCATGTTTGTGTGTACACCGAATCCCCGCATTGATTATTATACGTGTGCGTCATAGAGCACAGATAATCCATATATAGAATTATGTACCGTTAAATATTAACCACACATAAAGGTTTAGAAAACATCAATTAAACTATACATAGATTTTAGTTTTTCAGGAAAAAGGTGACTAATCTTTTTCTGAAAGCCATATTATCATATTCTGGAATAGATTGTACCTCATTTCAACGCTCTTACTTTTGTAATACGTGCAATACACGTCAATTCATAATCAGGATATTAACGTAAAATGGAACGTATTGATTATGAGTATTGATTAAACAACCATTTTGCGTTAAGATGTATCCCAAATATGGCGTTGGGAAGATAATATAAATGTGCGAATGGAAGAAATAAAATTTAATGTTCTTTTACACTGATCCAGGTATAAAATTCAGGCAAATATATGTAAAAAAAAGTATTGAGAAAAATCTTTTATTTTTCCTCTTGAGTGACGTAGTCTTTTTCGAACGGTGTCTCATGAGGTATGCAATAAAGGATCTTTTCGAAAGGAAACAAAGTCAAACAAAAAGCTCTGAGTCTCGCAGGAAATTCTAGAAATGGCCTTTTCAATCGACTTCAGCACAATTATCACTGACTAAATTCACTGATAAGAAGGTAAATTTCATTTATAATTATGATTGAATTTATTTCTGTTGTTTTAAAATAAAAATGATCCATGCAATATTGTAAAATATGTTCTATAGTTCAAAAACATCAAATAGTTAAGTTTCTGTTTTTCTTCGAAACGTTTATCCAAAGTATTAGCATATTTAATAAGAAAATGCTATTTATTGCAGTTACATAACAGATTTTGATGTCAGCGGTTTGAATATTCCTGTGAAGTAGTGATTTAGTCTTGTAGGATATATAATTACAATTAGCATATAAGTATTGGTGTGCATTTAAAGAATAATATCAAATAACGCTAGTAGATAATTGAGGCGTTCCCGTTCAAAAGAGGGTAAGTGCCAAAATTTCCAAAAAGTATTTTTTCACTGATACAAGGTTTTTTTCCAAGGCTTATGGCATGGGAAAGGAGGTAAATGCCTAGCACGGAACTAAACCAAATTATCTAGGCGATTATCTCCCTTTTCCACGCCACTAGCCTTTAAAAACCCTTGTATCAGTGAAAAAATACTCTTCGGAAATTTTGGCACTTACCCTCTTTTCAACGGGAACGCCACAATTTATTTACACCTAAGTTATGTAAACCTCTTAACTAATTGAACACAATTGTCACACATTTTATGATTCAATATATCGTGCGAGAAGCATTCACTCTAATTTAAGTTCGAAATTTCTTTAGGCATTGCTGCTCATCGAAAAAATGAAAAAGAAAGGGATGAAATGAAACCATGAGTTTAATAAAATTTCATACATATTGTAATGATCTTGACACTGACATTTAACTCAACTCTTTTTATTTAGACCAGACACAAAATCACTAATTATGCTTTGAGGCTCTTGTTATTTTAGCACGATGGCCGAGAGGCTAGATCACTATCTTTCGGTGCAAGAGTCTATGTGTTCGATTTCAGCTATCGGTATGGATGTTTGAAAACGTTCGGAATAAGCTTTAAACTGTAGGTCCATATCTAAATAGTAAAAGATGATCCGAATGGCAACAGATGACTCTGATACTCCAAACCCCAAAACTAACCAACTATTAACCACTCGTATGGTTTAAATGATTTTCCAATGCCCAATATAGTCAAATGGTTTATACAAGGTGCGGACATTAATTTTCAGGACTGATGTAATAACTCCAGATAATATTACATGAAATACACACCCATTTAATATGTTTCGAAGTAACTCCCACCTGCGGTAATTCAATTCTGTTCTCGGCAGTATAAGTTTCGGAAACAACTTTTAAAGTCCTCTTTCGGAATACTCATTAATGTGGACGTCACCGTTTTCTTGATGGCTTCCACATCCTCAAATCTTGTTCCCATCAACAAATTGGCCCAGCATGAGGTAGTGGAGATGCAGCATCCTTCATACTCTCCAAACATAGCACCGACAGCCTTTTTCTTGTTTCCAAAATTGAAAGATTTCCTGAAGGGAAAAAGATTTGAGGATGCCGAAGTCATCAAGAAA
Source organism: Dolomedes plantarius (assembly GCA_907164885.2). Taxonomy (NCBI): domain Eukaryota; kingdom Metazoa; phylum Arthropoda; class Arachnida; order Araneae; family Dolomedidae; genus Dolomedes; species Dolomedes plantarius. The sequence continues at coordinate 159,823,304 of OU015491.1, forward strand.
ACGTTGACGTCCACATTAAAGAGCATTCCGAAAGAGGACTTTAAAAGCTGTTTCCGAAACTTATAGAGCCGAGCACAGAAGTGCATTACGGCAAGTAGGAGTCACTTCTAAACATATTAAATGGGTATGTATTTCATGTTATATTTTCTGGAGTTATTAGATCAGCCCCGGAAATTAATGGCCGCACCTTGTATGTACACTAGATTGCTCTCTAAAATTTATCCCATGAAACAACTTCAACATTTGAACTGATTACCTCCTTCATTTAATTGCTTCCTTTTTCATTTCTGAATATTTCACATTCTTTATAACATACTGACTTTTTTACTCCCTGTAACACCTGTTGTGTTACTTAATACCATTGCGTTATATGTGGTCTAAGAAATATGGTGTTGCAGAAAAAAAATCTATTTAATTTTATTCCCCAAATTTATACCTTTATCTACATGTGTATCCACCTTTTATCAGAAAAATTATGTCTTCCTCTATTGCAATCGAGTAATTCTAGCAATTATACTATTAGCTGCGATGAACTCGCCTCATTACCGAAAGTCAGGTGCTAGGCGAACAAATAAGCGGCTACGTTAAATAGTAGGGGAACTACTGACAAGCGCTTCTCCTCACTAATCCTCTGTGTAAACCTAGTGACCGTAACGGCCGTTTCGGAAACGGGAAGCAACTATTAAGGAATTTTCTGTTCAGAGCATTTTCAAAATAACGTCAAAAAGTAAAGAGGAGTGAACGGATATTTAAAAGTAAAATTAGCACTTGCTGTCTCGTTGAAAATTATTCATGGAAGTAATAAATTTTTTAACACATAGAGCTTGCTTGTTGTATTCGAGAGAGAAAATAATTTTAGTCTTCAAAAATGCTTGTTTACATATTGTGGTTTGTTTAAGTATATATTTATTCTTTTAATATTTTAGTTTGCTTGGGAAGTTAAAATTAGCAATTGTTATGATTTATTGTTTTTACTAAACTTTTCAAAGCATCGTCTTATTTGGGAAGCAGTTTTAAGTTTGAACAATTATTGACTACATTGTTTAGAACATAATTAACTGAGCAGAATCGTAACACGTGCAGTTCAAGAGAAATTCCCTCCAAATTTGCATTTTTAAGGTATCTGGAGCAGTCTTTTTCAAAAACATACAATACTGATTAACTACTCGTGCATATATTTTTAGTCGAAATGTAATATTAAATCATAAAAACAAATATCAATTTGGCAAAAATTTCGTGACATTTTAAAATATAGGGAATTTTTAATAATTTTTTGTACAATTTAGTGCTTACGCCAGAGATCCTGCACTCCACACAACTAAATATGTTTTAATTTCCTTTATACTATATACTACTTGGACAATTACCTGTGTTCAAAACTAAAATTTTTACAATATTTCAAAAATATCTTTGAAATTTACCCCCCAAGAAATGAAAAAACACAGATTATTTTTTAACGTTACCTTTCTTTACCCGTAGAATGATTAAATTAACACATATCACTTAGCTGTTTGGCCAAAACATACTTAGTGATATGCAAAACTCTATTGCGAAATTTCATAGAAATATATTGAAAACATTTTAAATTATCAGCTTTCTCGTTTACAAAAGTAACTGGAAAATGAGTTTTCCAGAAAATGCATTTAACCCTTTCAGGGGCAACAAACTCCACTGTTTGCACGATGTAGATTTTTTCCCCGATTTTTTTAACCTAAATAATCTTGAAAATTTTTTAATTAAAGGTTGCAAAATGTTTTTGCTTCTTTAAACTGATAACAGATGGCAGAACTAGCCACTTTTCTGCTAATTTAACTGGAATAGATTGCATGCAAGGGGAAAGAAGACTAGATTTAGGCGTTTGCACTGTGCAAACGGCGCCCCTCAAAGGGTTAAAGATGTGTACTTCCGGTATTTTAACATAGCTTTGGCTTTATTAAATTGGCTATAATTTCTCAGCCTATGACCGTACGAATAAAAGTAAAGCATTTTTAGAATCCTTAAAGACTGGCCTTTGAATTAAAGCAATGAAAATAATTTCAAAATTTTGAACCAAAACAGCCATTTCAACGTAGGCAGTCCCTTTAACATAAAGCTTTCACCTAACTGAGATCGAGTGATAATTATTTGTGCCACCTTCTAAGATATAATAAAATGTTAACGGAATGCTCACAACAAAAACAAAGTTGTAAGAACGGAAAATATACCCTTTAAAATCCCCAAAACTTAAAAGAATAATGTTCATAATAGGTTACATACTTGTTCAAAGCATCCTTACAGCATATCTAGCTATTTAATATAAAATCATTAAAGAATATATTATTAAAAATAAAATTGACTGAGCAGAATCAAAACACGTGTAGTTCACAAAAAATTCCCTCCACACTTGCATTTCTAACAGAAAGTTTCAATCTGACTCAGATGGGGTGCTAATTATTTGTGCTTCCTTCGAAGATATAATTAAAAGTTAAAAGAATGCTCACAACAAAAACAAAGTTGTAAGAACTAAAAGTATATCCCTCCAAATACCCAAAAAGTTAAAAGAATAATAATACAATACGTTACGTACATGATTAAAGCATCCTTACGTACATGATTAAAGCATCTACCTATTTAATATAAAATCATAGAAACACAGATACCTAAAAAACAAACCTATGACTGAATAATAAATTATAAGCAACTGAATAATAAATTATAAGTTGCTTATAATTTAGTCTATGTTTACTTCAGAAAAATACACCGTACGGCAAAATATTCATATCTGAATACGGAAGATCCAAATGAAGCTATCAACGAAAAGATTATTCAAAGGATAAATTTCAGTGCAGAGCAAACCAGACTTCAAACTTAGAGCTTATTTGTAGCATTTGACACTTCACAGATGTTCTGAATGCCCTAAGGACACCGATGGACTGCTGTTGAATGGAATCTAGTTAATTCAGGGGTGATTGTCTTGCCGATGCATTCTCAACAGAGACATAATTGAGTCTAGAATAAACTAGCATTCCAAAGGTATGTAGCTTGAAGAGATGAAATTAGGTTTGCTCTATTTCATTTCAGCGGTGTTTTACAATATTTTCTCTCATTAAATGGCGTAATTGGAGAAAACTATACAATGATTTACTGTATAAATAGTGAAGCAAATGTATAAGTTTGAAATACGTGTATAAATAAATGAGTTAGAGATATCCTTAGTTTGAATATTGCTTAGTTTGATTTATACTTACTTTGAAAGAAATGCATATGTATGCATATTTGGCTTTTCATTAGGATTGTATGTGTACTTGCATGCATGGTGCGTTGAGTCCTTACTGTAAGTTGTCTCTGTCTTTTTATTTTCTTTTGACTAAAAGTTTCAATGGGAACTCTGGGCATTGGGATGTTTTTTGGTTATACTTCCATCTTATTCAGAAAGTTCCCCTTGAGGCAACTGATTTGGTTAGGCTCCCTGATGACGAGACCAGTAGGTTACCTTGATTTCTAGCTCAGTTCCGGCACTACTACAGAATCTTGCCTCTGCTTCATGGATCCCTGAATGCTTGATTTCTGTTTGTTTTTTGTCTGCATTCTTCTTATAATTATCTAGTTCTGTTGGATTATTTATTTTTAGTTATATTTGAAATACATTCATCATACAGTTTTAAAATAAAATAGTATAAGTAAAATGGTATAATAAAATAGTATAATAAAATAGTAATAGTAATTTCAAAAGGAAGCTTTACTTGTCATTCATTAATTAACGAATTAAAATGAAGCATAACTTCTTTTAACATTTTCCTTTCATATATGCATCATTGTACGATGTGCTATAAATTTGAGATTTGGTATAAATTCATACTCTGTATTAATATAATAGTATATGAATTTAGCAAAACAGAATACCAAATTACTGTATTTATATTTTATGTTTTTTTTTGTGTGTAAATCTTAACTTATATAGTATCAGATTATCTGCAGCGAATTCTAATATTTTCTTAATCTAGGAGAGCCATCATTTAGAATTACCTGATCTATTTTTTCTACCATAGAACGACTCTTTTTCCGGAAGATAAACCTTTTTCTGCTTACTTCAAAATAGGAGTATCATTACCTTGCAACAATGGACTACATCGAGCCTTTTGAAAATACTACACAGATATGACAGATTGTGAGTGATTCCCTACCTTCAAACTTCTTAGAAAATTTTTGATCAAGTTGTTGATAATTAAGAATCCTCCCCCACCCCAAAGAAAAAAATACAACAATTGTCTTGGCTAGACATTTTCGAGTAAAAGCAAACGAAATCAGCCGTGGTTTTGTTGAAATATAATCAGTCCTGTATATCTCATGTGTAAAAAAAATTTTCTAAAACATCTTGTCTACATAGGGTCACGTATTTTATGATTTTACATTCTCTGCAACCAACTGCAGAAAGTATTCAAGTAAAATAGCTGGTTTCCCTTTAAATCAACACGAATAGTAAACAAAAGGGTCTGTAAGATGGAAAGGGGAAGGAAGTGAGAGAAAACTGACTACAAGATGGCGTCAACACAGAGGATGTCCCGTCACAGAGGAATATAGCTGAATTCCTTTGCCTGAAATTCGTCCTGCCTCATTTTAAACATCGCCAAATCTTTAGCTACAGTGGACATTTAAATATCTGAACGGACACTTAAATCTCTGAAAAAAGAAAATCTTCTTCTCTTCGCCGACGACCGTAAAATATGTTTTTAACCTGCAATATATTTTTTAAATAGCATTTAAACAGTTAACTATTTTTTAAAAATTAAATATTTTCAGTTATTTTAGGTAAGTATATGGAGTACACATTATATAGACACATATAGTGGCAACAGATGTGAATATATTATTACTTCGTTTGTTCAAATACTAAATTATGTTGCTAAACAAGATGTTTTAGATGAGAATTCTAAAACTAATTTTTATTACATTTGTAGTGAGTTCACTAGATTAAGTAAACTCACCACAAACTGAAAGTTCAAAAAGAAGCATTTTGTTTTATATTTTATTCGCCGAGTCTTTATCTGGAGCTTGAGTAGTGTACCTTGAAGCTAGCAGATTGGAAACAAAAATTAAATGGGAAACAAAATTTCTGCTGTTTAAGGAAAGGATTCAATAAAGGAGTGCAAAAAAATCAGATATATAATACATATTTTTGATTTTCTAAGTGACTTTAATAGCGTTGTGAAAAATTATATGAAAAGACCGTGAGTGGGTGAAAATTCCCTGTTATGCAATCCTCTAAAATCAAAATGTAATAAGTCCAATTTGAATATTTTTTGTAGATATATGTAGAATATTTCTCAATAATTTTTTTAAAGTTTAACGAGATCATTTATTTGCAATAAATTTTTCTATTAATATTCAGCTAAACAGACTATGTTTCCAAACCTAATAAGTTGCGGAAAATGTGTGGGGGATAAAGAAAAACAAACTCTCCAGTTTCCTAATAACTTAATTATAGTAATAATTATATGTAAATAAATTAATAACTTGTATATATAATAAATTATACGTTTTCAGTATAAAATTTAATAAAAAGAATGTTATATGAATGTTATAAGAATGTTATATTTCGTATACTGCATTATTTCTTAAAGTAACTATTGAACGGCACCATGCCATGACGTCAGAATTACTTTCCTATTCTAGTTTTATAGATTTTCCCTTTTCAGAAACAACCCTGATCTCTTTGGTGGTTGAATGTTAATAGGTTTAAAAATATTAATCAAGGAAAGACTAGATCACAATAATTAATGTATTTCAAACTTAAAATTCAAATCGCTCTTTACCTGCCGTGTAGATATTCTATCTGATCCATCTGTAGCGTACAACAGTATTTATGGTCCAATCCAGTAAGTGGGCAGCTATCCTTTTAGATATTAATCTCTACATAAGCATTAATTATAAATGTATGACATCAGCTATACTTAAGATTTAAAGACGCATCGGCATTTTAATCATTCGTAATTTAAAGAATTACTCTGCCCAACTTCGAATGTGATGCCTTATTTTCTAAAAATTCGAAAATTTACTATAACTGCTTTGAAGAGTTTCTTTTTTTCCATAAGTAATGCATATTGTATTGCAGGATAAATATGAAAGAATGATGAACATAATCAAGCATGAAAGAAGCAAGATTTCCATTGGTGGTAAAATTTCTTCCAGGAATCGAATGATTCTAAATATTGAAAACCAGTGATTCAAACGTCAAACATTCTATAATATTTCCAAAAATATATTATCTAATTTATTATAAGTGCATTGAAGAGTTTATTTTTTTCCATAATTAATGCATATTGTATTACAGGATGAATATTAAAGAATGATAAATATAATCAAGCATAAAGGATGCTAGATTTCCGTTGATGGTAAAATTTCTTCCACGAATCAAATTATTCCGAACATCGAAAACCAGTGCTTCAAACATAAAACATTTTATAATATTTCCAAAAACTATATTACCTAATTTAATATCTGTTAACCTTTAGCTTACGGGGCCCTTTTTTTCCGATTCCCAATTTAGAACGAGAAATTTCATACCCCCTTTGTAAGAACGGCCATTACGGGGGCTATATATATATATATATATATATATAGTATTCTTGGGCTACATGCTATCCCACCCTGTAAGGAAAAGGTTAACATGAATGGAAGCAGTACATTAAACACTGTTCATATTAATGACAGACAGTTGTAATGACAGGCACTTGTAATGAATAGCATTCTGAAAAGTTTTCTGATTTAAGAATAAATTCAAATCAACTAAACCAAATTTAAAAGCACTGATGCTAATAAGTAAAAACCTAAACGCGAAATCCTTATATCGAATCATAATTTGAATGTTAGTCATTAATTATGCAGCTAGGATGAATCTCGTCCCTTTTCAAATTTGCTTTGTCCTATTTTTTAAATTAAAAATTAAACAATAATAAAAAATTAATGTACATAATAATACAGTAATGAAATTTATACTCGGAAATTTTGATAACTTAAGCAGTCTTGATAAAATTCTCAATAAACTTAAAGGAATCTATAAAGTTCTTGATAATATCAATTGAATTTTTGTTGATATACACATACCTTCTGCTTCGGTTGCAGGGAATTTTGTTCACAAACATATACATGTCTACTTTTTGAATCGTCTTTTATGTTACTGAAAATTGTCTCCTTGTTGTACCTAAAACCCTCTCTAATTCTTATATATATATATATATATATATATATATATATATATATATATATATATATATATATATATATATATATATATATATATATATATATATATATATATATGACGGGCTTCGTATTACGACCGTTCATTACTTTACACAATTTCACAGTCTTTCTAATAAATCAGTTCATGGCGTAGTAGAGAATCAATCCACACAATTAGGACGAGACCATTATTCCATGTACTTAGTCTTTATTTCTTTCAACTTCATGAAATCCCCTCTCCAAGATCGCTCACATCTTAGCGCTCGCTCTGAAGCAAAACGCGAGCAGTTCTAACGCGTGTCTGCTGACATTGAAAAATCATCTCAGTCTGCTTAACTTACCCATTGTGTTAAAGCTCCTAATACAACCGCGCATGCTCTCGTGACATCTGCACCGAAGATTGGGTCGGGGCGTGGTCAATTTTGATACTAAATATAGATTCTCTCTATGGTTCTTCTCAAACACCTCGTGAATTAAGTTCACTTTCTAAACGGGGATTCCCCTTTTTGTGTATTGAGAATCGGCGTTTGCTCGCTGCATGCGAATAATAAAATAGTGGCGTTTAACGCCATGAATTTAAACTACCCTGAATATATATATATATATATATATATATATATATATATATATATATATATATATATATATATATATATATATGCACAGATAGATACATGTTTGTTTGTGTGTGTGTATAATTTTGTACGGACTCTTGAAGTACAAAATTGGAAATGAAAAATACTTCCGAAAAGGGTTGAGTTAAAATTAAGAAACATCCTTAGAAGAATAGGGTATCAGACACACAATTTAGCATATAGTAATTTAAAGAGAGTAATTGATTTTGTAAACATAGGAAATTTGGGGTATAGTTTTAGAATTCTTTAAAAATAACCATATCGTAATATTCGTATGTAGAAATATTTAATTAATAGTTACCAGTATGTAGAAACATTTAATTACTAGTTATCAGCATATTTAAATATTTAATTACTTACATCAGTAGATGGGAGAAATGCTGAAATTTCTATTGAAAAATACTATTTTAATGTCTGGATACACAATGCACATTACTCATGGCATCGATATATATCGATTCTAATTTAATATTAATGAACTTCTGATTGTTCAATGACTTATTGGTTTAAGAACAATTCGAGGCTTTATTAGTCCAAAATTAATCTCAAGCACCAGGAAAAGGCTTTAGTATTGATATTTTAATAAGGCAAACTTTCAATAACGTAATCAATATAAGATCGATAAATTCCGGAGATATTGAAGTTTAGTAATTTTAATTAACTTATTTAAGTAACCAACTTAACAGCAGAATGGTACACTGCTAAGGAAAGATATTTATAAAAGAGAAAATTGCAAATTTAACGCGTAGGATAGATTATTGATTCGAAACAGGCGTGTGTGCATACATTAATGTTTTACCAGAGACTCTCAAACTTCCACATCTAACTATGTTAGCAAATGACTAAATATTGACCGTGGCAAAATGGTGTTTATGGATTACGTTTGGATAGATAAAAGATTTTACTTTAACGTAGAATTTCTTATACACATTCAAATGTCATTTAAAGAGTCTCAAAATTATATGTTTTTATGTATTAATGTGTTTTGAAAGTATCTAGTAACACGGGTTCATATATCGAAACAATCAGCGATTCAAAGTAGATTTTATGCATGTAACATAAATATTTGATTTATGTGGTTTATGAATTTAACTCCATGTGTTTTTCAATGTATATGTATTTGTTGGTAATTCATATTGATATTGTGCCAGCCACATTGTATAGTGGTTACTGTCGTGAGCTTCCTCGGAGTGGACTGTGGTTCAGTAACCAACAGTTGAATATACAGTTGTATATGTATTTATTGGTAATTGATATTGATATTGTGCTGGCCGCATGGTATAATGGTTACTGTCGTGAGCTTCCTTGGAGTGGACTGTGGTTCAAATAACCAACAGTTGAATATACAGTTGTATATGTATTTATTGATAATTCATATTGATATTGTGCCAGCCACATGGTATAGTGGTTACTGTCGTGAGCTTCCAGGGAGTGGGCTGTGGTTCAACTAACCAACAGTTGAATATACAGTTGTATATGTATTTATTGGTAATTCATATTGATAGTGTCGCCCATATGGCATAGTGGTTACTGTCGTGAGCTTCCACGGAGTGGACTGTGGTTCAAATAACCACCAGCTGAAAATACAGTTGTATATGTATTTATTGGTATTTCATATTGAAATTGTGCCAGCAACATGGTATAGTGGTTACTGTCGTGAGCTTCCAAGGAGTGGCCTGTGGTTAAAATCCAGAATAAGACTTGGTCGGTAACATGATGTCCCCTCAAAGGGAACAATGCTTGGTTCTCCCACCGCTAAATGGTGCTCCCACAATAAAGGCAACTAAATAAAAAGGCAACTAAATGTCCTTAATATTTTATTAAATGTGTATTTGTCAAGTTCGACTCTTCATTGGAAGTTTCAAGGTGTGTAGTCTTCATCTTCTGGGGGCTCGGCCGGGATGTGAAATATATATCAGGATCGAACCACAGTGATAAAGACTTCGGATTCGGATTAATTCCGAAGTAACGGTGAGTGAAATTTTAGATATTTGTAAATTGGTAAAATATGAATCTTGAAGATATCCCAGAATTGGAGGTTGCACTGGAGAAAGAGAAAGTATCTAACATAAGATGTTTATATAAATTAATTTTCAAGAATGATGGCGATCGACATAATCGTAAAAAGTTACGGAAGTTTGAGGGCTTTGAATTTTCACCCGGTGATAAACAATATAAAGAAAGACTCGAATTTACCGACAAGAACTTTTCACTTAATGAATTAATTACTATTTGTAATACTCTAAGTATAAAAAATGACACCGCGAAATCAGAAGTTGTTGAAAGAATAATAAGTTGTTTATGTGATTCAAGTGTGATAAAGAATAATATTATTCATTAAGAATCAGAAGATGATTCAACTGAAAGTGAGGACGATAATGAAAGCACTAATGAACAATCCTCCGTGCAACATTCGGTTCCGAATCAAAACTTTTCGAAAATGTCTATTAACTTTAGTGATATAGGGAATATTATTGCCCCATTTGAAGGTCACCCATATGAAAGTATTGAAAAATGGGTAGATAATTTTGAAGATGTGATTAATTTGTTTAAATTAACCGATTTACATAAATTAGTTTTCGCTAAAATATGTTTGGCTGGAAAGGCTAAGTTGTTCATACAAAGCGAAAGTAAAGTGAATTCTTGGGAAAGATTAAAAAAATTATTGATTTCTGAATTTGGTGTAGCGTGTAATTCTGCCGAATTGCATGAAATGTTGACAAAACGTAAACTAAGCGATCACGAAACATTAGATGAGTATTTTTGATGATGAAACAATTGTGTAATAAAGGTAATATATAAGATGCTGCATTAATTCAGTACGTGATTAGTGGAATCCCTGACTCTGTAACTGGAAAATCTATATTATATGGTTGTCAAAATGTTTCAGAATTTAAGCATAAACTTAAAATTTATGGTAAAATGCGAGAAGATATATGGCTAAGAGTAAACACTTTAAATCGAAATTCGAAAATTCTAAGCCGAAATACGAAAGTGAGAACAGAGTCAAATCGAAAACAGAAAACGAAAGTAAAATCAGATTCCAAAAACAAAACTTAGACATTCGCTGTTATAATTGTGGGACAAGGGGACACCGCTCTAACGAGTGCAGAAATAAGGTGAAGTGTTTTTGCTGTAACGCATGGGGTCATGTGTCACGTGACTGTAATGTTAAAAACGAAGCATCACATGTAACTGTTGAAAGAAATGTTAATTTTTCAAATTTGTTAACCAAGACGGTAGAAATTTGCAATCTAAATTTATCGGCTCTCATAGATACAGGTAGTGAAATAACATTGATGAAAAAGAACGTTCATTCTAAAATAATCGACGCTCCAAAATTAGAGAATATAAATGTTACATTAAGTGGTTTGGGAAATACTTCAATTAAACCTTTGGGTACTTTTAAAACAACTCTCAACATCGATAATACAGAGTATGAAGCTAATATTTACGTAATTGATGATTACGCCCTGCACTTTGGTCTAGTAATAGGTACTGATATTATTCAGCAATGTACATTGACCGTGTCAGAAAAACAAATCAAAATGGTGAAAAAATGCGATGATTTCTATGTCATGGGTGTGACAGGATGTTTATTAGTAACGGGAGTGGTTCACCTGTCTCATATCATGAACAGTGAAGTTAAAGAGGAAATGTCAGATCTCATCGAAAATGTTAGCCCTAATAAAACAAAGTCGGTAGACGTAGAAATGAGTATTTCACTGTCAGATCAAATTCCCGTCGCTTTGCCACCCGACGCCTGGCGCCGATGGAGAAACTAATTGTTGAAAAACAGCTGTCACAGTGGCTAGAAAATACAATTATTCGCAAAAGTACATCTGCGTTTTCCTCCCCCGTTGTTTTGGCAAGAAAAAAGATGGTTCGGCTAGGTTGCGCATAGATTATAGACAACTAAATAAAAAGATAATACGTGAGCATTTTCCGTTACCAGTAATTGAAGATATCATTGATAGTCTCCAGTCTGAAGCTGTGTTTACGCAGTTAGATCTGAGAAACGGTTTCTTTCATGTCAACATAGAGGAAGAGAGCAGGAAATTCACGTCGTTCGTGACTCACGAAGGCCAATATGAATTTTGTAAAGTGCCGTTTGGACTTTCTAACTCACCATCCGTGTTTCAGAGATATATTTATAATGTTTTTCGGGACTTGTTAAAGGACAAAACAATCGTGTTGTATATGGATGACATTTTAATGCCCTCGAAGGATGAGGGAGAAGGAATTCAAAAATTAAAACGCGTTTTCAAAACAATTTCGGAATACGGCTTAGAACTGAATAGTAAGAAATGTAATTTTTTAAAACGCGAGATTGAGTTTTTGGGATACAAAATTAAAGATGGAAAATTATACCCTTCTCCATATAAAACGAAAGCCGTTATGAACTTCCAAGAACCAAGATTTGCCAAAGATGTACAGAAATACTTAGGATTAACCGGATATTTCAGGAAGTTTATACGTGAGTATTCCATAATTGCGAAGCCACTTAGTGACTTGTTAAAGAAAGATCGCATGTTTCAATTCGGTACAAAAGAAAGACATTCATTTAACGAACTAAAACGTATTCTGTGTTCAGAACCGGTATTAAGTATCTATAACCCTAAAAGTGAAACCGAAATTCACACCGACGCTAGTATTGATGGGTATGGGGCTGTCTTATTCCAGAGATCAATCGTCGATAATCAACTTCATCCAGTTTACTTTATGAGTAGGAAGACGACGGAAACGGAACGTAAATATTCAAGCTATGAATTAGAGGTTATGGTAGTTATACAGCCTCTGAAGAAATTCAGAACATATGTGCTAGGAATCCCATTTAAGATCGTGACTGACTGTAACGCATTTAAATTAACCATGAGCAAGAGAGATATTTCTAGTAAAATCGCTAGATGGGTTTTAAAGTTACAAGATTATAACTATACAATCGAACATAGACAGGGCATTCGTATGAAGCACGTTGATGCTCTCAGCAGAAATCCTATTTGCATGGTCGTCCAAGATAGTGTGTCTTTAAAAATTAAAAGCGCGCAAGATACTGATGAAAACATAAAAACGATAAGAGAAATTCTGAAAACAAATCAGTACGAACATTATCTAGTTAAAGGGAACATTCTTTACAAGTGTGTTAATGGAAATGACTTGTTAGTCGTACCCGAATATAAGCAAATGAATATCATAAAGAATGCGCATGAAAAGGGTCATTTTGCTGTAAAGAAAATAGAAAAAAATTTAAATAAGGAATTTTATATCCCCAGAGTTAAACAAAAAATTGAGAAATATATTGCTAACTGTATAACGTGTATTCTGTCCAATAGAAAGCGGGGTAAACAGGAAGGAGAATTACACCCGTTACCTAAAGATGAAATTCCATTAGAAACGTATCACATTGATCATTTAGGGCCGTTGGAAAGCACGAATAAAAATTACAAACATATCCTATGTATTATTGATTCTTTCACAAAGTTCTTTTGGCTCTACCCCACTAAATCTACTACTAGCCGCGAGGTTACTTCAAAATTGGAAATCCAAAAAAGTGTTTTCGGGAACCCTACTCGAATTATATCCGATAAAGGATCCGCGTTCCATTCAAAAGAATTTGACGACTACTGCTTATCTGAAAATATTCAACATGTTTGCGTCACCACAGGTCTTCCTCGAGCGAATGGACAAGTCGAGAGACTGAATTCCATCGTCATATTTGTGATCTCGAAATTATCAAAAGATGACCCTATAAAGTGGTACAAATTTGTCCGGACAGTGCAACAGATAATTAACATCATTTACCAGAGTAGTATAAATTTGGCGCCTTTCGAGTTGCTGGTAGGTGTAAAAATGAAGCAGAAATCGGATCTCAAGATTAAAGAAACGATTGAAGAAGAGGAACGACGGGAATTTTCAGAATCGAGAGAAACGCTCAGAAAAGAAGCAAAGTAGCAAATCTTGAAAGCTCAAGAAAGTAACAAAAATAATTATAACCTAAGAAGAAAATCACCGAGGAAGTATTCAAAGGATACTGTCGTAGCCATTAAAAGGACTCAGTACGGAACAGGTCTAAAGTTGAAATCTAAATTTCTTGGACATTATAAGATCTTAAAAGTTAAAGGCAACGATACATATGACGTAGAAAAAGTTGACCTTTTTGATGGGCCAATGCACACAAGCATGTGCGCGGAGTATATGAAGCCCTGGTCCGACGTATTTTAATTTAAAGATAGAAGTTAATAAGAAAATAATATCCAGATGTATAGAACTTTCCCGAGTTGTGACTTTTAACCGACAATGCGAATTACGACAATGCGAACCTTGAATGACGAATTTAAAATCTGTGTTACAGAAGAAGACGTAAGATGCTAAAATTAAAGCGACACTAAAGACGACAGATGTAAAACGACGTTATGCATGCAAGCAGAAATAGAATTTAAAAAGAAGACGTAACGACGATTGTCAGTTTTAAGCTCCACCATGTTGGACTTGGAACAACGACGAACCCAAAATTTTTAAGACGTTGATGGGATTGAAGCCTGTCTATACTTTCATGACGGACATTCTCTTTCTGTTTTGCTTTGTTTCTTTTTTTGTTCCAGATGACGATTGACAGAAGTTGAGGATAAGTTCCAGATAACGGTGTGGACACCGACTGATCAGTAGTGGGCCGAGATTGTGAGATTTGATGAGAAACCCCTGGACGCCTACATCCCTCTACGACACGCGTCGAGGTGAAACACCAGTGACGTAGATGATGACCTCACGCGTTGCCAAACGCGAGAAGCGAACCTCGATTAGATTCGAATACGAGCGCTCTCGACGGTTGGCGCGTAAATAATGATGTTAAGATGCTATTTTCTTTAAATGTTTACATGTAATTGTCCTTAATATTTTATTAAATGTGTATTTGTCAAGTTCGACTCTTATATATATATATATATATATATATATATATTGGTGGGTCGAAAAAAATGAATATTTTTTTCCGGAACGCTTTAGTGCGGAAAAGTTGCCTATTGTATGAAGAAGAAAAACGGCATAAAAAATTAAAATCAGTTAACATCCTCCATTCGCGCATCGTACTTGAAATTTATGAAAAATTGCAAAAATCACGATTTTTTTGCAATTTTTTTCTGTTTGTTAAAACTTTTAAAATAAACATGCTTTAGCTTTTTATACTTGTTTTATGGGTTAAATGACCTAAATACATTAAATTCTGATCAATAATCTATTTTTTTTCCGTTCGCGCAATGTCTTAGAAAATTAGAAATTTAGCAATATTTTGCAATTTTCACTGTGCTGCTCTTCGTTCGTTTTGCTAGAACAAAACGCACCAGAACTCATTTGAAATAGGGTGAAATGGTTTAAACTCAATTGAAGTCAATTCTCACCTACTGAGGAAAGTTCGGGTCTTTTCTTTGCGGACAAAAAGATAATACTTTGTTCGTTGAAAAATAGAATGCCAAGTAATTTCGCAGGAATGCGAAAGAAGAACACTATTAACTTATTCAGGAACCTGAATCAACTTATATTGAACATGTATCTCCTTCCTCGACTCTATCAAATGATATAACTCATAGCATTATTTCTCGTTTGTCTGAACTATCAATATCACTAGAGAAACTACAAGTAGTCGGGTGTAATGACAATGTAACCAACTCTGGATGGAAGAACGGTTTCATCCACCGACTAGAAAATCATGTAGGATGCCCGCTACAGTGGTGCATATGCCTCCTGGATTTTAGTGATCTTCCTTTTCACTACATTTTCCAACATATTGACGGTCAAACTGCAGGACCTAAATCTTTTAGTGGGCCAATCGGGCAGCAGCTTACTTGCTGTGAAAAACTCCCTGTGGTTCATTATAAACCCATAGATTGTTCGATTCCTGATATAGACAGGAATTTGTTGAGCAAAGACCAACAGTATTTGTTTGACATTTCAAATGCATTCACCTTGGGAAAATGTCCAGAAGACTGTCCTTTGTCCCATACTAGATGGCTAACTGCGGCCAACCGAGTCCTCAGGTTTTATATAAGTTCATCAGATCCATCCGGAAACTTAAAAGAAATAGTTGGTTTCATCTTGAAATCATATATGGCTATGTGGTTTACCATAAAAAAGAACAAATTTTTTACTGACGGACGAAAACATGTCTTTAAAGCAATCCAAACATCACGGTTTTTATCCGACGAATTACTTCAAGTTGTCGATCCAGTAATTCAACAAAATGCATTCTTTGCGCACCCAGAGAATGTTCTGTTGTCAATGCTTGTTGAGGAAACATATTCTGAATATGTTGAAGAGATCATATTCGGGAGCTTGGTTACAGAAGGATCTTAAAAGCAAGACAAATAGTTCCAAATAAGAAGAATGATAGAAATTTCGTACCACCAAAGATAAACTTCCAAGCTTCCGATTACACTGAAATTATGAATTGGAATTCTTGTGTGGTGTATCCTCCCCCAATGGTGCGGAACCTAAGTTAAGATGATATTAAATCATTCATAAATTCTGATATTATGCCAATCAGAGAAATACTAAAGTTTCCCGGTCACACCCAGGCTGTGGAGAGGTGCGTCAAAATTGTGACCTACCAAAAGTGACCAAAAGTGTGAAAAAAGGCCTCGAATAAAGTATGTGGACATGAAGCTAGAGATGGCTATATCCGAGCAACACTGGCGTCTAGATCTGTTATGCATCATTTCTCCAAAAAATCAGACGTTAAATATGTATAGATATAAAAAAGAAAAAGTAAAAAACAGAGTAAGCCAAATAATCCTACTCTATGGTAAATCGTTGTAAATACATTCAAATATAATGTAAACACCACACCCAACAATTGGATGGTTGGTTGGGTAGGTTGTGGGTGGAACTCCACGTGCAACCATCTCCGCGTGGTGAGTTCTGGGTTGTTTTGTTCTAGCAAATCGAGCGAAGAGTTGCACAGGGAAAATTGCGAAAAATTGTTAAATTTCTGTTTTTTCAAAGACGTTGCGCGAACAGAAAAAATTAGATTTATGATCAGAATGCAACTTATTTAGGTCATTTAAACCATACAACCAGCATAAAAAGCTACAGCATGTTTCTTTTCAAAGTTTTAACTAACAGAAAAAAAATTGAAAAAATATCGTGATTTTTGCAATTTTTCAGAAACTTTATTTACAATGCGGGAATGGAAGATGTTAACTGATTTTAATTTTTTTATGTCATTTTTCTTATTATTACAATAGGCAACTTTTTCGCACTAAAGCGTTTCGGAAAAAAAATTTTTTTTTTCGACCCACCCTAATATGTATGTATGTAATTTCTGTAGTCAATCAACTTATGATATACACTAGAAAGATTTCAATAATTAAATAGGTACAATTAGCGTATATAAATTTCATACTTATAAGCTCTTTGAATAGGCTAATAAAAATTAACACATATTTAATTGCAATGTACAAAATCAGTTATTTCCTAGTGTTGTTAAACAAAATTTCATCGAACATTTTGAGCCTCTTATGATGAGCTATAGCTGACTTCACAGAACTCAATTAGTTAGATCAGCTGTTCACTTTTTTCAAAGAGTTAAACGGAAATATTTATTAGGGAAATTTTAAAATTTATCATAATAAAGCTAACATATAATTAAGATAGAGTCATTTACATAACTTTTAAGGCATAAAACAATTAATGAGAGCAGCACTTAAGTATTTAACTCCTATTTGTTCAACAGGATGGACATATTATGTCATTAGTTAAATTTACTAAATCAGCCTCATTTATTATAACCGTCAATCACATTATGAATTATGAAATGTTGTGTAATAGCGACTGTATATTCTGTTATGAATGGATTTTGACCAAAGGTTAAAGTTGCAAAACGCTGGAGTGCTAATTTCGCAAACATTTACATAAATGCAAATTAACGTAATTGAATCTACGCATGTTGAATGGAAAGAGGATTTATTTCAAAATATCACCGTGGTGATTTCTTTCCTTCACATTGAAACTAAAGAAAAAACCCAAAGCATATATTTTCCCTATTTTACAGTCAAATGCTGATATCAGTATGTTTAAATTACACATTTCACTGCAACACGCTTCAGGGTTAATCTATACTTATATATAAAGAGAGAGCGATTTTGTACGTGGAGGGTAATCTTCAGAACCACTGTACGTATTTGAAAAATTCTTTCACTGTTTGAAAGGTACATTATTCCAGATGGACATAGGCTATATATTAGGTATATCTGATCAGTAGAAATAAAGTTAGGGGCTTAATCCTAACAATCTCCATTGTTTCCGCTATTGTCTTCTACCCCTTTTTTTTACGAAGATTTCAACGATCCTTATCGTGGTGCTATCGCGGTGGGCTTCTGTTCTGAAGCTAGCGGTTCGAACCTAGCCGTTCTCCGGCACGCCTTTTTCTTTAAAAAAATTTATTTTAATTATTAACTAACATAAAATTAATTTAATGTATTATTTAGGTTATTATTAAGGTAAAAAAGATTTACAATTTATTGGCTATCAACTGGAAATTTATTGGTATATTATTTTGTTCAACCCGGACAAAGTCGGGACGGGCCACTAGTTAATTAATAAAATTTATAATTGTATAACCACATGTTTAGTTGATGGATAGAAAGGTTTTTCTGACCATTGTATTTCTTCCTGATTCTTCAATTTTATGAATTCTTCATAAAATTGGACAATTAGATGATGGACCACATAAATCAAAACATTTAAATGGTATATTCCTTAAAAGTTGTTTAATGATAAATGTCAGATAATCTATACAAACTATAACCCTAAAATCATTTGGAAAAGTGGTAGAAGCATAATTTTTAAGACCAGGGTCAGTTTTATAGTATTAAGCCAAAATAACTTTCTATAAGTCAGTTTGAAATTTCTAAATCCTATTTATTAAAATCAGTAATTATAGTACCTTATCTAATTTAGATAAAGGACTACAGTATTAAAAAAAAGTATGTTTAAAACATAAAAAATATACCTTTGCCATTAATAAGCTAATGCAGAAAAAAAAGTCAAAAATTTTTAAAACCGTTTTAGTATCTACAATATGTCTTATCAAGAACTGCAAAGAATATTGTATTTCCACTTTTACTGCATGATAATCGAAGTATTAGACGTTCGATTGAAAAATAATTTATTCGTTCACCGTGACATTGTTATCCTTTGTATGCTGAAATAACAGAACTTATTGATTTGAAATTTTTGCCTGAAAGACAAAAAATTTAAACTCTGCGAAATTTTGACATAAATAAGAAAAAACAGAACTACAATAGCGAAGGAAATTAAAATTTATCGTTTAAAATAAATAAATGAATCATACAAATACATTTATTATCTAGTTTAAATAGGAATTATTTGCATTAGATGAGGTATCTAACGAACATAACAATAAAGTTTTAAGCAGTCAAAGGATAGACATTTTCGAAAAAATTTATATACTTTCAAAGCTGTAATTGTTATTCTAAAAATTTTATTTTTTAGAAATATATTTCATCTAGCATTGACGTAATTGTCCACAAACATATTCATTTTATGAAGACAAATATTTTCAATGATTCACTTCATTGATTGTTTTTTGTTTTTTACAATGGCTATAAATCTTATCTTTTAATGAAAGAAACACAATATAAGAGATTTCATATATAAAGATACAACATTCACGAAAATGAAATGCGGTCTCTTTATCTAGGAAGGAAATAAACTGCAATTACTATAAATATTTCATAATCCTTTCTTAAAGAAACATTTAACGAAAATGAAAACTTCATTGATTACCATTAATATACCATTTACAAAGGTAAATATCAAACGTTTGTACCTTAGCTGAAAGTAAACAAGTCTAGATTTAAAATAGAATGTAGTATACAAATGTCATAATTATATATATATATATATATATATATATATATATATATATATATATATATATATATATATATATATATATATATATATATATATATATATATATATATATATATATATATATATATGTATACTATGTATATAATGTCAGAAATGTCAGACCTGTCAGAGTTCCAAAGAGGAATGATAGTTGGAGCGCGTTTAAGTGGAGCATCGTTATGGAAACTGCAAACCTTTTGGGGTTTGCAAGGAGTACGATATCAGCCGTTATGACAGCGTACACGAAAGAGGGTAAGACGACGTCTTCAAAGCACAACAGTGGCCGAAATTCCAAACTTGCTGATAGGGATAGACGGTCTTGAAGTACATAGTAGCCCGAAAGCACGAGCAATCGTTATCCGAGATAACATCCTAAATGAACAGTCATCTCCAGGACCCCGTTTCAACAAAAACTGTCAAAAGAGAACTTCATGCTGCGAACATTCATGGCAGAGTGGTAATTCGTGAACCCTTGGTGACAGCAACTAATGCTTTCAAGCGACGCCAATGGTGCAGAGATCACAAAGGCTGGTCCCCACAGCAGTGACAACAGGTAATATGGTCAGATGAATCGTCATTCACCCTATTTCAGACGACCGGACGCGCTTATGTCTGGTGAACGCCCAAAGAAGCGTTTCATCCTGAATGCCTCTTGCCGACTGTGAAGCATGGGGGTGGCTCCATTATGGTATGGGGTGCGATATCTTGGCGCGGTCTTGGGCCACTTGTTATTCTGAATGGTAGGATGAAATCCAATCACTATCTAAGCGTTCTAGGGGATCATCTCCATCCTTTTGTCCAGACTGTATTCCCTGGAGAGCGACCGCTTTTTCAAGACGACAACGCCCCTATCCACACTGCTAGGTGTATTCAAGAATGGTTCGAAGAGCATGACGATGCAGTTGAAAATCTCGCATGGCCCCTCCAGTCTCCGTACTTGAATATTATTAAACATTTATGGCAATATTTCGAGTCCAAACTTCATTCCCGATTTCCACCTCCAACCAGACTTTCGGAATTAGAGACCGCTCTGCAGGAGGAATGGCTTAATATTCCTTTAAATATTGTCCATGACTTTTATGCATCTATCCCACGTCGCATTAAATCTGTACTTCAGTCAAAGGGTGGTCCAACCCCCTATTAAAAAAGATTTTCCATTATTTCACAGGTGTTCGTATTATTTTGTCCACCATCTTTATATACACACACACACACACACACACACACATATATATATATATATATATATATATATATATATATATATATATATATATATATATATATATATATATATATATATACAGAGGCTGTTCACACATTTTTTAGACGATGTATATTGTATTCACAAAACTAAATTACATAAAATTCTTATGTTTTAAATGTTCTATTTCACATCCCTTATTCCGAACTATCTTTCGACACCGCAATTTCCAGGATAATTATGCCTTTTGAAGTGTCAGAAGAGGTATTCTATCCCATTCCTCCTGAATAGCTTTCCAGAGTCCTGTAAGGGTTTTGGGACGACGTTTGGATAATGCAGATTTTAAAAGTCCGAAAGCACAAAAATCCATAGGTGATACATCGGGAGATTTAGTAGGGATATCAGTGAAGGGTATGGCCTTGATACCAGTTTTTTGTTGAATTTCTTTTAGGAAATTTACAGTGGATTTTGATGTGTGACTGCTATCTTTGTCCTGATGGAGTCTCACAGATTGATGGCACTGTGGGTAAAGCGATGGTATTTCATTCAGAAAAATTGGCGATAAAATATGTTCCTGATAGTATTTGGAGTTAATCTTGACATTTTTTCCACTCTCTTTATTTTTAACTTGCGATTATAAGAAAAACCAGCAACAATCATGATTCCCTTAGAAAAACTTTCTTTCGATTCTTTGAACCATGTACTTAAATTTTTTTCTCCCCTTTTATGATAATAAATGACTCTATTTTTGTTGCAATCATTTAAATACACCCATGATTCATCTATTGTGACAATTGTTTTCCATTTTTCTTTGGATAAGTGTTACTCATATAGAATTCTGCATCGTGTCCTGCGTTCAGCGATATGATTTGGAAGAAGACGATGAACATTGCGTTTTTTCGCTTTCTTAAGATTTAAATCAACATTTTATCATTTTGTTTACAGTGGACACCGAGCATTTTAATGATTTTGCAACTGTCCTTTGACTAGGGAGATTTTCTTTTAACATTAAACAACGTACCTTTGCAATAGTCGAAGATGTCCATTTTTTCCTTGGATACTTGTTTGGAATTTTTGTCTCACTTGAGGCTCCAATTTGACGTTTTTTTCCTTTCTTGTTGACGATATTACCTATCGTTGTTCTAGATATCACAAAACCATGACCTTCACATCGTTTTTGGATAACGGAGTATGCATATTTCTCTTCGGAAAGAGCATAAATGTAGCCTTCGAACCACTGCTTTGTTAAAAACGCCATTTTGAATAAAAACAAAACTATCAAGCCGCAGATGATAATTTTGACTTTTAAAAACATAGTACAATTGCAATTATTTCTTTAGTAGCAAACGATTTTTTTTTACCGCTTACCAAAATCGTCTAAAAAATGTGCGAACAGCCTCTGTATATATATATATCTATATATATATATATATATATATATATATATATATATATATATATATATATATATATATATATATTTGTGGGTTGAAACTCTGGAAGTTACCCATTATAAAATTTTCGTTAAAATCCATAAACGTTGTTATAGATGTATACGGGTTATTGATGCCAATATTAATTAATGCCCATAGATCATAGAAGAAAAATAAAGGTAAATGAACCATTAAATTTGTAGAAATTCAGAATATGAATTTGTTTATGTGGGATATTTAACTGTAATAGAAAAAACCTCTTAAAATTGAAATAATCCATCCGTATATTACAATGATGTCATTAATGTTTGAGCCAAGTATGTCTGAAATGGTCATCTAATACATTTACACTGATTGATTTCTTCGGGAAACATTTAAACTCATCTTTAATTTCAGCATAAAGCTGTACGGAAGATATAAAAATAAGCGCTAACGACAGTTTTCCATTAAAAGGGGATGCTGTTGGACAGAATTGTTATTGTAATGACTTTTACCCGTTCTGTAATCTCGAATTTTGGTAAACAGAGCAATTTAAAACGTAACGGCGAGCTCGTTACGCTCAACAAATATTTCACCATCACGTGTGATTTTATGGATGCTAGACATTTGTCACGAAAACTCTTCATTTCCTTTTCCTCCGTATAATGCATTATTTATGTCTGGAAGCTCATTTGAATACCAATGCATTTGGAAAGGAACGAAGAAACAAAGTTGTAACTGGGAAGGGAAAAAAATAAGGACGAAATAAGGTGAAAGGAAATAAATTTTTAGCATTCAGATTGATACGAGTCAGTATGATAAAAAATCCAAAAAGCTCCTGTGTCCTAATATATTATGAAGCAGTCGATGGCCAGAAAATGACTTCTATTTTGAAAGGTTTCAATTTGATGATGAAGAAAAAAAAGGTATATCTGGAATTTTGAGATTTATATCTTTTTCATTCCAGTTATATGTATAGCATGTGGAATGTAGGGTTTTCTTTAAATTATATATTATAGTTGTACTATACTTACTGGTTTGATACTTTAGAAGGGGAAACAATATTTTGTAAAAAAAAACTTTCGTTTTTGTCAGACACAAAATCTTTGAGCTGGTTGCGCATAGCCAATAATTTTCTTGTTTTATTTTTATTTCTCTGTTCATGAAGGGAGAAGAGGAATACCAGGTTTTAAATTAAATTGATGACTTCCTTTTTTTCTTTAATTTAAAGTTAGGTTACATCACAATAGTACTATCTAAAGCTGAGAACCACGAATCAAGAATTCAAGGAATATGCTTAATCCTGTTCGGAGTCAGACACAAAAAGCTCGTATTGTTTACACTTAGCAGATAAATTCCTTGGTTTTTTTTTCATGTCGATGAAGGGAAAGCAATGAGCCTGTGATTTGAATTATTTTTAAATCGATTTTTTTCTAATTTGAAGTTAAGGTGACTGCCTACGTTCGGAACAAAATTTTTGAAATAATTCAATTTCTTGCCATTTTATACTATTTTTGGTTAAACAATGAATTTTTAAGCATAAACAGCTTAAAATTTTATCCATATGTATTGCATTTTTTGAAAAATTGGGTAATTTAAGGGAAATTTTAGCTAAATTTTACCAAAACGGTTTACACTCTACAAGAAAAAGTATTGCAGCAATCTTAATTATTTTTGGCCATTAGTTATAAATAACAACAATCTTCAAAATGAACCAAAATCAATGAGAAATTTTGAGGTACAAGAAAATAACAATGGAAAATATATGCTAACATGCAATTTTTCGAAATTTTAGTTGCTCAATCTATTTAAAAGCACCTGCAAAATGAAAAGTATTTCACTTACCTTAAAAATTTTGGGTCATTTCATTGTTCATATTATTTAAAATATACACTGAAAATTTCATGACAATACATTCATTATATTTTGAGATATCATGAAAATGGTAAATTGGTTTTGTAAAAAAATAAGTTTTGAGAAAATTGCAATTAAAGTTTTCAGTTATCTGAAAAACAAAGTTTCGTTAGACATAGGAGTCTAAAATGCCCCAGGATAGTAAGATAGGCCTTCTGTTTCTTCATTCAGTATGCATTTTTTCTTTCGGCGTGCACACAGTCTTTTTCTTTGAATTTTTGCTTGAGGCAAAGATTTTCTTTTTGAGTCGTAAACTCTGTCAAAATCACTGGATTCCAATCCGCTTAACACATAAGAGCATGTCTGTAAATGTAAATTGTTTAAAACTGTAAGAATACCTTTAGCACCATCATTAAATTGAAGGGCAGCTATGCATGACCCCAGTTGCAAAGTTTTTAATTCAACAAAATGAAGTTTTGGAATGAAATTCCACAGAACACCGTTGAAACTTTCATTTGCATTCTGTGTTTTCCCATGCAGACACTTCTCTAACAATTTTTGATCACACAGCTTCATGTAGATGGGTTTCACAATGTTGATAACACTTTCTGGAAGTCCAACGGATTTATCGTTATAGGTTGTATTTAATGATTTTGCCCGTTTGAACTTTCACCAACTGTCAAGTCCTTCTGGGCACTGACCATGCATTGGGTGCTTGTTGCTAGAACAGCAGTGGTAAAAAGCTGCAATTACTGCTTGTTGCATGCTTTGTAAACTACCAACATTACTACGGATTGCAATTCCGTAGTAATTTTGAAGCTTATCAATAAAGCGATCAGTCAGTTTCCCTTTACCTCCGAGTCCTTTAGTGCACTTTTTTAATTTTCGAAGGTGAGTGCCAACTCTCTTCTGGATATGACCAATGCATTCCAGTTTATTTACCGAGTTCTCACCATATATGTTTTTCACAGCATTAAATGCTTTAGAGTCACCATCACCATAGTACTCAGTATAGCATAAATTTCTCATATGTTTTGATCTCTCAAAAATACGGTAAACACCCACAGTCTCCATATTTGAAGCTGAACCGGTATGATTTCGACAGGTATGTGGTTTAGAAACAGTATCTAGTGTTCCAGACGTGGTACTACATATCCTGCAGAATTGAGTCATTGTTTCTAAATCTAATATTTTGCCAGTGTCAATTGAGATACAGCTGACGCAACCATTCAGTGATGAATAACCCCTCTTCTGCCACGTTCCATCAACTGAGACCCCACAATTCACTACTGCTTTTTTCGTGCATTTCAAATCTTTAATTTCTTTTGCAGCATTACACATACTTTCTTCAACAGCTTTATATGCAGCCTGATGAATTTTCAGTTCTTGTTGTCTGAAAGTTCCTTTAGAAAGGAAAGGCATATCCAGTACTGAGAACAAATTTTTCCTGCTGTATAGCCTTTTCCTATAAGTCTTAAAGCAAAAACAGCAAGAGTATTTATATTATTAGACTTATCCAACTTTTTTGAAGAGGCAAACCCTTTTGAGAAAGAACAGTTGTTGCATTTTAGTAAAAAATTGGAACACATACCAAACCGTGAATCTTCAGTCAGTGAGAGTTTATTGTTGAAACAGACTGGACAACATAATATTGCAAATACAGAAACTAAAATGTCAATATCCATTATTCTGCTTCCGCAAAGTTCAATTATCTTTGAACTTTCTTCCAAAGAAACACCTTTCTTGCTCTCAAGTTTCGATGAACTTGCAGTATTTACTTCACTACAATCAACTGCAACAGTTTCATTCCTCTTCGAAATGGTGAACTGATTTCCATTAAATTTTCTCTTTTTAGAACGATAATTTTTGCGTTGACCCATTTCTTATGATGTTTTCCGTAAAATTAAAAATGATTTTTAAACAAAAAGCAGTATTTTATATTAGAAAATAGCGAAAGCAAAGAGAGAGAAATATCAGCGTGACGATGTAAACAAACGAACACATGAACTAATTTGTTGCCACTTTTCCATTAATAAACAAATAATATTTTTGGTAAAAATATTTAAGAATAATGTAAAAACATTAGAATAACTTAAAATTACAAAAAAATTAACTTTAGGGCTGAAAATGAGCAAAATACTGCAATTTTAAAACAACTTCCGGTTTGCAGCTACTACTTCCGGTTTCATTTTTCTGGAGACATCATGTTTTATAATGGCTATAACTTTTCTTCTAAATCACGTAAAGACAAAAGAAAAACAGTTTTGGAAAGATAAAAGTCCAAACAATAAGAAACACAAATAAAAAAAAATCGACCTAGACGTCGAAAATCGGTGTTTTCAACGTAGTCGGTCACCTTGTTACATCACGATATCCCATCTTAAGATGAAAACATTCAGAAGGAAGAATTCATTAATTAAGCTTAACCATACTCTACGCCAGGCACAAAAAACTTGCATTGTTTGAGCATAGACAACATTTATTTTACCATGTAATTGAAGGGAGATCAATAAGTTCCAGTTCTGAAGAAAACAAAAATCTATTTCTTCAATTAAAGTTAGGTTACATCAACATATATGTCGGGACCTCGTTGTTAAGTAACTCGTTTATGGTTTCCATTGACACATAAACTACTCTTTCCTTACATATATGCAAATATCTTGTTTATTCATATATATTTACAGTATCTATCATACAACATTTCCATTATCAACTGATCATTATGAATCCTGAACCAGAAAAATCACCATTCGAAAACCACAGAGTCATAACTCAGTTCTATCTAAAGCCCAGCATAGACACGCGAAGTACGTCCCATAGTTATCTCGCTACCGTTTTCTCCTTTCTTCCCTTTTTATACACCCTTTTTCAGAAAATTCCAGATCATTCTAAAAGACTCTGCCTCGGTGTGAGAAAACTCCGGCCTCCGGTCAGCAAGTGTGTCGGAGCATCTGGTCCCTTGGTGTTGGCTGCAATTAGTTTGCTTGAACTGTCCGTTAACGACTTGTTTAACGACCACGGTCAATCTTTCCTTAAATTGGTCGCATCTGTAAAGGCTTTTACCAATTAGGAATAGGCACAACACCATCACGTGTATAGGCCTCTGACAATATAATCATCGTAAGCTAAAAGCATTACGAATAAAATATTCTTTAAACATGTCCAAACAACAAAATACACCAGCTTAATATAACCATTCAAAAATATGATCACGATCCTTGCATTAGTCTACAGTTGGGCAAGATTGTGTCACACAAAACCAGTATTCAATAGCATGCAATTTTTTGAAAGGTGTATTCCATAATTTAATAGATTTTTATATATTTTAATCGCATTTTTTAATATTAAAAAATCCATTAAAACAAACACTATCAAATTACTTCTGTTGTAATAATATGGTACTGAAGAAAGGTAGAAGTAAAAATTATTTCCATTGGAAGGGAGAAATAATTTTGATTGCCTGAAAATAGTGAAAATTCAGTATTCAAAGTAGAGCTTTTACTGAATATACATTTCTTTAATGTCATGGTAAACATCTTAAACGGTCAACGAAATCTTAGTAAGTCAAGGATATTGTACTGTACATTTTGGAACAATTATGTCTCACAAAAAGCGGGGCGTGGTGGCCTTGTGGTACAGCGCGCTGGTTTTCGGTGCTGAGGGTGCTCGGAATGAATCCTGGCGAAGCGCCACTAAAATGCCTCCGTTTGTGTCGTCCCTTCATAGGGGGCAATGCTGGTCCGCTAATAAAATGCCCAGCAAAATTGCGGAGAATTGTAGGCGAATGTCTTCGCGACAAGTGCCTCAACATTAAAAAAAAGTCTCACAAAAATAAACTTATTCTTGTCCATATCTTTTGTGTTAATTGTTATAAATTTGTTTCGGTGCGTGACGTAGACTCGTACAACAGGTTTTATCAGCAAATAAATGATTTTTGATAAGTAAAGCCTAGTTACTTTGGGAAGGCAGAGATTTTTCTATAGATTTTTCTTTAAACATTGTCTATTTTATTGTGCCCCAGTGGCACGTGATGTTGCTAACAATAGTTCTTCTTATAGAAATATTTCTGACGAAATTTCTGATAAATAGGCCTTTACCTTGATTAAGAAATTAGGATTATTTTGCACAAATGTCTATTTCGCACAAATGTCCGATTTGCTCAGCAGTCATTCGATGCTATAATATTTTCTGTAACGGCTTGATTAGAACCAAGTATCTTCCGATTTGCTAATAGCTTTTCTAGGAACTTAGTCAGCCTGGTGAAGTGTGAAAGTTATTTTAGAATAACTTATCGTTATGAAATACATTATTTAAAAATTGGAGAATGTACAATGATATAAAATGTTTATTTAAAATTAAACATACTAGTAAATTATTCATTTCTCATTTTTTGAGTGAGAAGAAACTTCAAGATCTGCAACCGAACCTGGAAACACTAAGTATGCTTACAAATTGCATTTATGGAAAAGAAAATCCGTAATAATACAAGAAAAGATAAATGAAAATTCATATTTCTTTCTTTGCTAGCCCAGTTAATTTTTCAACAAAAGTCTTCACAAATAAGGAACGTAGGACCGATAGCAAAATTCCTCTCACCTTTTTTATCCCCCATTTCAATACTACGTTTCCCATTCTTCTTATTTCAGATATTTTGTTAAGCAACTGTCATAATTTGGGATAAAAAATATATGTTTCCATATTTGTACAGAAGAGGATTTTCTTTGATGCGCTTCCTATAATCCAATCGCACAATTCGCCGTATGCCTTCTCACAGAATTTCTTATTATAGCATCAATAAAAAACTAAATTTGCCTCATTTTTTTTCGGAGGCATAATATATTAAACTACAGCAATCAAGACCCAGGGAATAAATGCTTAAGCAAAAAAAAAAAGAATCGGTTTCTTCTCGAACCCGATATTTAAATCTGAGAAATGAAAACCATGAGATTAATGCTTACGTTGAACACTTATGAAGTTTCTTTTAGGGAAAATTTTCAATAAACTTCAAACACTGAAAAACAACATATTTAATATTTTCTAGGATATTTTCTAGAGGACGTTCACTCAAACAGACATAAAGATATAGTATCTCATTTGGTTACGTAAAGCCTTATATTGAATTAAATAATATTATTTTTAAAAACGCAATTTAATTTGTCTGTTCGCTATCAAAATTACAAGTTGTACAGTAAAGATCATAGCTTTCTTCCAAATTTCATCATTTTTAACGATCAGAAATTTTTAAACGGAGTTGAGAAAAGAAATGCATTAAGGAAAGTAGTGTTGTATTCTCTAATGCCTCCCTGCCAGAACTAGTTCAGACCAGGTTCATATAATTATGTTAGCAGTCTGGGGTCTGCGGGTCAGATTTATGAAGTCAGGCACCACAAGGGTTGGGTTCCGAGTTATCCAGGTACCACCCCAATTTGTACCGAAAACCCCTAACTGTGACATCTGAGTTGATCGTACCCTCTACCACCCTATCTGACCTCATAAAGGGTCTCTCCAGTCTACGGACTTAATACGCCCATATTCATCCTAGACACGGAGGTACTTACAGAGGCGCTTGTCGGGATTCGATATGAGAATGCTCAACATCGAAAGGTGACGCGTTACAACTGGACTACCTCAAGTCCTAAGGAAATTAGTGGAAGTGTTGAACATAAAATTCTAAAAATATATATTTTTTTGTTTTTCATTACAGTGTCCGTCCGGTAGAGGTTCTATTTGCAACACTGATGAAAAGTTCACTGGAGTTTTTTTGAAGTTCAACTTGGTTTACATTGTAATCTCATTACTTGTAATTATTCCTGTCCATACTCATTAAATCGCAATACAGAAGTTGATAAAAGGATGTATTTAATAGACATAAATACAATTTATTAATGCATATGGAGTAGGAGGGAAAGTGAAACATTCATTTTGCAGGGTAATTTAAGATATTTTTAATAAAATTGATTTGGTTTGGATCACATTAAAAGTTTATTTTAATAGTAATAAGAATATAAACAAATGATATTCATAAAGCAACAACATTTTTTTCCCTACAAGTTTATTTATAATTCATATATTAAAAATATTATTAGAATAGATATTTTTTGTTCTCAAAATAGTAAGAAAAATGCGCAAGCTGTAGGCAGTAAAATTAGCATTAAATTTCTTTCCACTAGTAAAATTCTGTTTTACATTTTTCCGTTAAGATACACTATGAACAATAAGATGTATTCTGAAGTCGTATTCAAATTCAACAAATCGGTATTTTTCTTTTGATTTACCAATGTCATGGAAGAATAATACTATATATTTTCAAAAATACAGTTAGAGGAAACATACCATCATACTGATAAAATTTTCATTTATTTCCTTCACATATCGATCGCTAAGTATATTTTTGCAAATATAATTCTATAATATTTATACATCACACATTGTTGCTTCCATCTTACAGGAGAATTTGCAAGAACGACTTTTTTTAGAAATCCCGTGACATTTAAGTTTGTGGTGAACAAATTTTCTATACACCCATAGTAAATATTTTATTTTCTATCGAGTAATAAAAGATTTATTTTGCTAGGTGATAAATTTTAGTTTTCTGCACTAAATTTCAATTCCTTCTCATGTTAGGTCTTTTCCTATTCCGGAATGATTGATGGTCAGTGGTTTCGTATTTATTTAAATTTTTATTTCGGTTAATGTTTGACAGAACCTTATATAAACTTTACGTCATGAAACTTAAATATAAGTCGAGTTTTGAAATGTAAATTTAAAGATAAATCTCATATGGACAACAGTGAAATCAGTAAAATTTATGAAGATTAAAATACAGTGTATCAAGTATATAGAAGCATTTGTGAAATATTTCATGTTTTTCAGTTACAATACACATAAATAGTATCAGTCAGATGCATCTTCAATTTCAACGAACAAAAATTTCTGAGGTGTTGTGTCGAGATAGTAAGTTTAAACAAAAACATAATATCTAAAAATAATATATATATATATATATATATATATATATATATATATATATATATATATATATATCGAAGAGCCATTGCATTATGACCACCTGTTTAATACGACATAGGATCACCGCCAACACCCGGCGTGCCATTGATTCGACAACGTGCTGATATGTAGTCTGAGGTGACTGGTACCAAACGCTCACCAACTGATCCTTCAATCCCCTCACATTTTGAGGTCGTAGCGTGGCAGCACGAATACGGTTTTCCTGGTGGAATCACAATTGCTCTATTGGATTAATATCAGGTAAATTTGGTGGCGAAGACATGACTTGAAAGTCACTAGAATGTTCCTCGAACCACTCCTGACGATTCGACTCTTATGACATGGTGCATTATCCTATTGGTAAGCGCCATCACCCGCCGGAAACACTGTTGCCATGAATGGGTGCAGCTGGTCTGCAACAATGTTCACGTAGCGCACAGATGTTAGGGATTGTTCTATGGAGATTATGGGTCTCAATTTGCTCCATGAAAACATCGACCACACCATAATACCACCGCCACCATACTGTCTCCGTCCAACTGTGCATCCGGGAGCCAGGCATTCCGTTAGAAATCGGCATATTCGCATAATCGGCATAATCGGCATATCCGTCGATGTCATGGACCAGATTACGTGATTCGTCGGACCATGGAACTTTCTTCCATTCTTCTATGGTCCATTTCCGATGTTTCTTTGGCCCATTCCAGGAGCTGCTGGCGATGACGTGCCGTCCGATCAGGGACGTGCTTCGGACGCTGCCTTCGTAGGCCCATACGCAGCAGAGTAACGCAGTGTGTAGAGAAACACTGTCTGGGCACCACTGTTGTAACTGCCGGTAATTCCGGCTGTTGTAGCTCTTCGGTCACGGCGAATAATGCGTAATAGTCTCCGCTCTCTTCTGGAACCAATGCGCCGTGGGCGACACATCGCTGGCCGGCGACTTTTCGTTTCACCATCCATACACCACTTTCGATACGTGCTCACAACGACTGCACGTGAGCAGCCCACCAAACGCGTTGTTTCTGATATCGTAGTTCCCAGGCGCCGACCCATAACGATTTGACCTTTATCGACATCTGATAAATCGGCTGCTTTTCCCATTATGTCGCTAATCCCTCTATGTTTGGAAAGACAGTACATGGCCCCTTTATATACTCGAACTTCAGCCGCGCACGCGCGTGGTTTTGTTTCTGGGAGCGACCTCATTTTTACAGAAGGAGGGTGGTCATAAGCTAATGGCTCTCCGGTGTATATATATATATATATATATATATATATATATATATATATGAAAGATAGAGAGAGAGAAAGATAAAATTATATCAATATACAATTAAAACTGCATTTACGAAATAGGAAATTTCACGCAATTGAAAAAAGAAAAGAAAAAAGAAGCTTCCACTAAGTGGGCTTTTTATGAATCCTTACTATTGGTATGGACGTTCTTGTGCTGCCTCATGTTTAACAATGTCAAGAACAATCACCCCTGTAGAGATTTCGTAACATAAAGTTACCATCAAATACCGTGGCGTCGATGAGTGGATGGCGTATTAGACCAGTTCCTGCTGCCTTGAATAAAGAAAAAAAATATACAAAACTTCTCTGTGAAAGGAAAATACTTACTATTGGATGACATTATTTTTCCCCCACAGGAGACGTTGTTTGCCCGGAAACAATAGAAAAATTCATACAGAAGTTCCCTACAAATGACGATATAAAGACTAAGCAAAGGAATATCTGAACTCACTTATAATGAGCCCGGAAGAACCAATACTTTTACTGTTTATATCTAACAGCACGAAATAATAGGTTTTTCAAAACAACGGCATAAAAACGTTCACTATTTTCTTTTTACCTGTTCAGGAAGATAATAATTTTATATATATATATATATATATATATATATATATGCTTACACGCATTTCTAATTAATTGTCATGATTAGGATATTAAAATAAAAGTTCCCTTTGGAAATACTGGAAACCCAGAAGATATACCCTGTTAGAAAAAAGGACGCACCGAGAAAAAATTATCCGAATGGGAAGAAAATCGATAGATGTGATGTACATGTACAGAAAAACAAATGGTTAAAATTTGAGAAAAATTGGATGATTTATTCAAGAGAAAACGCTTCCCAAACTGAAAACGTCAATAACAAGTTCGTCCACAACCGTCCCTTAGGCAAACAGTTATTCGGTTTGGCACTGATTGACAGAGGTGGCGGATGTCCTCGTGTGGGATATCGAGCCGAATTATGTCCAACTGCCTCGTTAGACCGTCAAAATCTCGAGCTGGTTGGAGGGTCCTGCCCATAATGCTCAAAACGTGCTCAATGGGGGAGAGATCCGGTGACCTAGCTTGCCAAGGTAGCGTTGGGCAGGCACGATGACAAACAGTAGAAACTTTCACTATGTTCGGGCGGGCATTACCTTGCTGAAATGTAAGCCCAAGATGGCGTGATATGAAGGGCAACACAAAGGAGCGTACAACATCGTCAACGTACCGCTGTGCTGTAAGGGTGCAGTGGATGAAACCAAAGGGGTCCTGCTATGAAAGGAAATGCTACCTCAGACCATCAATTCTGCTTGTCAGCCTGTATGGCGGAAGACAGTCAGGATGGTATCCCACCGCTGTCCGGGGCGTCTCCAGACACGTCTTCGCTAGTCATCGGTCTCAGTTTTAAGCGGTAATCATCACTGAAGAGAATTCTACTCCAGTCAGTGACATTCCAGGTCGAATGTGCCCAACACCACTGCAAATGGGTTTGTCGGTGTACAGAGAACAATTATAGTCTACGCAAGGGGATCCGCGAGCTGAGCCTCCTTTCTCTGAGCCGCCTATGAATGGTCTTTTCGGTCATTGAAGCACCAGTTGCACATACGATCGATGATAATGATGGGGCTGTGAGTGCCGCTGTGACGATTGCTCGGTCCTCACGTTTCTCTAGGTCGGCCGCTCCCTTCTTGACACTGTGTTCGGCCATGGTTCACCCATTCCTGCCAATATCGTCTAATATTGGAATCTATCCTACCCAAATGACGAGCGATTCCCCGATTAGGGCATACGGCTTCTTATACACGTCCATATACACGTCCTCTCTAAAATGCTGACATCTGCGCATATTGTTCGCTCACCTGTATGCGAGGCATAGTTACTGTCTACGTGAGTACACGGAATCGCAAAGAAAATTGAAATTCGCAAAGAATTTATGGCTGGAATAGAAGTTTCTCCTCTTTAATATCCTGCCAGTTATGCAGTTAAGCTGCAGCATCACATGTTCAATTATTCGCCACCAAACTTTAAAATTTTGTATTTTCCATCGAAACCTGTATGCATATCCATTTGCGTCCAATTTGCTTTACCCCTTCTTGGTGCGTCATTTTTTTTCTTGTCTAAGAGTGTAAATCTAATTGAAGATATTATCCCTGCGATTTACCTGGGCTAATCTAGTTTTTATCCAAAATGCATAATGAGTACTATTCTAAAATACACTGTACCATTTTAAAATTGATACTAAGCATTTAAAAATTCATATATTTAACTCTTTACTTTATACCCATAGTACTCCCCCTTGAAATTTTAATGTTTCCTTCGTAAAAAAGTAATAAAAATGAGTTAAACCCTCTGTAAAATTTATGAATAACACAAGATATCCTCATTGTTTTAAAATATTAATCTTACATTTCTGACTGTTTATTTATCATATATTTATCTATCCCTTACCGTTAGGAAGTCAAAATGAGAACATGGATCTCTCAATCGATTATTACGTTCGTATTATACGATTTAGAGTATCTACGATGATCCCCAGATTGATAGATTACAAAAACTTTTCAAATCCCTGCTAAATACATTTAAATGTGATCTAGTTCAGGTACAGCACTTCAGTACCAACTAAGAAAGGAACCATCAATCAAATGGCTAAGCGATTAGGTACCGATTCGGAGGGAAATGTCTGGACTATAACTTTACGGGGAGTGAATTTAAGGATAAATGCCTTCCAGAGTAATTAATGTGAAAATTTCGAGCACTTAAATCGAGGTTTGAACTTTACTAATTTATTATTTTAGCTTTAAAACTAATACCCATTTAAAAGGAAATACGTTATTTATATACGGTGGTATTTTTTTTTTACTTTTCTATTAAATTTTATGAGAAATATATGCTACTTAATATATAGAAATTCTTCCATTTAATTTTAATATACAGTCTTATGTACTATACGAAACTGATTAATTAACAATTTAGAATTTATTATGTACTGCTATAAAGAATTATTCACGTTCGGTTTCCTTTTTGATATATAATATCAAAAATTTTTATTGAAGTAACATTTTAATAAATTTTATTTTTATGAAATAGTTTAAATAGTAAAAAATCTTTACGTTACATATATAAAGATTAAATAGAGCCTAAAAAATGTAGATACCATTTTCATGCTCCTTTAAATTTTAGAGTGTTATACTATAATTTACCGTATGCGAGTATGATAATAAAAGTATAAACTGATTACGGATTTTGATGTTCGCATGTTTTTAATGTAACAATATATATCTTTTATAAAAATGTACCAAAATAAATCATTTTAAGTTAACACCTGCTTTAAAGGAAGCTTAAGCAGTGTTTCTCAATAAAGTTTATTATAAAGTTTAAACTAAAAATCATTATCATAAGGAGGAAAATTGTACCTTGAGGTCAACACTTCTAAATCAGATAAAATCCTTTTAAAGCTAAATGTTTGTAACTTGTATGAAGTGTTTGGCTATTAAAATAATGGTTATAAGTGTCTGTCTAAGAGGGATAAACTTTTAAATCCATTCCCAGCTGTATACTTACGAAAAAATATTTTACCCTAAGGTTTAGGGACTTGAATGTTAAAGAACGGCACATAATTAATCCAGTGAACTGCTACGGTGTCTCTGAGTTTTTTTTTATTAAAAGAACTACTTTTAATGATTTAAAGTGAGATGATTTAAGTCATAACAGGGTTTTTCATTATTATAAAAGATGTTGTTATCTTGAAATTAAAAATTATTTGCACAAATGCTTGAACGCTTTAGCCACTTAATCTAACTAAACTATTCAAGCAAACAGTTAAAAGTAAAACAAGATGTCATTAATTGTAAAATCAATGTAACGCATTAAATTGCTTACATGATAGAAATGAAGAAATTTATTGAACTTCCGAATTAGTGGTAAAGTTCTTTGGCCAAGTATGAACATTGGTAGCCAAATTAATGTTAATTTTTGCTTTATCATATAAACTTTCATTGTAGGAAAAGTAGGGCTTTCCAGAAGAAGTATTGCACGTCTCCTAACATGTAAATAGCATGGTTACGTTAAACATACTTGCGGTACTAAAAAAATACATGACACTATCTGAAGAATGGGTGAAATATAGCAAAGTTTGAAAATCAAATAATTATTGAACAATGACTAAAGTGAGATGCATCGATAAAAACGATTATTTATGGTGTCTTTCTACAGGACGTACTTGGGATGTTCCAGAGACAGCAATGGTTAAAAAACAAATATGCAACAATTACATTACCAATGTGAAACTTTTGTTGGCTTCATAACTTCGCAAGCCGATTACATAGAAATACTTCAGAAAAGTTCTTGCTTTACATACATGTTTGTTTAACCGGTACATCGAATTGCAATGTCATCTAGCATCTTGAGAGTTCTACTTTTAATGCTACTTATGACAAACTGCCAAATACTACAAATTTGGATAAGATAAACCTCTAAACGTAGAACTTAAGAAGCGAGGTTATCAAAAGATAAAATCAAAACCTCTTTTTTTCTTGAGAATTTACTTTTATGCCTGACCTATCTATAAGAATCCCTTTCTCTCAGTGACAAATAGAAGTAAGCTGAGGTAAAGTACTCATAAAGAAAGCTTCATTACCCAGAAACCCTTAACCACTTTTTTATAGCAGTCATAGCGGCACGCTGGGTTAAGAAATATTAGAAGATTATTATTAATATTAGTGTATTTTGAAGACTGATAAAGATTTATTTTAAAACTGACACAGAAATGTTACTTAAAGTTGCAAAAAATTTAGGAAAATATAAACATTGAATTTCACTCTCCATTTTGTCCCCCTCCCAGAAAGCATTGTCATCCACCGATTGACATTTTAAGAAGGGTAAAAAGGAATCATATTTATAAAAATAAAAAAAAGTATAAAGAAATTTTACTCAAAACAGTGGGGGATGCTAAAGTATTATTGTAAAGAAATATACATTTCAAGAAAAAGGGGATTTTCCAGTGTTGGTCCATTGCAAATACCGTAAACGAATTCTGATTTTTATATACCAAATGAACCCGAAGGGAAATACTGAATATAAATCGCATTTTTGTTACTGATTTTAAAACAATATTATTTGGTAGGACCTCATTATCACACGTTGATAATAACGTATTACTACAATAATGAAAGTCAGGTCAATGTTTATCAATAAACATAAAAATATTTAAAATCTATTTTGTGTCATTTCAAGCAAGCATTCTGGGAATTTTTTTTTCTTTTTTATTAATTAAGCACAACAGTCTCAATCGAGCTTCAATATACAAATAAAATAGACATACGTTTTCTATGTTTTATATATATATATACACTGCTGGCCACCCAAATTGCAACACCAAGAAAGACAAGAGATATCACAACAAAATTTATTTTGTAGATAACATGTTGACCAAGTATCAAATGAATAAATATATAGACTTCGGTGAAGTGTGGTTCCTGCCAAAATCAGTAGCCAGAGTAGCCGCCATTGTTGGAGATCACCGCTCCCACACGCCTCGGCAATGATTCAAAGAGACTTTGGATGAGTTCTTGGGGTACAGCAGACCAAGCAGCTTCCACACGTTGCCAAAGTTGATCTGCTGTGGTAGCTGGGGATGAAATCTGGGTCAATCGTAGAGCAACCATGGACCACGTTTTCTATCGGCGAAAGATCCGGAGAGCTAGGCGGCCAGGGAAGCAATTCAATCTGGCGATTCACGAAGAACCGTTGGACAATGCGTGCCACGTGTGGTCGCGCATTAACCTGTTGAAATATGGCTGTGGGCAAGCCCTGAAGGTAAGGAAGGACAACTGGCTCCAACACCTCGGAGATGTAGCGCTGGCTGTTTAAAGTACCGGCAATGCGTACTAGAGGTGTGCGAAAGTGATATCCAATACCGCCCCATACCATAATACCTGGTGCAGGACCAGTGTGGCGGTGCATAACGCAGCTGTTCAGCATCCTCTCTTCACGGTGTCTCCAGACTCGAATGCGACCATCGTGGTGTTGCAGACAGAAGCGTGACTCGTCAGTAAAGATAATTTCATTCCATTCTGCCGTCCACATCCTTCTGTCATCGCACCATTGTCGGAGGAGACGTCTGTGGTTCTGCGTCAAGGGTAGACAAAGCAATGGACGTCTTGCGGACAGACCACTCTGCTGTAAACGGCGTCGAATGGTACGCTCAGACACTGCATGATGCGTTACAGACTGCGTGTGCTGTGCTATGGTTCGTGATGTGACTGAGCGATCCGTCACTGCCATGCGCACAATTTGCCTGTCATCACGTGAAGTGGTGCGCTGAGGTGGATGCGATCGAACACGCCGGTCCGTCGTACCCTCCTGCATCTAACGATCACATATCCGCATTACAGATGTTTGGTTTCGTCCAACACGACTACTGATTTCCCTGAAAAATAATCCACAATCTCTGTAGGCCACTATCCTTCCTCTGTCGAACTCGGATACTTGATCATAAGATGCTCGCTGTTTTCGCGAGGCTTAATTGATCGTTTTTTTTTTAAAACACAAGGAAAACACAATTGCCGAACTTGAAATCGTCGAAATCTCCAAGCCTTAAATAGCGCTTTGAAGTGGCGCCACAGGCGCGCGTGATGTGCGTCTGCGCTGAAATTCTAATCATTTGCATATCTCACCTCCGCTAATGCATGTTGTAAATTTCATGTTGTTTGCATGTTTCCTTCAGGGTGTTGCATTTACAGTGGCCAGCAGTATATATATATATATATATATATATATATATATATATATATATATGTATATATGTATGTATGTATAACATTGTATACTAAAAATTTTAAAATGTGTACCACAGTATTAATACCTAAATAATTCTGTTGTTGTAAATAGTTCTACGAATTATCAATCATTAGTTAAATATTGTCTACATAAATTTATGTGTATGCTGAAAGATTCATTAAAAATATAGCCGAATTGAGATATATAAAAAAAATCCATCAC
Organism: Dolomedes plantarius; assembly: GCA_907164885.2. Classification (NCBI taxonomy): domain Eukaryota; kingdom Metazoa; phylum Arthropoda; class Arachnida; order Araneae; family Dolomedidae; genus Dolomedes; species Dolomedes plantarius. The sequence goes on from OU015491.1 coordinate 159,862,840, forward strand.
AGTATTGAATTCCTGCCCATTATTCTTGGAAAGAAAAACAAAGAAAAATTCTTTAATTAAGAAATCTGATAAATAACAACATTCATTTCTAATTAAAGAAGATAATTTCGTGACGATTTTATTGTTTAATATTTTCAATATATTGGAGAAGAGATAATTAATTTCCTATTAGAAGCGAGAACAAGTAGTTAAATTAAAAAAATATATAACTCCTTAAATTTTTTTGAAAAGTGTTATGCAAATATTTTAATTTATTAATTCATAATACTGATAAAAAAATTCACTTAGTAGAATATAAAAATAATTTTACGTCTCTGAATGTTTCATTTTTTAATATTTATTCTTACTGGTGAATGGATATTTTAATTATGACTAAATGAGAGGGTAAATAGTAATATTAAAAATTTATTTCCTTTCCATTGAATTCAGAAGATTAGTTTTTAAATGAACAAAAGATATACATGTTCTAATTAATTAGCCCGATACTTGGGTTATTCATAAATTTGATAAATAATGTCTTCCTTATTAGCTGTAAAATGTGTACTTCTGCAAAGATTTTAAAAACTGATTATTTTTCCAAAATCAATGGTGTGGGGACATACGGAACACAAAAATCTGATTTGTTTTCTTTGTTAATATACATTTATCTACGATTCTTTTCCTAATCTTTATATTAAGATTGTTATGTGAGCAAAAATACTTGAAAGATTTTTTTAAAATTTTATCAAAATATTTTCAAATTGAAACTTTAAAGCATATTTAGTTTTTATAGTATTCGCCGATCCACTACCGCTGTTAATATAAGCTTTCAATTTTGAGCATGAGAAAGTGTTAGAAATTATTCATTTTCAGGATTTATGAAAACTTTTTATTTCAGAACTATAAATCTGTTTAATTTATTTAAACTTAAGTTACCCAAGCCCTTTTATTTTGCACAAATTTTGTTTCGGAATAAAATATTTTCAGACTCTTTCCACTGTCATAAATCAGAGACATTTAGATGAACATAGATCGAAAAATCACTGAACGAAATTTCATCCAGGTAGCGAGATATACAAAATTTAAGCTGTTAAAATGGTAAATCACGTAAAATTATATTCGTATTTAAACAGATTTAATTAACATGTGTACATCAGGTCATTCTCTCAGTACAACATAAATATGTTATACTTGGGTATGTAATACTTGAAAAATATGGATTGTGTAATTTGATTTTAAAAGCTCTACAGTATGTTGTAAAACAAAAACACAAAATTTTCTTTATTTTTTTTTCAAATTTTCTTGAATTACTAAAGCGTCTTAAATTGGGCAAATAACAAATTTTTATTCAGGTTCAACGTATGTAGAAAAAAAACTGTAGAGAAAACATAATTCATAGTCTTTGGAGAAAGGGATTCTTAATTTAAAATAATACACAGTGTATTCCTTGTTGTGGTTCCTTATTATCAGTCTATTTATCATTCTATATCAGTTTAGTCAACCTAGAGTATCGGTCACAATTGTGTCGATGAAAATATTTCAGCCTCCTCTGGCAGTTAAAATATCTGCCCCCTCCACTGAAACACGTTCTTTCTATCACTGCTGACAAGCAGCTTTCCTTTCCTTTGTATTTTCTTTGTTCTCGTCTTTAGGAACAGAGGTTAGAGGGGTATAAGAATTTTAGAAAGAATGAGTCGTTTTACGCCAAGAAAGTAAATAAATAGAAAAATAACGTGCAACTTGAAATAAAAGTAATATTTCACATTTATAACTTTATTATTTTATCGATAAAATATACGTTTCGAACCGGTTAATCACATTAGATGAAATGGTTAGGAAATGTTAAAATAATGCTTCAAATGTTTATTTTTTTTTATCAGAAGTACACATGCTCCATATTAAAATGCATTTACTCTAATCATAATCCATTTATCAACTAAATTAATACTAAGACATTTTATACAAATTATGTTGTAGTTACAACACAATATTACATGCGGTATATTATGTAAAAATGTGATTGCGTAATTTAAGGCGTTATAAAAGAATCCACTAAAACGTAGATTAATTCCATAATTTAGTTAAGAAATGCATTAATTATTTAAAATGTATTATATTTTGCCGGTAAATTAATCTGACAAATTAGTGATTTATTAAATTTATTATTATTTTGCGTAAATTATGTTTGAGCAATAAAAGTTAGGATTTTCTTCTGAATTATTACAACGCATTAAACTACTTCTCAGAATGACGGAATATTTTCCCGGATATTTTCTGTAAAAGTATTCATTACAAATACCGAATAAGGAAGATAAAACAGATAAAAGTACGAAAAGTGTGAAGTTTCATCATTTATAATTTATATATTTATGCAATGAAAAAGAAAAGTACAATGTTATTTGAATAGTCTTAAATTGAGTTGCTATCGTACCGAAGTCTGCAAGTGCAATTCTTGCAGTTGAGAAGGTTATACTGATTTATTAGCTATTCTGAATCCATTCTAAACCTGTGGATACCGTGATGTGCAGGCATCGTAAAGCACAATACACAACACAGTCTTCAAAATTAACCATGATACAAGCGAAAAACCTACTTTAAATTTTCGATATTCCATTAATAACATTTTATTTTTATTTTGAAAAATATATTACCCAAATATAAAAAAAATTAAATATAAATTCCATACACAATTATGATCAAATATGTTCTTGCATCTAAATTAAATTCCATAACTAACGATTTACTGAAAACTGTACTGTTTTTCAGCTATTCTGATTCCGTTCTAAAACCTGTGGATAGCGTGATGTGCAGATATCGTAAAGCACCATATACAATACAGCCTTAAAAATACCCATGATACAAGCGAAAAACCTACTTTAAATTTTCGATATTCAAGGAGTAACATTATGTTTATATTTTGAAAATCTAATTCTCAAATATAACCAAAAAAATGTAAACTCCATACACCATTATGATCAAATATGTTCTTGGATCTAAATTAAATTCCATAACTAACGATTTACTGAAAACTGTACTGAGTTTTCAGCTATTCTGAATCCGTTCTAAAACCTGTGGATAGCGTGATGTGCAGATATCGTAAAGCACCATATACAATACAGCCTTAAAAATACCCATGATACAAGCGAAAAACCTACTTTAAATTTTCGATATTCATGGAGTAAAATTACGTTTTTATTTTGAAAATATAATTCCCAAATATAACCCAAAAAATGTAAACTTCATACACCATTATGATCAAATATGTTCTTGCATCTAAATTAAATTTCACATGTAACAATTTACTGAAAATTGCTAGGGTAAAAAAAAAAAAAATTCTTATTAATGAAAAGTCTTTTATAATGTTATCTTTCGGAAGCAGTTTTCATGGGGTTTGCGTTGATTTAACTTTCTCTAAATTTTACTTTTTACGCTTCATTTGAATAACAAATTACGCCTTTCGAAGGACTTAACTGTCAATTAGTTAACTGTTCGAACAGAAGTTTGGCATCATTTGCCATAATGAAGTTGTCAGTTCACTAAAAAATGCTCTTCATAATTTATCAAAGATTCCGATAATTAAGAAAAATATATTTTTCATTAACAGAATAGCTCCTATTACGCACAGTAAATCATTATTTACTGTAAAAATTTCAGTGTGGTGTTCTAGATGAATTTTCGGTCATGTAACTGTAATGTTTCTCTAGTGAATCCAATAAGGAATCATTAGTTTCAAATCGGCACAGATAAAATATACATACATGATGTATATAAAGTAACGTACTTATTTTTTTTCAAATAAAAGAATATTAAACTCATGATTTTCCATTCTTAAAGTATATTAAATAGATACATATCGAAATACACGGAAGATATTGGAAATATTTAAATTAAATAATTTATACTTGATTCTTTAGCTGTAGTATTAAATAACCCATAACATTTACATTTCTTTGTTAAAAATATAAAAAAAATGTTAAAATTAAAATATTTCAATAGAATTCATGCTAAAAATATATATGCATGTATATATCATGTTTAACATTTTGGTGATCACTTTAATTATCCCTGACGTATCAAGAGGCAACGTTACCACCTCTGTCTCAAAGCTTAAGTTCTGACCTATAGGAGATAGATCTAATCCCATCCCTTCTAATGAACAATGTATTAAAATTATTTATTTGACTTAAGTCAGTTATTTTGTACTGTTCCTTCACAATATTTTTTTTAATATTTGCAGGTTGTTGTGAATGCATATCAATGACCAGTTCATTACATGGAGAACCTTAAGAATTAAACAAAGAGGGCAAAAACTTAAACATATCATGCGAGCATAATCATCATTTTAAAGTATCTCAAATCTTAATTAAGTGTCTATGACCAATAATTCACTAAATATAAACCATTCAGGCAGTTGAGGCATTCGGCGTGTATCTGAAAACCAGTTGCTACGTAACAATCCTGGATACGCACCGAGGGTTCGCCTGCTCGCTGTTAGTACTTTGGAGCCGTGTCAAGTAGTACATACTACCGACTTTTAGCCCCACCGTTCCCTCCATGGCGAATAAAAAAAAAGTTTTGAACATCCAACAGACACTGAGCAAAAATGCTGACGGAAAGAGGGACACGTAATAATGCGACTTGTGATGAGGAATTATCGAAACAGTAAAATGTTACAATTCAAATCAAGAAGTCAGTTAACATTAGATTTTTGCTAGTTGAATAATTATTGAAATTGCTTTTTCTAGGATTTTACTGTAAACAATTACGTCCTAAATATTGCTTATCTGAAGAAATTCAATGACACTCTCTTATTGCGCCAAGTATTAACGACATTGGGACCCAGATATGTGAAAACCAATCATATCGACTCATGAAAAGTTATTGAAAAGTTTTACAACACAGGGCTATTGAACACTTATTTTAATTCCACAGTAAATAAAAATGGGTGGATAAAAGCATTTATTAATTCTTCATTGAAACCACACTAATGCACATGGGTTTGATGATGAATTGTTATCCTGTTAGAAAAATGTAATCATCCCTTTTAATTTATTATGGGAATTGGAGAAGTGTTCATTTCGTATTTGTCATCCACCAATTTGTTGCAAGTCATAATTTACAAGAGCTAACGAACTCAAAATACTTTTAGGATATCTGAAATCAAGGAGGTAAAAATCTAGCCATTCAATTATCTAGAGTAAAATAACTGGTCTGAAAAGTTACCAGATATGATGTAATCAGTATTCTTATAGCAAAAGATACCTTGTGGACCAACAAGTGTTTAGAACATAGGAAGTCATCTGGGGAGAAATGCTTTCCTCATTGCGTTGGAATCTGTTTAAAAGTAAATTATTAAGTTTTCCGATATGCATATAAATACTTTGATTACCGTACACGTATGATTACATGATAAACTAGCTGAATACCCGTGCTTCGCTACGGAGTACACTCAAATTAAATACAACGGTCAATGTATGCAATTGATTAGTATGTTTAATATCCATAAAACATACTAGTTTGAATTAAATTCTTCAAAAACTTCCATCTCAATTGGTCTAGTGGTTAAATTTTATTTTTTACTGTATTTCAATATTTCTTTTATGAATTTATTTAGTTGTTATGCACGTGACGCAAAATTAATTTAAAGTATCACAAAAAGAAAAGAAACCACGTGACCAGCATTTAATAAATTAAATTCTAAAAAAATCCCCCAAAATCAAAAAATAGAGGAAAAGATTTGAAAAAGATTTGAAAAAGATTTCATTTTAAATGAATTTTTATGATCTTTCTAGTGATATAAATTTTACAACCCTCAAATTATTATTTTCAATACAAACTTAAAATAATGCTGCCAAAACAGCTTGAAAATTTAATTTAAAAAAATCTAAGAAGAATTTTTCAAAAATCTTTCATAGTGCACCCCTACACTATAAGAATAATCGCCATGCAAAATTTCAGCCCATTATATCCAGCGGTTTGGTCTGTACGTTAAATGACAGTCAGTCAGTCAGTCACTGAACTGTTATATATATATATATATATATATATATATATATATATATATATATATATATATATATATATATATATATATATATATATATATATATATATATATTGTATATATATATATATATATATATAGAGAGAGAGAGAGAGAGACTACCCAGGAATCGTGATTCCTGTCTAAAGGAGTTATCGTCAAAATTCGAATAAATAAGAATCTCTTTATACTGAATCATCAACGGGTGAAACCTGTTTATTGAACAAAGGCAATTAGGGATTGCAACTATAAATAGGGATAACTAGTCTTATGAAATCTGTGCTCAAATTACTCATAATATAAATAAAATATTACAAAATATTTTAAATTATACCCTGTAAAATAATGCTTAAAAGCCTATCGCATTAGTATAGTGCCATCAGAAATTGAAAAATAACTGCATAATAGTAAAGTACTGAATTCATCCTTAACATGCAATTACTTTAAAAATAATACTTCAAACACACAAAATTTCCGCCTTTTAGAAAATATTTTAAAAAATACATTCAATCATCCACCTAAATTAAATCTTGAAAAGAATTCTTTTGTGTCGTTACTCAGCTCATTATTTAATGAAATACTTAAGTAATTATGTCTTTTAAGTTCTTTGTAATACATTCTAATGTAAGTCGTCCTATAAGTGCAATTACCATTTGTTATTCATTTCGCTGAGGAAAATACCGAGGGATATTTGCTTTTAGTGTTTAACAAATTTTGTATTTTACATTTAAAAAAATATTCCTGTAGTAATTCAAGAACGTTTCCTTATAGAATCTAAATTTAAATTTATTTTTAATTCCAAAAGAAAAATTACCTATGAATGGAACATGTTACCTTAAATATATAATTAAACATATAATTATTTTAACAGACAAGCGAAGAACGTATTCAGTGATTTATTTTAATCAAGGATATATATTTATATTTATTTTGCTATCAATGTATGGAATTGCAAAAATTAGCTTTTTCCCCCGTTAATCAATGTGCCTAATAATACTTTCTCAAACAATTTTGCAAGTAAACGTGGGTAAATATGCATGAATATATAACAATTTTCAAAGAATTTTCGTTTAAAAAATGCCTTGGTAGGGAAGCAGAAGTTTTGAATGTATTAATTATGTTTACTTTTCTTCCTTTGCGATGTGTAAACATTTTATATACATTTCTGTGTTTTAAAATGAAATTATAAAGTGTCTATTTTTATTTAATATCACTTACTGAATACATATTGGTATTTATTAAATGAAGTACGAAAGAATTCTATACCGTATCAAATCATTATGATATTTACGGTTTTTAAATTATTAGATAAAAGTTTGACAACAATTTAGAGTTATGAAATACACATTGGAAATTGAAATATCTTTTTTTATGTTCGCAAAACAGTTTCATTTGCCTTATCCTTATACAAGGAATCATACATATTCTGATAGAAGCATTATATGGTACACCGTAAGACGTGGTTACTTTGTGACACATAGCCTTTTTTTCATATTTTTGATATCGCGCCGCGTCCATGATACCGGGTAAGTAGAAAGCAGCTCAAACAGCTGACATATAGATTCATTTAGCGTCCAGAGATGAAATCTGTTGGGCATCAATTGTCTTCGGTGGCCAGTGTATAGTTGAAACTTGCTGTCACGCTGTTGACTCAAACTTCGGAAACTTTATGTGAAGAAGGCTAACACCTTATAGAGCCAACTACCACAGATAATTGAAGGCCTTATTTGAATAGTGGTCCAACTCTACTTTAAAAAAAATAGAGTTAGCTCCACTTTCATGTTCATACAAGGTATTTCTATCTTATTTTTAAACTGGTACGCCTCCAGCTTATTTCTGCTGCAACAGAGGACATTACAAATCAGACTTCAGCAGTCATTTCTCAGCACTCATTATAATTTAAGGCTATGTATCTCAAAATGAACAAGAATAGAGTTGGACCACTATTGAAATAAGTCCTTGAATTACTTTTATTGTTAATATGTTGGTTAGATTGTGTAGCAATATAACTTTGTGTAATGATATTTCCGACAGATATGAGAACGTAACCTAATACCGAAAGGTGACGGGGTTAGTTTGTGACACATTGACACTGTCACAAAATAACCTACAAAGTCGACCCACCTTCTCCAGCCGCTTGAAGCTGCATTTTCCCGTCCTCTAAATTACCACTGGAAAGAAATATGTATTGACTTTCTGCAGAAAAAACTAACCAAAGAAGTAGAATGAGCCGAAATTTCCATGTCTTCTCAAAGAACTGATGGCTGTCCTGGGCACCCGGGGTCTCTTTGGTGTCGAAGATATGGATAAATCTATCCAGTATTTTTACTAGGTATGTATAATTGTATATCAAGCTTTAAATAAGCGTTTTACTGCCTAACTGTGTATCAAGTTATTTTTCCCTCTTGGATTTCAAGGCGAACACACAGATGTCACAAAGTAGCCCCACTCGCCGGGCAAATTTGTGGCACATTTTAACCATAATTTCTCAATGGCAATTAAAGATTCGAGTTAGCATAATACATTGATACGTAGGGAAAGGATGTACCGATGTTTTGAAATTGTTCTTTATGGGCCACTTTTAAAACTCATCGGCTTGCACAGGAAAAATAAAAAACTTAAAATCCTTCAAAAAGTAACCCGATCGTATGGTAGTGGAATAGTAGAGATTCTTTGTAGTAAACTCTCAGTTTTGGAAGACAGAGGTACTTGAATTCGCGCAGTGTCTTAGAGAAGTCACGCAAATGTTGTAGCAGTTTTAATCATCATGCATGAGGGACTACTCCCCACACTCAATTCACTCAACCACGTTCATAATTTCCCAGAGTTTGAATTACTAGTGGCAACTGTTGATAGTACCAAGTCGCAAGATACGCTGAGTGGCAAAACCATTTTATGGCAACCGCTTAAAAATGTACAGAATTACTACATGTGAAGGACGTAGCCATACTATAGCTTGATTTTTTTATAAGAATTTAAATCAGATTGTAGGCAAATACAAATGTGGCAATGAGCGTAAACGAAAGAAGAACAGGTGCAAAAAACGCGATTAGAATGTGAAAGCCATAATTTCATGATACTTTGAAAACTGATGGTAGGTAGAATTAGTAGCACATGGCTGTATTTGTGACGTATTTAATGATATCAGCTAATATATCATTTAGAGCACCATTTTTCAACCCGGGGGCCGCGGATCTCAGGGGTTGAGGTGACATGTAAAGGTGGTCATAAGGCAGCAGAATAGTTTGAACTAGTTTCTCGTGCAGTTATTTATTATTGTTATCATTAAGTTTTGGTGTGGGAGGGGGTCACGAAGGGTTAATATTATTTTCTTACGTTTTACGGAGTCTGGGGGTTAAAAATCTTGAGGACCGTTGATTTACAGAGTACACTGACAGAAAAAAAATCTCACCTAATTGAACATCATCTAATCCTAAATGTTGACGACCATTTTCAATTGAAGTTTGAAGATTTTCATTCATGTTTTCATATGGTAATTGTTTGAAGAATTACAAATAATCACATTTAAATATCACGTTTATCTCTTCTTTATTAATCTTTTATCTCAATCAAATTCTTCATATCTTAGGTTGAGCTCTAAAAAGAACTATGAGTATAGGTCTACTACAATCAAATCACAGACAGCTTAAGAATTCAAATACTAATCACTGACTACTCCCAATGGAAAATATTAACTTATAGTGGAGTGCTTTCAGAAATAACAATATTATGGACAAAATTTGACAGGAAAAAATTACTTACCAGGAGGACATAATAAATTGAAGGGTTAAATGTAAAATATCGTGAAGCTGGAAAGACTGAATCTATAGACATTCGTCAATCTGTTGATGGGTTTGTAAATATAATGACAATATTTAGTTTTAAGTTAATTATTTATCATGGTACTTTTAAACATACTTTTAAATTCACATTCGAAGTTCATTTTGACCATTCAGCCATCTATGCTACAACCGAGGTTATTAGTCTTTGAATTCTAGCTATTTTTTTCAAAGAATTTTACAAGAAGAGTCTATTTTTCTTATTGATAGCAATAAGTTGCTCGAAACTCGAAAAAAATCAAAGTTTGAGTAGGATGTAACTATGCTAAAAAAGACATTAGACTAATATTGAACCATTACATTATCTAATCTACACTTCTTTATTTCTTCAAAAGAATTCTTTAAAAGAATATTTATTCAAAGAATAACTCTAAATTTTTGAAACAGCATGATATGTTCGAATACAAAACATTTTGAAATAAACTGTATTGTTTGTTCTAAATAGTGGGATTATTAAGAATCTCACAATAATTTTCTAAATTAGAGTACAAATTAAAAAATTTGATATAATTTAAAAAGGGAATTAACAAAATAAATCCCAAGAACAATATAATAGAGACTATAAATATCTTTTTTTGGATTTACAGCTGCATATTAAGCTACATTACGATTTAAATAAACTAAAAATGTTTCTTTCAATATTTTATTTCTAAAAATAAAGTATGGTCTTAAAAATAGTTTTAGTTTAAATGCTTGTTTATTAAACATTTTATGTAGTTCTTTGTCATTCTAGTTTTTCTTGAAACTGACAAAATTACTCTTGATCAGAATGCATAACAACAAGTGGGTTTCCTGTAAAAAATAACATTTTCATAGCTTTTATAAAAAAAATGGAATTTTACCAAATAAAAGTGACCCAAAGTACAAGGTATTTGTAAAACGGACTGACAGCAAATTATTTTTTCCTAAATGATCTGTCATTATGGCAAATAATTTTTGGGAATGTTTTGCGATCATCAGTTACTAAACAACTTATAATCATATGAATGCAAGAATTTTTCTAAAAAGTAATTACATGTTGAGTTTGTATATATATTTACACATAAGACGTTATAATACGAAGAGTATCTCACTGATTGTATAAAAAGAAGAGGAATAAGATGCATTTTTCTGCAATATTTATTATTTAAGATGCGATAAAAAGACAGTACTCTAGTTGAATTCGCAAACACTTTTTCTTCATAAATTTATTACTCCGACACAATTGCTAATTTACCGCATTAATGAACAACACTAAATGAAATGAATTTTTATGGTTTCTGCCATGTTCTTTAAGGATTATGAATGAAAATAACAGAGAGGACATTTAACTTCACAAATTAGTTTTACCCATAGAGATATTTTAGGGAAAATACAAACGAGTGATCAATTAAAGTTATAAAAACCCAGCACTCTCAAAATAATTGCTTTCTACTGGATTACGTAGTTCTTAACTAAAAATCAATGCAAATGTTCTGGCATTAATTTGGAGAGCGGGATTCTGTGTCTACAAATTTATAAAATACTATTTTACAGATACAAGAGTTAATAGGTAGGGCTTAAAATTAATCAATTAAAAACATAAGCTAGTTTAAGGCTGCTGTGTAATAACCCTACTGGATTCGCTCACCTTAATATTAACCTATGGAGAAAAATTGTCGAAGGATTTCCGACTTCAATTTAAAGATTATTTTTTTAATATTGTACCCCGTAATAGAGAAAGAGATTTTACATCTTGGGATTTATTTCGTTTTGAAAAGAAAATGCAAATAGTATTTTGAAATTCGAATTATTCGGAGAAAAAATCTGATATAGTGTGTTTTAAGCGCTCGTGAATTCCTTAGGTGGACGAAATTCATGAAATGAAAACTCTTGCAAGGTGCAAAAATGCGCAGGCTATCTGAAAATACCATTTTTATTGGATTATCAGCATTTATGCAGCTTTAAATAGTAGACACATTTTCTCCATAGGTTAACATTGAGGTGAGCGAATCCAATAGGGTTAGTACACACTAACGTTAAAAGTTCTCCTCTGTTCCTGAGAGTGGAAGCTTTATTTGCAATGAAATTGGATTTAAATTATCATGAAATTGCCAGAATGTTTAGAATATGTTATGTGTTTGTGTAAGCACTCTAAGTTTTTAAAATGCATATAAAATTACTTATATTCACGTAATGACCACTTCTTCAGTTCCACAAAGGATACTGTGAAATTGATGAAATGGTAACTACGCATTTATCCATCCTCCAGTTTCGCATCCTCCTACGCATCCTCCAGTTTCCTGTAATTCTTTATGCATATATTATTACAAAAATTAATTTCAGTGTAATATGTCTTCTCAAGTGACCATATGGATTAAATCTTATGTCATTCTGTATTGAATCAAATTAGTGAAATTGAAAAAAAATGTTAAATCATGTAACATAGATTTCTTCATTTTACTAAAATTCCGTTGAATTCGTAGTTATGATTAATGTTTTGCTCTTATGATTAATGTTTGCTCTTAGGTTTTCAATGCTATACAGTACAAAGTAATAACATTTTATTATTAACCATAAACCGTTCAAGAATAAAGTGTTGGTACACAAAGTTATTGTCTTACAGCATTTTCTATTTCACAAGTATAAAAAAAATGTAGGGTAAACTGTTTACGAAGGAAGAAGATATTATATTTAAAAGTTCCTTGTTGTTTTCTTAAGAAAAACCTCCTAATTATATTCATAGATATGTATATATGCCGGTAACATATTTATTTTCAAAGAATTGTTTCAAAATATGTTTAAGTCAGAAGTATCTTTGATATATTTAAATATGTATTACGGTGCGTTTAACTGTGCTGCTATGTATTTTTCATATCTGTTGAAATGAGGAATAAATTAATCATTTAAAAAAATTATTATTAACTAGCCGCTGGGCGATCAGCATGGTCGCTTTAAGTTTTATATCTTCTTTTGCGAAACAACTTATCTGAAAGTAATATATGTAAGGAATGTTACCATTACCTGTCATCATAAATATACTTTGTTAAGGGGTATTCTCTATAAGGTTGATTCTAAAACATTGTAATTTAAAAATGCGAATTTCCATTATTTCTGAACAGAATTAAAGATAAGACTGAGAAATCCATCACCAATGATTTTATAAATTGCATCCCTCTCTGTATGTATTTTTTTCAAAATTAAGATATCTACACTTTATCATTACGTCAAATAAGAAATTGTTGGATAAAATTTTTTTCACTTAAAAAATGGAGTAAAAATTCAGCAAGCACTAAAATATAGCGGAGATTACATCACTCTTTGTACTATTGTTCACAATTCAGACATCTACACATAATCATATAAAATAATAAAATGTTGGTAAAATTTCTTCACCTATAAAATGGAGTAAAAATTCAGCAAGTACTGAAAAAGTGTAGAAAATTTACTATTACTGGCTGTCGGTTGCTATACCGGTGACAGTTAAGCGTAACCTCGCGAACATGTATGCTCTCTGTTAATGAATTATTTCTTCTTCACTTTCTTTCTTGAGACTGTTCCCAATTTTCATTTGATCGTGCAGCTTGCTTTCGAGCAGTCCTGATTTCAGTGCGTAAATCCATGTTGATACGCGGTTGTAAATTGCGGACGGCCGCTAATGTTTACATCTGGTAGTGACAGCCGTTGCCATTCGGAGTGTAGAAATACTGTCGATTTTGTGCCGCATACCTACGCGTTTTATATATATAGACTTTTATGCATCCAATTTTCTAAAATCATGTGAATCATAAAAATAGCTTTCAGCATATTCGAGTTATTCAGAGATTTACATATTAATAAAATACACAGATTACAATTTTGATTATTTTCTAAAATAGATAATATATGTATTTCTCAAATTATAATTATACTTTTCCGTACTACCCATTTCTAATGTTATGACACAAAGGAAAGTTTGTTTAAAATATTTCTTTTTTAATTAATATTCAATTTATATCAATAACTAGTTAGGAAAAAAAAAAACTTCAGAAAGACAGTTCTATGTTTTAAGAAAATGTATACTCATTGACCATAAACAAGAGTTATGATATTGAAATCAGATTAAATAAATGTGAATAGTAAATTAGAATATTGGACTAAAACTAATCTGAGAAACAAGGACAAAAGAAATACACAAATTGACAAATTCTTTCAGAAAATATTCCCGTAATTAAAATTAATCATTAAAGAAAACTACAGGTAATTTTTAGTTTTTAAAAAAGTGCTTTGAAAGGTTTTCGTAAGAAATTAATTTAACGTTACTATTAAAACTATTTTTATTTATCAATTCACTATTATCAGACTGATGTTACAAAAAATTTCATGTTTTCTGCTAAAAACACTCCACTTCTTTTGAAACTAAGAGGTAATAAACAATAAATTTGGTAGAAAATATTTTATGAAAAGAAATTTATGACATTCCTTTTAGAATTTCTTAGAAATTTCAGATTAATAAATTCTTTAATTATAAAGAACGAATATTAAAAAGGAGGAAATATATTTATTTTTGTTTAATTTCCGATCTTTTTCATACTTTCAATAGCATCATCAAAAATTGCAGCAGAACTTACTTGTAAAAAAATTACTTTAAAAATGGGTTTGAAAAATACCCACTTATAGTACCCACTTATAGTTTTGATAAAATGCAATTTATGTGTACCAAAAATATGTGCTACATACTTCCTTTTTATAAGGCTTTTTTATCTGATGATCTTTACATTTATTTCTTTATATTCAAATGAGTAGATCTATTTCATGAATCCTAAAACTTCTATTATATCCCGATTTAGAGATTTAAATCAAACGGAAAAGGTGGTAAATCAATAAAATATCCCCAAATTGAAATGCTCCAGCTACGACAAATAAGTTTTCTCAAGTTGATTTTCCTGATATTTCGATGCGTTCAATTTGAGGAATCTGTATCTAAGAGTAAATATGGATAATGGAAATTTTACCTTACTCTTTTTCTCGTTGGATTGAAAAAATAAATTCGACTTCCATATATTTCTGGCATACTGATTGTCACGAATTTGTCCCTTGGTTGTAACACTTTTCTTTTATTAACTTCAACCTAAAATAAATTCTTCCCCAATTAATAGAGTATGTAATACATACGAAATGGCTTTAGGTACTGAACATTGATCCACATCCTGCTCTCTCAGCTATGTTTCATTCCACATTTCATGCCTTAATATTAATTAAATACATGATACAGTTTTTAATTGCTCTTTAGTGTGATAAATACGTTTTAAAAAATGTGTCATTAGAGCACACATATTTTCATTTTTTCCGATTGAAATTTTACCCAGACAAATTCTCCTTTCAAATAATACTATTCAATTCCATTTATTCAAATGTTTAAAAGTCATAAATGTAAAACAGGCATGGGAAATTTTGTTTAGTTTTAAGGACAAATTATGACTCTGTATCGAAGTCAAGGGATGGACGAAATTACTAAACAAAATAAATTGAAACAAGTTGCTACCCATTATAGCATTTATTTATAATTTTTACAGTAATATTGTGGTGTAAAGGTTTGCATAATTTGTATAATATAGGGTGTTTGATATTGAATGACACAGAAAGAAAGGATACCTGTGAACGCTGTAATTACTTTATTCTAATAAATCAAATTTACAGTGAAACTATAGTTATCCAAGTTTCTATACATGTTCTATGTGTGCCCCTCCGGTGACACAGCAAATATCTATGAGGTATTCCAGTTCCTGCCACACTCGTGATAGACTATCCTTTGTTAATGATTCGAGTTAATGGTTGTCCTAGGCAGGTTTTCTTACACAAGTAGACCGTGTCTTGAAACTGCTTCACACACCGATCGATGCTGTGACCATGCCGTGGTTCTTTCCAATTTTCTTGCAAAAATATCTGTAAACGGCGATAACCAATGATATTTTGGCATATTCCAAAACATAGTACGCTTTCTCCTGCATGGATGGCACCATTTTGATTAACAGTGCTTCTAGCGGCAATTTCGTAACCGGAAGATTTTTCGCTGTTGCCTGATGAAACTTATATAATTGTAGTTTCAGAATTAATTAGTTTCGGCTAAATAAATCAATTACAGAATTTGTACTATGCTATTATTTTTGTCCCATTCAATATGAAACACCCTGTATAATGAACGACACAAGAATTCAGCGTGAAGGTTTGTTCTGTACTTGAGCTACGAAACTATCAGTATTAGCGTTAATATTACTTAAGGATAATCGCATGGAATTTTCGAGGATTTAGTCTGTTATCCTAGTTGAAATTTTTGATTTATAGGATTTCATCCTCGAAAACAATTGTTTACACAGATATATGCTGCCAAAAAGATAAATATTTTTTCTTGAAAATGCGCGCAATTTTTTATATTTTCCTTCCACCAAATATAATTTATAATAATCCGTCAAGGCTATGATATTAAATTGTGATTTTAGCACTAAATCTGCTTGAAGTTCCATCTGTAAGTTTTCTTGCATATTATTTATATCAGCATCTATCGGACGAGCAAATACAACGAATGTGGAGTCTTTGTTTTGGAAGTCTACAAACCTTGTATCAAATTACTCTATAAGTGACTTCAGTTCATCTCCATAACAGTTATAAGGGATATTTTTATGAGTTGCTAGAGTAGAAAAAATGATAAAAATTTTTAGAACTTATCTGGTTTTTAACAATTTTAATTTATTACAAAAAGGTTTGACATGCGCATGCAGTTCATGAACCAATTGTTCTGGTTTTCGCAATTCAAGATTCAGTTCGTTTAGGTATCCTGTGACATCTATAAAGATAACTAAATGAGACATCCACTCATCATCTGTTATTTGATTGATTGTGTTTCCTTCGATGTCCATAAAATCTTCAATTTCTTGTCTCAAGTCATAGAATCGTTTTAACGATTTACCTTTGCTCAAACACCTTACAACTACGAGATAAATCTTCATAATCCGATAAATTATCTGCCAAATACTCCTTGAACTGGCAATGATTAAGGGCCCCTGACTTAAGAAAGTAATTCTGGCTACTACAGCGTCGATAACATTTGTGAATTTAATCGATTTTGTACACAAATTTGTTGATAGATGATGCAATGAAAATTTGTTAAGTTTTCCGGGGGATTCTGTAGTTCTATTACACTTTTATGAACTATTCCGATAAGCTCTTTGCACCAGCCATTGCAGGAGCTCTATCAGTGCATATGCCATATAGTGAACTCCACTAAAACCGAAATCTCTCGACCGATTCAAATACATCTTCACTGGTAGTTGTTCCTTTTAATGGATGAAAAGCCAATAATTCCTCTGTAATGTTGAAATCTGTATCAACTCCTGGAATAAATATTGCTAGTTGTGCTGCATCGGAAGTATCGGTTCTCACATCCAGTGCAATTGAAAATGCTTCAAATATAGTAAACTTCTTTTTCAAAAGTTTTATTATATCATCAACCTTCATTTCAATCCGTTGGACAACAGTATGCCTCGATAAAGAAATATTCTCGAGGACTTTTTTTCTTTTCAGGACATATTATACTTGTAACATCCAGCAAACGTTCTCTGATAAATTTACCTTCACCAAATGACTTGGAATGCTAAGTGATTTTTTCGCTTACCACAAATCTGGCTTTAATAAAGCTCTGCTTCTGAGTTCTTAACTTGTTGAACATTTGCTGCTGAGTATCCAAGTTGTTCTTTAACTTCTGTATTTTATCTTTTCGAAGTTGTCCATCAATTTTTTGATGATACACATGTCTCAATGTAAAGTACCTCTTCAAGTTGTATTCTTTATTGACGGATATGGATTCATTACAAAGCAAACATACTGGCAAGCCTTTAGTTATAATACAGAAATAATCCTCGGTCCAGTTGTCTTGAAATCTACGATTCTCTCAATCTACTTTTCTTTTTCGACAAATCCCCTGAAATGGTCCTAGATTTATAAAAGATATTCAGATCTGCTCTAAATATATGGATATTCTCTAAACAGAATACAATATCAGCGCTGGCACTGAGAAAAGTTAGCTACCGAACTGACAATTTGGAATATATTCATACATGCATAACTGCCAGAAAAGTGCTGTCGCTGACGTCACGTAACATTCCGAACATCTTCGTGAGTCGAACTAGAAAACTCAAGTATTTCTAGCCGAAAATTGTAACTCCATTGATGAGTATATAAATTGCTAAGAAGTGATTTGAATCGAGTTAGGTAATAAATATTTTTTTATTACAAAACTCGAAAGAATAATATAGATAGAATGCAACCATGTAGATATTTGAACAGAGTTTTCGTTAGTTTTCCTAAAACGGAGAACTGTCAAATTATAATGGTTGTTGCCATTTTTAAGTAACTAATTTTTTTGTAATATAAATTATATTTTCTTCTTGAATCTTTTGATCAGGGACGGATCAAAAGAAGTTGAGGGCTGGATCCAGCCCGTGGACCGTGGGTTGCCCATATATGATGCAAAATATTGAAGCAAAACTAAAAGAACGGAATTTTTTTAAAAAGGAAAAAATAAAGAAAAATAATCTCTAAAAATTTATGAAATTGTATTCCTAAAACAGCCGTATTTGAACACCACCATTTTGAATAGAGAAATTCGTTTGTGGATTGATACAGATTTCTAAGCTTCACTGAGCACGGTATATTGTACTCAGAAATTTTTCACTGCATTCAGAAACATGTTTTCACAACATTTGATGCTAAGAGTAATTCATATGAATCAAATATGAACTTGACCATTAAATATTGATACCCAGGAATAAGGATGACTGCATTCGAAAGGAAGTATTACGGGTCGAATAACACTTCATACAAAACTTATGCTCCACATATGCACCGATAAACGAATAGTCATATATGATGAATGATAAAGCTGAATAAACTTGGTAGAATATCGTTTTAACGTATCTATATGTATCAATTGTGGAACAGGGGAATCATACTCTGGAGAAAATAACTAAAAATAAAAAATAAATTAAAATATGTTAAAAAAATGTTAGCTAAAAATAGGTACCCAGAATTTTGAAAATAATGTTTCATAAAAAATTTAAATAGTTTAAATTAAACTGACCTCCAACATTTTTGTGATGAAGGATAAAAATGGATTATCGAAGATAAAATAAGTTTTGAAATGCTAGCTCATATATATTGGGAAAATGAATTGATTTCTAATGTACAAATATAGCGAAATATCTTAATTGTGTCGAATTTACAATATTTCATAAAAATTATTAGAAAATTACGCGGCATATTTCTAGGCAACATCACTTGATATTATATTGTTAATGATAGTATTTCTTCACAAAATAAAATAAAGATAAATTCTTCTTCAGAAGCACAAACTCCTCTTAGAGGCCTTGGCTGCCTCAACCACGTGCTCCTTCCATCGTCTTCTATCTGTAACTAATCCTCTCCAGTTTTTAATTTTCAAAGTTTTTAAGTCTTTTTCAATGTCATCTGAAATCATCATATAACCATCTAGTCTGTGTTCTACCTCTAGTTCGGGATCTCTCAGGTTTTTTAAATGTCAAGATCTTAGTGGAATTATCTTCCGAGCTTCTTCAATCATTGCCAATCCATCTTAATCTATTACTACGGATAACTTGTGCTATGTGTGGTTGCCTATAAAGTCTAAACAGTTAAAAATATCTAGGTTTCCAACGTCCTTCTTACTGCACTGGGCGAAAGAAAGCCCAGAGGACTTTTCTCTCCAGCATGTCCAGTGAGCGCTGAGTGTCTATTTTCAAGGTAATTAATAGAGTCATCAAGTTTAAATTATCAAAAACTGTTAGATAAAAAATGGATACAAAATTGAATATGGCCCATGATAATTCGAAATGATTACGTCGTCCCGGACGGTCAGTCCACTCGACAAGTGCCAAAATGAAGACGGGGCAGGGTAGCAAGAGCCTGCAAACTTAGCGGGAGGTTGATTTCCTCTGTTCGGTGATGTTTCATATGGTCATCGGACGTACAGAACAGATCTGCCTACCAATTTGAGCAACCAGGGACACTTTATGGCACATGATAAGATAAACCAAATCTAAACACAATTTCGAAGTTCAGAAAGGGAAAAAAACTTTAACAAAACAACAAAAAGAGCTATATATTCGTATGAAAAGCAAAAATTTTTGAAGGTAGTTTACGCATATGCAGAATCTTTCGTGGAGGTCGACATTGTTAGATGAGAATGTTTCAGTTCAAAGAAAGATGCGACGAAAAAAAATCAGCTATTCCATTTCAAAAGTGTTTATTATAAAGAACTGGCAATACCCAGAATCCCAAATGAATTTTTAAATAAGAATCTAACTATTAATATACAATATACATAATCAGAAGAGGCTTGAATTTTACTTCATTGTATATAATTATAATTAGCTCTTAACCCCAGATTTAGAGATTTCAAGATCGCTCGCTTCATCTGTCTATCTTTCCCTATTAATGTATAAATGTTTAACACCATCGGAGAGCACGTTTAATACAATGTATTACTGCCTAAAGGAAATTTGCATTTCCTTTACCATAGATACATTTCGCATAGATCAACAAGTAGAGCTTAGAAAATAAATTTAATATTTTTTTCCTTTCCTTTTTCCATTTATAGAGATTTTATGTTTCATTTTAAATATGGATTAATAATGAACGTTACTGTTCAAAACAAGTTTGGTGTAATTAATTATGCAAACTTTACTTGCTGTCTTTAATGCTAATTATTTATTCAGCAATCTTTTAATAATTCATGCAGCTTTGTTTGTATAGGTAAAACTTTTAGAGGAGTATATGTTGCTAATTAATTTAGTGAACTTTATATGCGTCTGCTGCATATTGGAACGATCTTCTGAGCAATTAACATTCTCATGAATAAATTATTTCGTAAAATAATGCGTTTCTGTGTAAATAGAAGGAATATTTGAATAACGCATGTCTCACGTAAAGAAACTTTAAGTGACTCGTTAAACTTATTGAAAATCCTTATGCATACATCGTAACAAAATTGTGCGCTGGGTTCTTATAAATGCTACGTAACAAATGCTTAAAAAGTGAGAACTTGAAACACATACAATTAGTCTTCAATGTTTATTAGAAATTGCTGTTTATGTATATATATATATGTATATATATATATATATATATATATATATATATATATATATATATATATATATATATATATATATATATATATATATATATATATATATATATATATATATATATATATATATGTGTGTGTGTGTGTGTGTGTGTGTTTGTTTGCTTGTATAAACAGGACCACTATCGAAATACTAATTTTATCTATTTGTCTACCATGTGTAAATTCTCCAAATATTTATCTAATTAAATTACCTGCGATTTCAGTTCACAGACAATTTCCTTATATACTGCTTGCTCAACATTATATTTAATAACTATATCCAATTAATGTTGATGATTGCATTAAATTTTCCAACGCAAACATTCACTGTCTAATTGAATTCTCCCTGGGGATCATACTCATCACCTCCTTTTTCCTTGCTATAACAACTTTCGTCATGATACAAAGTTTATACTTAATTTTGTTAAGTTCACGAAGAGGAAGTTTTATATTAATTTTAGTGTTTCATTCCTTAGTCAGCAATTCTATTTGAAATTGAAATTCAACTAATTAAGTTTTAATACCAAAGTTACCCTATCTAAGTCATTTGCAACAAATTCAGTTCATTTATTTCTTGAAATGATGCAAAGGTATTCCGTTTCAAAACAGAAATATCTACATACAGTTAAACTAGTTAGTAATGTGACAGTAAGACTAGTTAGTAATGTGATAGTTATCTAACAATTGAATCTAGGACTTAATAATCTGTTAATGCAAAATAGAGAAAAGCAAGTTGAAGGAGAAGTCGCAAAATTTCCATTCATAAAGTTTACTAAGGAATGCCTTTAGAAAAGAATTTCTTGACATAATATGCTAGCCCTCGTCATTAAGTATGCTTAGATCAGAGACTTAGGGTACGGTGGCCCAGTTGGCAAAGACTGCGAGCCAGTGATCTGACCGTCTCTGGTTCGAAGCCGGTCGCTCACAAATCCACCGCCGTGTACGCTTCTCCAAGTTCTCAAAATTTACCTCTGGAAGTGCGGGGTCAAGTGTACCGGTCTCGTCACTTGACTCGGTTCAAAATTACGGGGCCAGTCCTTTAGCCAAGTTAAATTCCGACACTTGAGGTGTTATCCAAACAGGAGCCGCATCATTCTGCCCAATAGCCTTTATGGACTTGATCTGATATACTGTTGGTCAAGGGGCATAAGCCACAAACAAACAAACAAACAAATCAGTAACCGAGGAAACGATAATTTTATAGTAATAGAAGATTCAATTTTTAAGAAAGAACAAATTTTAAAGATTTTCTGAAATTCGCAGGAATTTACTCTGAGAAAGTGTACTTACCGACTCTTGAGTTCTGGAGGGTTTTAATAGGTGTCCGTTTAACGTCCTAGGGAATAACCCGTTACCGCCCATTGATCTATTTATAGATCACCTTCTTTTCAGAACGCCCACTGAAAACGATATCTTTTAATCACTTCTTATTGTCATTGGGTGGTTTCTATACACCTGTGACCATACCCCCAAACGAGTTTTAAAACATTTTTCCCAGATCAGTCCAGCAGATAACGTCTGAAGTTAGCCATTTTGAAGCTCCAAAGTACAGCTTTCGATTTTGTATCCAACGGAAAAAATAATTAAAAGAAAGTTGTACTTTTCTTATGTGTTCTACATTTTAAATACCTCTTTAAATGTTCTGTGTTATTTAGATTAGAAAAAAATAACTGTTATTATCATTAAAATTTAAGTTTAAACATGCTGATCTATAAATAGATAGCTGGGCATTAGTGGTAACAAATATCGCTTTTTCCCCTTTTCTTTTCTTCCTGGATGTCTCAGCGTAAAGTGTTTCACACCGCCAAAGAAGCGTTAGAATATATGTTTTCTAAGGAAATTGAGTCATATATAATTGTTTTACAGCATGGCGTTGATAAATTAACTGATGAAGAGTGTTGATCAGATATTACGGCTATAATTTTTTCAAGCAATTTCTTAAGGGTAAACCATTACGATTTGGCTATTAAATTTGAGCGATGTGCAGAGGGAAGGGATACTGTTATAATTTTGACTTATATTGTGGTAAGGAGAATTTTGACAATACTCCTGAAATTTCAAAATAATCGTTTGGAACACCAGTGGCGAAAAACATGCTATAACCAGTAACTGATCCTAATAACCACATCATATTTTTTTTACAATTTTTAAAAATTCTTATGATTTGCTGGTCGAATTAAAAGCACAAGGATTCAGAGCCACGGGATTAATTAGAAACAACAAAACTGCATTTAACCTTTAATGACTGATAAGATACGAGTATTAGAAAAGAAAAATCGTGATACTTATGACTACTGTTTCGACGAAAAGAATGAAATAACTATAGTTAAATGGATGGATAACAAGTGTGTAACAACAGCAACAGACTTTGATTATATAGAGGCTCTAACCCAAGTTTTAAAGCATCAAAAAGGTTTGAAAGAAAAATCCCAAATTTTGCAACCTCGTACTGTAGCCCTGTATAACAAAAATATGGGTGGTGTTGACCAGCATGACTGACTCTTAGAAAAACAATACATTCAAATCCGTGGAAAAAAATGGCACTGGCCAATATTTACAAGAGTTATTGTCATGGCTGTCGTAAACACGTATATATTGATTAATTTTACAAATTGCGAAAAGAAAAGTATAAAAGACATCCGGACATACATGGCCGTTGCATATCTCAAACGAGGAACAAATCCTAGGAAAAGCTTTGAAAGACCTCTGATGATGTCATCAAAACCAAAAGTGATAGACTATGGTTTTGTCTTTTATCTATAACATGGTCTTTGCTATCTAAACGCACAAAGAAGATGCCAATTTCAAAAATGTAAGTGAAGACCTATTACGTTTTGTACAATGTGTAATGTAACGCTTTGTGTGAAATGTTTTCCGTTATATCACATTTAACTATTGCAAATTTGTTCTATAATAATGTAACTAAGTAAATTTAGATTAGTAAAATAAGATTTTTCTTTTAAATCTCTTTAGTTATTTTTTATTTTGTGAAAATTTCCGTTTTGAATAAATAAATTCGTAACTTTCGAAATATAAGATCAGAGGAAAGTTACTTGCTCCTTTACTACCACAATCGCCCAACGATCTATTTATAGATCACCTGTTATCTCAACTGCTAATTACGATAAATGAATAATACTTCATAATTACTCTATTTCTGATATATGAAATGTAAGTTAAAAATATTTTTCAAAAATTCTCATTTTAAAATAATTTGGGCGTTAACGGGATAAGCCAAGGGAATTATATGATCATATATTTTTATGAGATGAATACATTTAAAATTCTATCAACTCTTTATTAGAAGTTGATAGTTGTTTTCCTTATCAATTAAAAATAAAGAATTGTTTATTTTACATTATGTAATAATATCAAAATTGCAATACTTTTTTTGTTTCTTTTATTTCAACATTTAAAGCAGGATTATTATGTAGTCCTTTGGATAAGCATTTTTTCATCCTAAGCTAATTTTAGAATACGCCTGAATGAAAATAGCCAACAGCTATTCTGTTTAGTAGATTTGTAAAAATCAAAATTGCAATAAAGTGGGATTTTTATTTCTTTCAAAACGTAAAATTGCGAAGTTCGTGTATCAGATAATTTAATTTTTAACTACATTTTGTTTCACAAAATCGATTAGAAAAACAATTGTGAAACAGCTAGAAAATCCAAAATAGTGTTAAACTATGCTTTGAATGCATGACATAAAATTTTCTAAAAGTTTCAAGAAATTTCTAGTCTTGAAGTACATTTTTACAAGGAAAGCAAAAACTATGAAGAAAGTAATTAAATATCTGTAAAACATTTATGTTGTTACAGACTAATGAAAGGAATTTATTTTTCCTTTCAGTTTATTTTTTTTCTTAATTAGTGGAAAAATTATATTATAAGTATGTATAAAAAACTATTTCATGGAATATAAATCAAGGAATAATACTATTCGATGAAAAATTTTTACAATGTACAAAAACGGAATATTTCTAGCTTTGCTCAGTTATAAGACACAGTGAAAAGAATGAAATAATGACACTAAAAATATTATTTGATAATTTAATTATTTAAATATGTTATGAAACAATTTCTCTTTCTTCGGTCTTTTATCGCATAAAGTGAACTATTATTTTCGAGTTCATATATATATATATATATATATATATATATATATATATATACATATATATGAATAAAGAAGTTACAATTAATTTCCCTATTTTAACTTCTCTGGAAAAGCTACATGTGAGATATGAGTGTGGACATTTATAATTAGAGCGGTAATACAATCCTTTAATTACTTTTAATTTTAAAAAATGTATATGTTAATGACTCATCAGTAATGTTGAAAAATATTTTTATTATGTTCATCGTATTCAAAAATTAAAATATCTATATATTTAAGTTGCTAAGTCGACTGGTTGGGCAGTCCCTGAGAGAAAACTACTGCATCCATTTACTTCATTTTGGTCTTAAACGAAAGATTGTTAACCCACTGTTTCTGCGCATGCTCAGTGACATATTTTAATGATAAACACATTTATTCCGAGGAAGTCTCTCGAGATCTCTCTGACATTTTTATTTTTATGATAATTATGTTTGTGAAATATAAGATTAAACCTGATGGAAATTGCTTATTACGCGCTGTTTAATAACTGATAATTTACAGTTAAAAAAAATGTTTTCTGCGGAAGCGCAGGGACATTTTTAAATATGGCTTTAAATACTCACTAATCACACGGCCGCTTAAACACATTAATTTGTTTCTGCGCATTATTATGATTTTCAACATTTCGCAATGCTTTGTTGAGTATAATTTGTGTATTAGTGCATTCATTTACTATCTAGCCTTCACGTTTTGATGGGTACCAACTAGTTTGTAAATAAGATTTAACGCAAATTAATTAATAAAACGTAGATTTTCAAGTAAAAGTATTAATTTTGAAGCAAGATTGCTAGCTTACAGTATTGGTTTCTTGAAGGTGGTCCGAGAGAACCCAAGAAGAGGCTTACGAGGTCAAGAGGGATGAAAGAAATTTGGTTTCCTTGTTTCAAAACTACGACGAATTTAAACAATTATTTAAAAGTTGGATCAAAACAATTTTTATTTCCCAAATTTTCGTTCAGATTCCAAACTATCCTGCATTTCTTACCCTTTCTGACGTTTTGAGTACGAAAAAATCCTTAAAGCTTAAAATTCTGATATATTTTCTGTGACTCGAACTCGCAGCGTAACAGCCATTTCGCAGCGGCACAGTAATTTTACATCAAGTAGAGCAAATGGAAGCTTAAAAATCTCATTCATTTTTAAGTTTTCGTAGGCTTTTACGTTATTTCTATTCAGTTTTCTTTTACGCCAAATCTGTTATTGCTAATCGTTTATTCGTAATTTTGTATAACAGTTGTTTATCACAAATAGTTTGTTTATTCAAAAAATAAAACCCATCTTTGCCACTGGCAGGATTGACTGGGAGAGGGTACCCAACGATTTTCTATTTATTTTTTTTTTTTTTTGGGGGGGGGGATAAGTGGTCCTGGTTAACAAAAGGTTCGGAAACACCCTTACAGGAAATATGAATATGAGGTATGAGACAAGACAATTTTGAATGAAATATGCGATTAATAGAGTTTTGAGGCGTAACAATTTGGAAATGTCAACAGCACTCTCCAGACATTAGATAACGTACACAATATATATTGAATTTATAAATGAAATTACTTTGAAATATTCTCAAATTAGACATGTATCTGCGGATTTCACTATTTTTTTGTATTCAGGTAACCAGATTAACACGCACATAGCAATCCTTAAAAAATATCCATTGGAAAAAAATCATAATTATTCATAATTATTGATTCACAATACGCAAAGACATTGCAAATGCTAAGGGTGATCTAATGTTTTACAAAAGACGCCGTATGTTTAGCGAGTATGACTGCAAAACGCAGTTGCTCTTGAGAAATGTTCTAAAAATATTACACTATCTACTTCTTCGATAGAGCCAGACTGACACTTTATTGGTATGCTTCTGCCATAAAACTGCAAGGGAAAAGAGAGGGTGAATATTTTTTTCTTAAAGATGTATATATGCCGTACACGTTAGTTTCGCGCCCTTTAGAAAGGTCATTCATCCCAAAATTTGCACCACAAGGTATTCTTAGTGCTGAGGTTGGAAAAGTGTATCATGCTTGATGGTATCCTTTAGTTTTTTTCCTTGTAATGGCAGAGAACTTGACATAATGAATAAAAAATAAACACAACAAAGAATGAAATACAAAAGAGATGTCATTGTCTCATTCGACTTCTTAACTCCCAGTACCACTCGACTAACGAAGCCCCACGGAGCGCTCTGCAGTAAAGAATATGGTGGCCATCCAGAAGGACGTGGCAAAGAGTAGAATTTGGTCTGGAAAAACACCAATTCTAAAAAGGTGTCCAGCCAGACAATCATGCTGTGTAATATAATCTAAAAATTGCAACCACCTCGTGGCGGGGACAGTCAGGTATTGTGATTTTTCTTAACAACATCCAACTTTTGGAAGCAGTTCGAACCCTCAAATCTTCATGATGTCGGGAAGATATAAAATTCTTGATAAGATGTTTTATCGGGCAAAATGGGACATTATCACGTGTGGGTTGTAATATACTAGCACCCTTCTTCGCCAGCGCATCAGCCTGTTCGTTGCCACTTAGTCCATAGTGAACTGGGATCCACTGAAGATCAATGGTCTTTTCCATCAAATCCAATTTTAGTATGGTGAGTTGACAATCCAAAACACCCCAGGATAATGGGCCATGAGTTAAGCTAATGCACTGGAGAGCAGCTCTGAAGTCCGAGGGAATGACGGCCTTCTGTTCAGTTGTAAGTTAATCGATTCATGAAACTTAAAACTGCGATATCTCAGAAACGACTATTGAATAAATTTTTCCGAGTTATATGAAGGCAGTTTGCGGATAAAAGGCAGTGTTTCCAGCGTTTAGTACTTACGGATTACAGACTCGATCTCTAATATAATATTTTTGGTCATTTTGAGATTTGTCGGCCCGTTTTTACAAGAAAGGCATAGAATACCGAAGTATACTTGCGCTTATAATCTGTTATCCACAAATTGAAACATATAATTTTTTAATACTCCCTCAACTCCCCCTCCCTGTATTCATGTTTTCTAAAAGATAAATTTGGAGCTATTTGTTTTCTTTCGAAAAGTTTGATAACTTATTAATTATATTATGCAATGTTCTTGTAGATTTATTTAACATTTATTGTAGTGTATCTCTTTTTGCACAGTCACCTACCTATCTTTCATCAATATATTTTGAAGCCAATCTTATTTTGTGAAATTCTGCTTTCTATCCTATAAATAAACCCGAAAAGTCCCAGGAAAGATTTTTTAATTATTTACCTGTGATATTCAAACACAACAAGTGGATGTTTTCCATCACCTGACATGTGTTCTGAATAGACAGGGCCTTGGAAGTGTTTGTATGTAAACTCACTAGATCGCAAGAATGTGCTTATCAACCAACTGTTCGGCTTGTTGGCGCACCTTGTTGAAAGTTATACTAGTGACGTGTTGGACGCGGATTTCAAGAACAGAGTTAACATTAAGTTATAATTTACGCTAGGGAAAACCCCTAGTTTATCCCTGCTCCACCACAACCCCCATATTCACCCGACCTGTCACTGCGTGAATGGGAAGCGTCATGAATATAGTTCTGCAGCAATCCAAACGGCTGTGACAGATGTGCTGAGAAACATTTCGAATGAAGTTTCCATGACCTCCATAAAAGGTAGCAACTGTGCAGTAGATAGCCAAGAGGACTACTTTGACAAAGCTTAACACCATTAGTTGCATAGTTGAATAAATTATTTTTTACTATTTCAGTTCTGGAACTTATAATTTAGACTCAATTTGAGTACGAGTCAAAGCTACAGAAAGTACCTGATAGAAGATAGGAATTATAATCTCTTTTGATAAAATAATGTGCTAAAGTTCCGTAATGTTAAAGTTGTTGCGCTGACTCATATAACTGTTATGTAAAATCTCAAATCACAATAAAGAAATGAGATGAAAAAATGCTTGAAACATATATCATCTGCTGTTATCATTAAAATATCTCTCCCATTCCCCTCATTTTTAACTTGTGACGTTTTAATATTAAATAAAGTTTAAGTCTAATAGTTGCATTTCAGTAGTGAATTAGTAATGATCTCATTAAAATATTTCTAAAATCATTTTAATATGGATTCCAGATTTTTCTATTTTAAGTACAGTTGATTTTCTGATCATTTCAAAAGCAACCAGAGAGAGTGAGAGAGAAAGTGCTTGTGGATTATGCGGACTAAATAAAAGAAATTTTTAAGCTATTTGAGATTTATAAAAAGGACGATTTTTTATGCCAGAGAAACATGAGTAAGACAGTTTTTTTAAATGCAGTAGGCAGTTGTCTCTGACTCTATATATTTCTTGACATCATCCTGTGAAGATTTGATGGCTACTTTCTTACGGGAGCACCATATATGTGAGCTTGCATTGTTCCGTATGAGGGAGACGACACGGTAACGACTAAGCCTTATTCGGGATTTGAACCTAAGCCCGTTTCGGGGGATCTCATATCCCTAACCACTGTACTATGTGGATGGCGCGAGTAAGAAAGTAAAACGCAGTGGTATTTCTCTGGCATAAATCTTTGAAATAAATACTTCCGTTAAACTTATATTGTTTCAAAACTGCTTTATTTATTCTAAACCAATGTTCCTGATGTAGTGATCGATTCCTTCATTTGGATCTTAGTCTTTGAATAAAAGAATGATACTCAATAAAGGTAGAAATAAGCAAGCCAGCTTCATTTCTTGTTTTGATATGCTGAGTATAGTCATGTGAAATATTGCTCAACAGAAATAACACATCTTTACGCCCTTAACCATAAGTTTAAGATTTATGCAAGTTTTTTTCGTTTACATAATATAAGAGTATACGCAATAGAGGTAATTGCTCTAGTCTCATGTAGGCTACAGAAATTCTTGACAATCCACAAATAGGACCTCCCTTTACAAATTCTTTAAGTATAATTTCTTGATGAAACATTACCAGCACCTCGTTGTCAGTCGTTGTCGTAGTTTGATGTACTTTCCCAGACATGGTTTTGCTTTCCGTTCATTTTATGCTATTTCTGGAGAGTTGAAATCTCCAAGGCTTAACATTCTTGAAGTTTTGGGTGCTCCGTGAACCAAACTTTGTTATCTATTTATATAAAACAGTTCCGTAACTGACTGTCCCACTGACTGACATACAACGCACAGACCAAACCGCTGGACCTAGAGGGCTGAAATTTTCCATGGCGATTCTTCTTATAGTGAAGGGGTGCACTAAGAAAGATTTTTGAAAAATTCTTTTTAGATTTTTTTAAATTAAATTTTTAATTAATATATAAAATTATAAAATTTATATCACGAGAAATATCATAAAAAGTATTTTAAAATGAGATCTTTTTCGAATCTTTACCTCCATTTTCAAATTTTTGTGAAATTTTAAAGATTAGTTTTTGGACTTTAATTTATTAAATGCTTATCACGTGATTTGTTTTTCTGGTACTTTAAATAATTTTATCGTCACGTGCATAACTACTAAATAGACAAAAAAAAAAACTTTTTTTCTTGCTAATGCGGCAGACGATTGGACATGATCCAAAAAAATTATTAAAATACAATAAAAGATATTATGTTCCTCAAACCATACTATATTAATTGTACTATATTCTTTAGTATGTCCTAATACATTTAATTTAAATATTTTCTTCTACATTATTTTGTCTATAAAAATTTCCCTTACGATTTTTTTAGAAATATATTTTTTTGTTTATTTACATCTATGGTATACATTGATCGTCGTATTTATTATATATATATATATATATATATATATATATATATATATATATTGGCATTAATTACATACATTGTCCGTTGTATTTAATTTGAATGTACTACGTAGCGAAGTGCGGGTTTTCAGCTAGTATTATGATATATGTATGTATTATGATATATGTATAAGGAACATTTATCAGCGAATCATTTTTTTGGTTTTTCGTTAGATTTTTTATTGATTCATAATTTTAAATTAGAAATTTCTGTTTATATATCAAAGAAAGGTTTGGAGGCGTTTGCAACTTGAGTTGGTGGAGTGTTACGCAATGTCAAGATGAACCAAAAAGTGTTCAGAACCACTGATCTAAAATAACTATGCTAATAAATAATATGTATATAGGAAAACATTTCATTTCTACGCACTTAGAATCTATAAGAAACAGTCAAAACTGTTATATTTTATTTCTTAACACGTAAAACACATATAATTTTATTTCAACCTCAGGAGCAGCTCGTAAATTCTTCTTCAATTTCCTTATTCAATGAAATACCGAGAAATAATTAAATCTGCTGATTAATGCTATCTGTATATGGAAGCATTTAAAGTCTACATACTTAGAAACTATAAGGAAACTATTAAAACTGTTTTATTTTATTCCTTAATAAGTAAAATGCAAATAATTTTAATTCAACCTCAGAAGCAGCACTTCAATTCTTTTTAACTTCCTAATTCAACGAAGTACCAAGAGAAAAAAAATTCAAGTAAAAAATTTAAACGGTCAAGTAAAGTATTTAAACGGTTGTTTGCCCATTCTCTTCAGAAAACGTTTTGTGTAACACAATATTCATTGTATGAATGCAAGAACCTTAGAATTAGCTATTACTAAAATTGGTTTTCTCTTTGAACAAACTTAAAGTTGGTTAGGAAAACTTAAGTCTGGCTTCCTAAAATCTATTTACTCAATAAAAGTTACACTACGCATTCTCTGCGCATTTTTATTCCTGTCAAAAACTTCAGATTTTAGGCGCCATCAGACCCAGATCTCTTCCCTCGAATATGTACATGCAATCTGGATAACAATCTACTCCTGTTTCAGAGAAGGAAATGGCTAACGGTTTTAAGCAATTCTCTCTAAACAGCAGTCCAAACTAAAATATTAATACTTTGTCACTTTACAATACTTATTACATACGCCCCATGCATTTAGTGGATTAAACGCAGAAATAACAGCGTAAATTTCTAGACTTCAATTAAGATTCTCAAACAGAAACTTAAATCCTCTGGATTATCAGGTTTCATTTCGGGAATTGTCGACCTAATATATTCATTCTATTGGAAGCGAAAGGAAGTAATTGAATAAAGGAATGTATATCTTCAGCGATTCTATCGACTTTCCGAGTTGCTGCATTCGAGATTTATTAGCAGAGTTAAATTTTTTTCTCTCTTGGTACTTCGTTGAATTAGGAAGTTCAAGAAGAATTGAAGAGCTGCTCCTGAGGTTGAAAATTATAGGCGTTTTACTTATTGAGGAATAAAATATAAGAGTTTTAATTGTTTCTTATAGTTTCTAAGTATTGAAATGCTTCCATATACACATATTATTTATTAGAAAAGTTAATATTTTTATCGATCGTGGAATTAAGAAGAATTGAAGAGCTGCTCCTGAGGCTGAAATAAAATCGTATGCGTTTTACGTGTTAAGGAATAAAATATAAGAGTTTTAATTGTTTCTTATAGTTTCTAAGTATTTAGAATTTAAATGCTTCCATATACACACATTATTTATTAGCACAGTTAATTTTTTTCTCGGTACTTCGTTGAATTAAGAAGAATTTAAAAGCTGCTCCAAAGGTTGAAATAAAATTATATGCGTTTTATGTATTAAGGAATAAAATATAACACTTTTATTTATTTATTATATTTTATTATATATAGAATTGAAATGTTTCAATATAAACATATTATTTATTAGCAAAGTAAATTTTTTTCGTACTGCGTTAAATTAGGAAGGTCAAGAAGAATGGAAGTGCTGCTCCTGAGGTTGAAATAAAACCATATGCATTTTACGTATTAAAGGAATAAAATATAACAGTTTTGATTATTTCTTATATTTTCTGAGTACATAGAATTTAAGTGATTCCATATACACATAAATGATTTTCATAAGATTAAGTAAAAGATCTTTTTAAGATTCATAGAAGCTTGGAATACCCCATCCCTTCTCATCGCACTCACATACCCATATACCCAAAATTCGAGGTACAGATATTCTGAATCTCAACACTGAAATTGGTACTGAAATTATTTGAAATGCGATTGTAACCGTACATATTGTTAAAGGCATAGGAAAAATGACATTTGAATATATCAATAAGATAATTGATCAGATTCCATTGTTTCACAAACAAAATTTTTCACATGTTTCATATTACATTCCGACAGAATAACTAATTTTTCTGGGCAAGCGAAATTATTATTTCTACTGAGTATGTGTATTTAAAACATGCATTGTCAGTTAGTTAGAGGATTTACGATTTAAAATTTTTCCTTTAGAATATTATGTTAAGTATTCTTTATAAACGATTCGAATCTTAGCATGGAGCAATGATGTGAGTGTAGGAAACATTTTTAACTAAATGGTTAAGATAATTTAAATATAGCTATAATTATTTAAAAACTTAGATATGAGTTAAATATTAATAAGGGGGATTATTAGCTCAAGAATTTTTCACAAACATATCTTTTAGATAATTACCCGTATTCAGAGAATATTGATTTTTTTTATTTGCTTGACCTTTTAGATGATTTTATCAGAGCCACATACTGTTTAGCGATACAATGAAAATGCAAATTATTTTCGTAAAGGAATGGTTCATTTTACCGATAACAGAACTACGTTATGATTTTTTTCCTTATATCCCTCTCATCTTGAATGCAGTTTTATAAAGTTTAGACATGTTTAAAAGATTACATTTTCTTTTATGAATTAGAGCAATATTATTCTCCTGTGTATAAATTATACAAAATTAGAAAAATCTGAGGCTACTTTAATTTTGCTGGGAACTTGTAAGATATCTAAACTTTCATATACGTATTTATCTATCCGTTCATTAACTACTATCAATATAATTATTCTCCGTCAACCAAACTGTCTGAACACACCGTGGATCCAACCACCAGAACCAAAAATGTAGCTCAGTTGTCCCACAGAGGTCTGTCTCAAACGCTCATCGCACCTTACTTCGTCTAGTCTAGAGGCACCAAGACAATAACGAAGCGATTATGCCGTGAAGCACCAAGGAAACCTATTAAACCTCCTCTATAGAGGTTCAAGAAAAATAAATAGACTACCAGGTGGATGATAATGCGTGTTGCCGCAGTACATCACTATGAAACTTACTACATCCTATACTGGATCTCTTGCTTAAGACACTCGTATACTTCGCATCTTACTTCATCTAGTCTAGAGGCACCAAGACAATGATTAAGCGATTATGCCGTGAAGCACCAAGGAAACCTATTAAACCTCCTCTATACAGGTTCAAGAAAAATAAATAGACTACCAGGTGGATGATAATGCGTGTTGCCACAGTACATCACTATGGAACTTACTACATCCTATACTGAATCTCTTGCTTAAGACACTCATATACGATTGATCCAAATGACAAATGCTTTAATATGACGGATTTTCTCTTAGTTTCTATGGCTAAACAAGGTAAAAAATATATACCTGCCAGTGGTAGCCGTTTTGAATAGACTGATAACTACCCTTTTGGCTTTAGATACCTATGTAAAGAGGGTTTTAACGGAAAAAGAAAACAACGTACTAAATACGACACTCCTTTGCGTCAGTCTGACATTCATATGACCAGGGTTCTCCGGTATCGACTATGGAAAAGCTGACAGGTTGGTGATCTAAGTGTTTGTTTAATCTTTCAAACAGGTTCTTTGATACCTTGCTGAAAAGTTTAAAGACTGAGACGTAACAAATATTTCCAACCATATTTTTTCCCAAATTAAGCTCACAGTTTGACATACATAATTTTTATATACCTTTAGAAATTACGAAACAGGTCAAAAAGGAAATACCTTGCTTGTTTTAAAATAAGAAAGAAAAAATAGGCATTCTGTTCGAGAAACATGACGGAAGCCGAGCTAAAGGACTCTCGATTAAGTTGCATGGAGATGATCCCGTTCCGGATTTAATTGTATAAGTTGAGTACTCGCTACAGATGGAACATCAATGAATTCCATCGCAGAATCCTTCGAGCTAGGAAAACAAGTCTTTGGTGTCCAGTGATTCACGCGTATTCACGCATGCAAAAAATCGTTGTAGCAATTAAATGAAGAGACATACAGATAGATGTATGAATTTACACAAATTTTCTTGAAATAAAACTCAAATTGTTCAACACACCTTGAAATGTATTTCAAGGTGTCCTATACTGAAGGTTTCATATGAAGGTCTTATTTGAATAGTGGTCCAACTCCATTCTTGTTTATTTTGAGATACAAAGCCTTAAAGTCTAATGAGTGTTGAGAAGCGACTGCTGAAGTCTGATTCGTAATGCCCTCATTGACAGCAGAAATAAGCTGCAGGTGTACCAGTTTAAAAATAAGATAGAAATGACTTGCATGATGATGAAAGTGAGGCTAACTCCATTTTTTATGTGGAGTTGGACGACTATTCAGATAAGGCCTTCATATATTTGTCAAAGTAAGGCGCTAAACACAGTTACCTAAGAAAAAATATATTGAATGTAAGGCTCTTCAGTCCTAAGAAAAAGCGAAGCAAAACTGTGAAAACACATATTAATTACTTAGAAACGACTTTAAATTTTATAAGTCTAAACTTCACATTTAATAGATACTAAATTATAAATAATTTCTTTTCAAGTTTAATAAGTAAGTTCAATTAAACTATCCATACGTTAAGTATTCCTATACTATATCGTCAGAGATGCAAGCTAATAATTTTGCATATTGTGTCTGAGAGTAGCTAATAATTCAATTGGATACATGTGTTAAATCGTTACTGAGAGTTCAAGAGACAGTAACAGACAGTAGCTCATTTCCCAATAAAGTCTCATATTCAAATCACTTACATGTTATTCAATGCTCAACCGTGGTACTCAAGCAAACAGGATAACAATTAGCAACGTTCTATGCCACCGATCATTTTGACTTGGAACCAGTTCCCTCTGAGACAGGAGGCTTGGATAATATTATGGATTTTTTTAAATAAAAGTTTAAATTAATTTAATTTTTAAAACATAAAAAGAAATATTTTTATTTAATTTAATTTGTATTTAATGTTGTATTTTTAATTTGTATTTAATGTTGACTGCCTACATATAAAATGTCATTTTTAGACTATTTTGGTCAATTAAATTGTTTGCAAGAAGTGATTCAATCTCTTCTCTTTTCAAAACTTTTTTGATTTTCATTCTACATCAATTAGAAGCAGAGTGATAGCTATTTAAAAAACATCTTCTACTACAAAATTGATGAGACAAACAATTTTAAAATCGTTTTTCTCAGAATTATGTTTTTTAACACATATTTTTAACACACAAATCTCTACCGTTATCATGATATCTCACATAATAATGTATATAATTTGATAAAATTTTGAGAAAATATTTTAGATGCTATTGTTAATGAAATGATGAACAATAATTGGTGTATAGTAAAAAAAAATTAATTTGGGATTATTTTTATAAGGAAAGGAATGACGAATTGGGGAAAATTTTTTATATTGGAACATAAAATTGTGTGTATCATTTTTGCATTTTAAAATTTCTCTTAGATTGTGGGTCAATTTGAAGACAACTGTCATATGTATCCTGTGTGAGAAGGAAATTAAAATATTAGCATTAGAATTGTATGCAGAGTCATAGGCGTTTTAGCTAAATTTCATTAAAATTACTTCAAATTTACCAATTTATGAAAAAAGTATGGTATTTACAGGTAAGTTTTTGTTCCTTTTTTTAATTTGTAAGTTCTATTTTACCTTTAAAGAACAAAAAATACTTTAAAAAAGGATTTTAAAAAATCGGCTCCAAACATAGACAGTCACCTTAAGCCATTTAAGTTTCAAATTGCTTGTAATAAAAGAGTTTCTTATGACGTGTTGTGCGCAGTATACATTAATTCTCCAATATCGTTGACAGTGAAATAAAGTACATAATCGTATTTCACTTTAATAAATCACATTTTTATTTTTAAGTAACTGAAAAAATTACATCGATAGATTCTGAAAACCATCTAACTTAGATCATTGTCTATGTTCTGTACTTACACTCGGGAACACTCAATGGAATAATCTGGTTAGGAAATAAATGGTCTTAAATTTATTTCCCAAATTTATGACAGAAGCATGTGTCTTGACAGTAAAAAAAATGTACAGAGTTTGAAATTTCACGTTTGAAATGTCTTTAATAATAGTGTGAGTGCTACATTGCATTAACTTTCAGGTTTTAAATATCGCTCTACATGAAGTTATACTAAAGTATATGATTTCTACCAAGATAATTATTTCTGTCTTGTCCATGTAATCAATGGTTATTTGTTAACTCTGAAGTTGTTTCCCTTTCTTAATTTTAAAATGAGAAAACTGCAAAATTAGTAAAAGCTAAATTATTTTAGCATGCAAAATATTTTCTTTTTCTTTCTTGAAGAAATACTATTAAGGTTTTATCATAACACTAGTAAATACCTTTTGCTTCATCCAAAAAACTTAACTTTTATCTTATTGTTTTAGAATTTTTCGGGAATCATAATTCAAAAATATTTATAAATTTTGAAGTCCCAGATAAATTTGTTTTTACATTAAAATAAATAGCAATATTTCTTAGAACGAAACCGATAATGAAAGGTGTAAACACATCGTATCTTGATAGTGTTTTTGCTACGTCAAATGCTTACAACAAAAGATTGCTCTTTGTTCAAACATGCAATCTCCCACTCACTTCAATTATTAGTTATGATTTCGTTTAGCATCCTTCTTATAAATTTATTTTTTCGTATTTCTTGTTTTAACGAATTAGTGTTAAAAAAGGTCTCAAAACTGTAGGTTTTATTGGATTAAACGATTATTTTTTTCTAAAATCACATACTTTGAGATGTTTGGTTGATCTCTATGTTACTTGGAACTATTTTTTTAGTGGGTAAGATAACGAACTTGATGAAAGGTTAGTGTTAAGAGCTTGTTAACTATGTGAAGAAATTGCCTCATAGAAACAAACACGCTAGCTTCTCTAAGAGTAGTTAGCGATAGCAATAACGCTTTACGTCACTAAAATAGCTCCTGTTTTACTTATTCTGCCTTTTTAGAAAATTCTTTACTGTAGGTGATTAGAATGTTTTAAAGAAGGAACTGAAGGGTAATTTAAGTGGAACTGTATTTTTAATTTCATATATAAATACTCTATATGTATAGATGTATATTTTTTGGTGGTCAAGAGAATACATTACTAGGGATACGTATTTTTTTTTTATCAAATAGATGCGAATAAATGGGAAATTTGCCGAATGAGCGATATGAGCGAATGCATTCAAAAATTATTTTTTAATATTTTTCGGCGAAAACTCGGTGATAAACGGCTTTTTAAGCGATATTGGATAATAATAGTAATAATTTATTAACATTATTGCTTAACTAAGACAATCCGCCTATTTAACTGAGAATTCTCCCTCTCCTTGCTTATAATTTCTCCCCGGCAGTTTGTCCGTACCGGAGTCGAAACTAAAAATCTAGCTGTAAAAAACAGCCATCAAGTTTTGTGGAACAATTTTGTACATTTAAGAACGTCTTTTGAGAGCCAAAGTCAAGGGTATTTCGACTACTTAACAGTTACTCCTGCTGATGTTATACAGATTTTGATTTCAACGAAATACTACTACCTTCTCTTTGCAAAAGCAGCTTTACAAAGCCTCTATAGTCTCGTTTACAGAGTAGATGCTGAGATATTTCAGTTTGCACAACATAGTAATTAATTACAGAAGGCAAATACGTAAGGAACATAATGTGGAGACTTCTACAATGATATCTTTTAACTAAGAACTTTGATACTTCTTTATCCAAGTAAATAAAATTATAATTTTTATTTTAATAAATGCAAAATTTTAAAATTCATATTTTTTTGCGAATGAATGCGAAATTCTATGTATTGTATTTTTTTGTTGCGAAATTTACGTATCCCTATACATTACCCATTTATGACATACCCTTTTACATTGCGTAAAATTAGATGTAGGAAAGAGATGGAACATTTACCGATAAACAAGATATCTTTCATGAAATAATTCATCAAATTTATTTGACTATATATTCCCGGTTGAAAGAATAAGAAATGATAGCATATACTTAGATCAATACAAGAGCCAATTGAAATTCATGAAGGACTTACACCATGTGGTATTAATGAAATAATGCTAAACATGCTTACACAATGCCATGAAAATGGTAAAATAAGGAGCTTTCTGAGTGGGGATTAAATGTCACATACATATGCAATTATCTTGTAGTCGTAATCGATTCAGCAAGAAGGAGATAAAATATCAGGAAATAAATGTATGTCTTGCTTAGTCATTACGCACTCTATTAAATTTAAGGTGTCTCATTTTCCCCACTATTTGTCAAATTTTATTAGTTAATAAACATTCGTAACAGATTCTGCTCAAACAGATTCTTCTTCTCATGAGTAAATATTTAATTTTATGACTTTGGATAGTATTGCATTTTTATCCAACATCTTACATCATTAGAAGTCCTTATTTTTTAGCTAAATGCGGATTTCTCCTTTAATCCTTGTAAATGCATCTAGTTAATATATCCGAGCTACATTATCTTTGAGGAAAAGAATTTGTGAATATGAAACATCCATACATGTTAATATGATCATCATCAATTCATCAGCATGCATTTTTCAGATTGTACTCTGGTAAGTTCCTTTATGCATGTGTTTGCGTTGATGGTTAAATGATGGACATAATCAACGATGGAGGAATATAATAATCAATCGATATAATCAAGTATTATGTAAAAAAAATTAAGAAAACTACATACAGTTTGTCCGAGCTAAAGGTTTCCAAAAGTCTTGACTTATTTTTACGGAACTACCCATTAGAATTTTTTAAAAATATTTAAATAGAAAGAACATCTCACCAAATTTTAATATCAATCATAGATTTCGGTCATAGTATCATAGATTTCGATGTGGGTGCCTTTTGTAGCACAACAACCGTCTAAATGGTAATCTAGTTATCTCCAAGTGTTTCGTAGCCTATCAGGAGTTATTACACGAATTGCTTGAATGATACGCTTCTTCAACTCGTCCATAGTTTCAATTTGAGTTTATACACAACGGATTTAATGAACCCCCAAGCAAAAAAGTCTCATAACGCCAGATATGCTAAGAAACACTTGAAGAGAAATGGATTACCATTTAGACGTTACTCGTGCTACAAAAGGTGCACACATCGAAATCTATAATACTATGATAGAAATATATTACTGATATTAAAACTTGGTGAAATGTTCTTTCTATTTAAATATTTAAAAAAAAATTATAATGGGTTGTTCCGTAAAAATAAGTCATGACTTTTGGATACCTTTAGCCGGGACACTCTGTACATTCAAAATTTAGGATTTTCTCTAAATTTTAATGAATGCATTCGATTTTATTTACAATTAAATCATGTTATTCGCTTATTACATGCTCGAAAATAATCCTTCAGAATAATTCGAAATTATTTTGCAAATATTGAATAAAAATTATTATTTCAGAATTTACTAAACAAAAGTAACAAATACCAAAATTGTCATAAATTTCGGTATTAAAATAGCTAAAATGTAATCTGAATTATTACGATGTAGTCAAAATATATAAATATCTGTATATGAATATTATGTTAAATATTTTATTGAGGTTGGAAAGAAAAAGTTAATAGTAACTAATCTGAAAATTTGATAAGAGCTTGATCATGTATTTTTAGAGAGTAAAATAATGCAGTTGATAAAATTTAATCCTCTGCTTAACTTTCTATTCACATCGCATTTACTCATCTTTTAGATCGTAATAGTTAAAAGCTGAAATACTGAATTGCGTTCATTACACATTTTACTTTCTCCCAGAGACCAAAAGTATACCCTCAGATTCATCGATTTTTAAAAGTGAAATTTTCGTCCACTAAATAAGCACTGAAGAAGATATTCTAAAAGAAATTTACCAGACCTCAATTGTTTCGCCTATTTTTTACTGAAGTGCTTTTGTAAAGAACAACTCTTTATAACTCATAAAAAATTTCCAAGTGTACATAAAGGATATTATTCCTTCCTTCCTTTTTTTATTTAAGATTAAAGCCTTAAAATGGCCCGCACGATTTTGTTTGATGCTTGATAATATAATCGGATATATCGAAAGTTTTATTTTAACAAATTTGTCCAACAGATTTTTAATCATGATGTTATAAAATAAACTTATTTTTAGTTCTCGTTTTTCAAAGCAGTTCTTGTTAAGTTGAATATAAAGTACAGTCTGTGGGTCCGTTATTGTGAAATAATACATTAATATTTTTTTTCAGTTTCTAAAATTTTTTTTATAAACTCGGTTAACTTTTCAAAATTGCATTATGCTGAAATTTATTTCGATCGATCCTTACATAGCCAATTGCTAAATATTCCGTTGCGAAAAAAAATAATTTATGGAAACTTGTTGGCCTGAGGAAAAGGATTTATAAAATGAAGTGAAACTAGAGTAATAGACTGGCTCAACCGAAGGAAGGAGTCGCAAAATGCTTATGGAATTCTCCTGAATCATGTCCACTTCCAATTGTTGAACTCGGAGGTACACAGCGAGGCTGGAATATATTTGAGTTAGTGCTAAGGAGTCGAAGTTATTAGTACATAAGAAGTTAGTGACGAGGAAGTGTACTAATCAGAAGTTCATGCAGTAGTGATATCACCTATTCGATATTCCGTATCTATCTGATGCAATCAACTAACCTGCATTATATGATATTTTTAGGTTTTGTTTTAAGTGTTTTTAAAAATATGAACTTCCGAATCAGCTATTTTTATTTCACTGTCCTCGTTTTATGCAGATAATCTTAATGTAATGTGCTAAGAATCATTCTTTCCTCTTGCAAATATTTCTTTTGTGATCTCCTTTGT
The DNA here is from genome assembly GCA_907164885.2 of Dolomedes plantarius. Lineage (NCBI taxonomy): Eukaryota > Metazoa > Arthropoda > Arachnida > Araneae > Dolomedidae > Dolomedes > Dolomedes plantarius. Next base: position 159,904,878 of record OU015491.1, read on the forward strand.
TCAAAATTAAAACATACCATTGAGCTCCTTACAATATTTTTTCAAGGGTATCAGAAAGTATTTCTTTACTACTAATACATATTTAAATTTATACATGAGTCATACTTAATAAAAAGCTATTATAGATAAATGAAGTTTGCTGTAAGATGTTTCACTTAAACTTAAATCTTTGCTTATGTGTATGCAAGATTTATTTTATTTGGTTGGTAGAGAACACCTACTTGGCTACTTAAACATAGGTGAGAAGAACCTTTAAATATCCGACCGAAGAAATTTTATCTGTTGTCTTTGTAAAGCAGCTATACTCCAGAAACAAGAATATTGCGATAACTGTGGACTAGGACCACACACAAGTGAACCATTCCGATTAGGACTCTGTATTTAGGACTCTTATACTTACGATGTTGTTATAACTTTTGTAAAAGTTTAAAAAATAAAACCTTTGAAGCGTTCCTACTAGGGACAACCGATGTTTGTGTTTTGGGGTAAAATCACCACTGAAACAACAAAGTTTTCCAGGCAATGATACGCTTTCAATTCACGGCATATATACATACACGTTTAAAAAAAAACTTTTCTTACAAGGAAGAATGGTAAGTAAATTTTCTACACTATTGAGTAAATAAAATAAACATAATTATAATTTTTTTCCAGCTTACACAACAGAAATATAGAACAGTTTTTCTTGTTTAACTTTTAAGATAATTAGAATGCATTAAAAATAACATGCGTCAAAAGGTGTTAATTTTATCTTATGCAAAATATTTTTCCAATACTTATGCACTATGACTAGGGGTACGGATATTTTGCATAAAAATATCGAAATTTTGGCAAAAAAATTACAGTATATAAATTTTCGCATTTATTCTCAAAAATATATATAAATTAAAAAATTTCCCATTTATTTGAAAAAATCCCAATTTTACTTATTTGGTTAGGTAAGTATCAAAATTCTTAGTTAAAATCTAACATTGTAGTAGTTTCCGCATTCTCTTCCTTAAGTCTTCAGCAATAAGAAATAATCAAATTTCGAGAGTGAGATCTTTCAGTTAAAGATCGTGGATGGTCTTAGATGAGCAATTACGTTAATAAATTATTGCTATTATTACCTAATTTCGCTTAAAAAGACGTTTATCACCGAGTTTTCGTCTAAAAGTAGTGAACAAATAATTTTCCCCTTTATTCGCTCATATCGGCAAATTTCGCATTTATTCACATCTATTTCGTAAATAAGAAAATTACGTATCCCTAACTATGACATTCTATTGCTTTTAAACTACCCTAGAGGAGTTCTACCCAGACGAAAATATTTCTATCTTCAAAGATGAATAAGAACTCAAAATATACCAAAGAGATTTAAAACTAGTGTTAAAGTTTAAAAGCTAGTTGTATAAAAAGTGTGTTTTTGAAGTGGGGAAAAATATTTCTACCATTCAATTCAAAAGAAAAAAGAAGTTATTTGAAAGGGGACATGATTATTATATGGACCCATATCAGCTGCTCAATTTATATTGATAATCTGCCTCAGGAACTGTGGTGCCGTCCTGCTTTATTGATCATATATATCAATAAATGTTCTGACTTCATCCCTTGCGATGAACCCATATATCTTCAATGACGTTCTATTCTTCTTTCGACTTTATGATCGCAATGCCATAATAAGCAAGCTCGGCAATTTTGGGATGGTTTGAGCGTTTTCATATCTCTCGTGAAAACCACTCGTTTTCAAAGCGCCCATTTTTAGATAATGAAAGTGAAATGGGGATTTTATTTCCTTTATAAACTTCAATATATTTCATCGCATTATTTCACGTGTATATTTCATTCGCCTCGCTTCTTAAAATAGTGTTCTGTTCCCGCGAGATGCCGTGATATTAAAACCCAAAATATGGCTTTCTAATTTCCAAACCTAAACTAAAATTAATTTTAAGCTTCTGAAACCAAAAAATTAGTAAAATACAATATTTTATTAAACGATATTGACATATATATATATATATATATATATATATATATATATATATATATATATATATATATATATATATATATATATATATATATATATATAAATCCTTTAAAATACGTCCGGTTTCTTAAATATGTCAGTTGCTGGCTTAATATGGCTAAGATGTGGAAGAACAATTTATTTAAAAAGCTGAAAACTGATTGCTTGAAATGCTAAATTATAGGAGGAGATTTGCACGAGAAGTTCTTAAATATCTGCAAATTAAATAGGATTATATAATACGTTTCATAATGAGTAGACATTTTCTTTCCATTTGCGGTGAATTTGAGATGGTGAGCTTTGATTTGCATGTCATAAAATAAAAGTGGCTTATAGACTTAAACCATATAGCTTTTTTTAATATATACTAATGCTGCATTTTCATCATTAGAAAATCCTATGTACAATAATTCGTACCTAAACAAATTTTACGCAGCTGTATAACCTTAAATTTTATCCCATGAACTACTTGAAAATTATCAAAAAAATAAAAAAAATAGCTTGCATGCATCACCAATAATAACATTTGCTATTATTAAGTATCCTTTTGTATATCGATCTCGAGAAGGTGAAGACACCTGTCCATATGATGGCTAGTATCTGTCAGTAACATTTCGAAGTCAATATGAAGGACGAGGTTTGTGGCAGGATTTTTTTTTAAGTTGTATTGAATTTCGTACAACGAAATAACCCTCTTCCACCATAATCGAAGCATACTCTCGCTACACGAAATGCCATGGCAACTAGCAGCTTAGATTTACATTCCTTATTGAGATAACAATGAAGTTATTGATAAACTATGAAGTTAATAATTAGCGTGATTGATACAGTAGAACACTGAAGGGCCAATGTGAATCTGAAAACAGATGTTTTGCCGGTATCGACTGATCATCCTTCAAATGAACTTTCTCAAGAAAAAAATATTAGTAAATTTGTACACTAGGAATTTTGAACCACGCACTCTAACTTTTGGACAGGATAACTTATTTACAGGGTCTGTGGAACGAAAGGTATTTTCTAGACCAATGGTTCTTAACCGGAAGTTGCGAGAGATGGTTCTAAATTTTTAATAAAAATTATCAATTAAGTGAATAATTTGATGGATACTTTTCCACGGGAAATACGAGTATAAACAAAATTAATAGATGGATACTGAATCCATTTGTGTTTGACCACTTACCTTTGTGAAATGCGTTTTCCATCACTTTTGCACACCAAAACAAAAGCCAGAAATTACTTAAATGCATCTCATGACTTGCGTGTGGCTCTTTCATAAAAGAGCCTCGTTTTAAAAGGATAATTATTAACAAACAACAACAACGTAGCCATTAAAAATATAGATATTGTTTTATATGTAATAATACAGTATGTATTGTAAATACCGGGTGGGCAAAAAGTCCGTATAAACTTTAAAAATTCATAAAAACCGGAAAAATAACCAAAATAAAAAAAAAGGTTCGCAGGGTTAGCATCACTAGGTCATGGGATTTTTTTTGAGACAGGAAAAAAAATTAACTCAAAAACGCTCGCTGACTTACACAAGTAAGTCAGAAAAGAATGCTTCTAAATCGTTTATTACAGCAGTAGGTGTTCCACATGACCCCCCATCACAGGGCATAAGGTATTGCAGGCTGGCCACAAATCCAGCAATGGCAGAGTGCAGCAAGTCCGGATGTATACTGTTATGAAAACATCAACGTAAAACTGGTTCCGGAGCATCGGATTTAAAACTATACGGAACCGGTTTTATTTCACTCCTGATCGCCCAATCGGACATTCCCCAGATCTTCCTACAAAGTTTTAAAAAGTACGTTGACAACAGGAAAGGTGTGGCAATTTTTTCCGGCTTAAGAACATTATGTAAAGTCAGTCATGGAATTTTCTCGGCGAAGGTGTCAGTCGGTGTTTTAGAGAGGGCTTTCTGAAGCACGTGGTTGCGCGAGTGGCACAAGGAAGATTCAACTGGTCTACGAAGGATTTACACAAATGCGGAATTGGCCGATGTTTCTTGGTTTTTTGCTGAGAATTGTGATTTCCAAGAGCACATAATTTTCGTGCTAAGAATTGTGCTGTATAAGTGACAATAATTCACGCGTTCTTATAACCGTCTCATTTGCATATTTCCACAGAATTCACTCGTGCCAGCGCCACCTGTCGGCTGTTTTTTTAGTTTTTTTTTCCTGTCTTAAAAAAATCCGGTGACCTAGCGATGCTAACACTGCAAACCTTTTTTTCTATTTTGGTTATTTTTCCGGTGTTTACGAATTTTTAAAGTTTATACGGACTTTTTGCCCACCCGGTATATTGATATTTTATGCAATAAATGTTTTTTCCTAAATAAAGAAAGAAACAAATTTTTCAAGGGGGTGGAATAGCTCATTTTCAGATTCAAGGAGATGTTGACTATTAAAAAGGTTAAGAACCATTGTTCTAGACGAACGTCATTATCAAATTAAAGAAATCAGAGGGAAATAGCCAGTATGTTTCAGATTTGCCAACAGACCAGGTGTTAAAAAAGCATTACGAAAAGTGTTTGAGATCAAGAGTTACTACATGAAAACTGCCCTAATGTATCTCAGTTTAAGATAAAATTTTTGGATTAAATATCTCTTTTTTCTCTTCTTCTGAAACGGAGAAAAGTATTCGAGCTGACCTCCTAATCACTAAAAAGTATCTATATATATATATATATAACGCGTATGTGTGCGGCACGAAAATCAACGATATTTCTACACTCCGAATGGCAACGGCTGCAACTACCGGTTGTAAACATTAGCGGCTGTCCGCAATTAAAAATCGAGTGTGTATCGTGGCGGTATTTGTTACAACAGCTGACCTTTTGACAAAATATGCTCAGACCTATCAAATCCAGTGTTTAGTAATTGACAATTGTAGGTAGGTTTATCCAGAGTCCGTTCTTTTGATTTTGTCACTGTAGTATCTCCTACTTCTGAAATACTGAACTGTGTATATCAAGAAGTTTGAGGAATAGTGAAGATATTTTCCCAACAATTTATTATTTGATATGATTAAGTGGAGATATCTCAATTGTGAACAATAGTACATACAGAGAGTGATGTAATCCACACTATATTTTAGTACTTGATGAATTTTTACTCCATTTTTTTTAAGTGTAAAAAATTTTTACCCAACAATTTCTTATTTCATCTAATGGTAAAGTGTAGTTAGCATAATTTAGAAACATTGTACTTACAGAGAGGGATGTAATTTTTAAAATCATTGGTGTTGCGTTTCTCAGTCTTATCTTTAACTCTGTACTGAAGTAATGGAAATTCGCATTTTTTAATCACGATGTTTTAGAATCAGCGTTATAGTAATAGTGAATTTAGCAATGATTATAAATTTTTTGGCTGAGCTCCCACTACCCCTTAACAACGAATATTTATGATGACAGGTAATGGTATCATTCCTTACATATGTTACTTTCAGTTGAGTTTTTTTGCAAAAGAAAATATATAACCAAAAGCGACCATGCTGGTCACGCAGCGGCTAGTTTATTAATATTCTAGGTTTTTAATTAATACTTACATGGCAATCATATAAGTTAAAAATAGTAGTAAAATATAAGTTAAAATCTTATATATTATAATTTGATATTAAAAGCATGCAATCTAAAATGATCAAGAGAAAATTGAAGCAGTATTGGTAGCTTCAAAATTCTTTTTAAATAAGCACCAATTATGAACTATTTTTTTAACTGACATCTTTTTCAATTTGTAGATATTTCGTATGTCCATTATAAGAAGGCAGTTATTGGTTTTTATAATTGTATGCGATGCCTTCATGAGCATTAATTTTTTTACTATAATAGAGAATGTGAACACGTTAGTAAGATATATTCATCAAACTGTTAAAGAAATATTTAAGAACATCCTGATTTTAATTTATAGGCAAATGTAAGAAAATTTTGGGTGTAATTATCAATTACTGCTTCGCTGGGGTAAAGGTTCAATGGCAATTACCCTCTCAGGTTCCCCCAGATTCAAAAAAACATGGTATGTCCTTTCATTAACTTTGTAAGTTAAGTCATTAAGTTAATGAGCGAAACATTAATGACGTAGAGATGTCCATTATCCTATCAATTTTAGCAAGTTTAATTATCTAGTGATTTAATTGCAATTTTAGAAAAGATTAATTTTGGAACTTAAGCGACAGTATCACTAAAACGTGTTTCAACATAACATAAGTAAACATCCACGTTGATGTTCTATTATCTTTCCAGCATATTTATAAATGAAAAAAAATGTTATCCTCTCAAATTTGTTTTCTAACTTAATTTTGATTTTTTTTCTTTGCGTACGGCTGATTTTTTATTACTTTCAACTACATTAATACTCCGACTTCTGATGTAATTAAAAATATTAAATTGCTTCATCATTTTGAATTTTTTTCTAAGAACATGTTGCGAAAGATAAATTATTTTCTTTTATCTTTCTAAACTTTGGATCACAAATTTTAATTAAATAATCCCAACTTTCTTAAGTCCCAATCTTATTACGCCAGAGAATGAAAAGGAATATTATCTAAAGATTTAAGTAACACAGAGTTCAGTCGAAACCAATTAATAATGCTCCCGAGTCAAATAATATCTGAGACACATCAATAAGCTCATTTCTGACGTTTAAATTAATGCCACAAATGAAGTTGTATTGTGACTAAAATTTACCAGTATATTTTTAAGGTATCCTAAAAAAATCTCTACTCTTACAGCAAATATTAAAAAATTATGTAAAAATTAACCGTTTGTATTATCAATTTTAGCAAGTATACATAAAGCACTATAGTTGAAGGGAACTCTAATAAAAGCTTGGACAAAAATAAATAAATAAATAAATATATATATATATATATATATATATATATATATATATATATATATATATATATATAATAAACAGAAATAAATAAATATATATATATATATATATATATATAATAAGCAGAAATAAATAAATAAATATATATATATATATGGTACCCCACGTGCTGCAATTACACTAGCAACTCTTCTGGGCATACATTCAACAAGGTTATGATACACAGCTATGGGTATCTGTGTCCATTCCTGCTTCAAGAATGTTGCCAGTTCAGCTGTAGATTTCGGATGGAGTTCCCTGGTTCGTAAACGTCGCTGTAACTCGCCCCACAAATGTTCTATGGGATTTAGATCGAGGATCTAAACAGGTAAGGGGAGAAGTTTAACATCCATATCTTGATATCACTGTTTGACAGATGCTGCAACATGGCATGGAGCGTTGTCGTCCTCGAAGTAACTTTCGTCCATTCCATAAAACTGCCAGATCATAGGAAGAATCTGATTGTCCAGAATATTCATGTAGGCGTCAGCGTTCAATTTACCAGGAACATGCAAAGTTCCCAGATCATAACTCCCGACCCCCTCCCCCCCCAAAAAAAATAAAAAAAATACCCCAAACAAGTACACCACCATCACAGAACTTGAGAGCTGGAACGATGCACTCGGGTAACAGATGTTCCCCCGGCATTCGCCAAACCCAAGCACGCCCATCCGACATTAAGAGCGTGTAGCCGGACTCGTCGCTCCATAAAATAGTTTTCCAGTGGTCCACAGTCAAGTTGCGTCGTTGCAAACACCAAGCGAGTCTGCCGACTATGTTGGATGGGGTGATGTTTGGTTTGTGAGCGGCAGCATATTCGTGGTTATTGAGAGCGTGCAATACTTTCCGCAAAGTATTGGGGTACCCTGCTACCTGTTGAAAATCACTATTGACGATTTGGATAGGTTTCTTGCTGTCCTTACGAACCTCGCACTTCAGGTCACGCCGCTCACGTTCTGTTAGTTTAAGGGGACGACCAACGTGGGCATTTCGTGTCCCAACTCCCGTAGTCTTCCACTTCTTGATACAGGGCTTATAAATCAGCTTGTATGGTATTTTAATAAGTGCAAAAAATTATTTAAAAAGTGCATTACTCAATATTATTCTGCGTGTATATGCACTAAGGAAAATGCACAATTGTTATCAAAATGAAATAATTTCCTAATTAACCAACTTATCACAATTCCTACAATTTTAAACTTAGCTAATCCTATTTAACTAATGTAAGACTAATGAATTCCTCCATGACCATTGTAACGCGAAAAATAAAATATATTTTAACATAAAAATACATTCCCAATGATTATTGTTCTTACTATATACATCACAGAATCCTTAGTTCCAGAAATAAATTATGCAACATAATGCTGTGTAGCTGATATATATTCATGTCTAAATTCTCATTCAGTTCCCACGGTACACTCACAGATTCACAGGTATATAATTAAGTTAAAAAGGAACTCAAGACGGTAATGATAAATATGAAGTCGTATATTATTAATACAATGCCACGTTCAAATACACTATTTTTTTTTTAAATATCCCTATTTTTATTCTCGAAGAAGGATTAATAATATTATTTTAAAGTGGATTGGCTCTAAATATGGAAAAGAAAACAATTTATATTTCTCGGATAATGACTATTATTTAACTGCTCAATTTTTTTTTTATATAAACGGTAGTATCAAAAGAATGTTATGTATTACTGTATAGAAAAAAAAACAATAGTTTGAAAAAGTGACATTAAAAAGAAAACATTTATTTATCCATCTAACTATTCATATATATATATATATATATATATATATATATATATATATATATATATATATATATATATATATATATATATATATATACATATATATATGTAGTTAGATAGATAAATAAATATCTTCTTTTTTAATTTCGCTTTTCCAAACTATAGTTATCTATACTTATATATAAAGAGAGAGCGATTTTGTACGTGGAGGGTAATCTTCAGAACCACTGTACCTATTTGAAAAATTCTTTCACTGTTTGAAAGGTACATTATTCCAGATGGACATAGGCTATATATTATGTATATCTGATCAGTAGAAATAAAGTTAGGGGCTTAATCCTAACAATCTCCATTATTTCCGCTACTGTCTTCTACCGCTTTTTGTTCCGAAGATTTCAACGATCCTTATCGTGGTGCTATCGCTTTGGGCTTCTGTTCTGACGCTAGCGGTTCGAACCTAGCCGTTCTCCGGCACGCCTTTTTCTTTTAAAAAATTTATTTTAATTATTAACTAACATAAAATTAATTTAAGGTATTATTTAGATTATTATTAAGGTAAAAAAAGATTTACAATTTATTGGCTATCAACTGGAAATTTATTGGTATAATATTTTGTTCAACCCGGACAAAGTCGGGACGGGCCGCTAGTATATATATATATATATATATATATATATATATATATATATATATATGGGATGCCATCCATACAGCCCCATGCATGCCACTCTCACATGGAGTGCGCCCCTGTAAGTTCCCGTGAGCGCCACCTAGCGGGCGCCGCGAAGAACAGGAGAGAGAGACGATGTTTTGCTTCCGACGAGTGTGTGCCGTGTTGCTTGTTTTTCCCCCTTTTAGACGTTAGTTCCCCTGTAAATAATGTCCCTCTTTAAATAAATGTTACATATGTTAACACTGTTTGTGATTATTCCCCCCAAAACCCCACAGATGGGAGCTCTGGCCTCCTTTTACCCTTAAATTTCCTAGACTACCACCCCTGCCTTACGTGACGGTTTGAACGAAGATTTTGCTGATGTGACTTTATACAGAATTAAAATTTTTCGACGGACGCTTTCCTTTTCTGACGTGACAAGGACTGAATTTTCGACTTGACTACTTTCGTTTCGACGTGAAGTATTCGGATTTACAAATGGTTGGATTATTCTGTTTAGAAGTTTGCATTCAGTGAGTACCATTTTTTTTTTTTTTGTGAGTGTCGATATGTGTTCAGTTTCATTAAACGATTTTGTGCCAATCGCGCAAGCACTTACCTGTGCACCAACTAAAAGCATTAAATAATTATTTTTGATTTGATTTGATGATACATTTGATCGTTCTTCCCGATCTAAATTACGCAATTTTCAGAACTTCCCTGCTACTTTCGATTTGAATTCCCGAAAGAAATCCATCCTTAAAACATATTCATTAAATGATTTTATCTGTGTTGCTAATATCTTATATATTAATTCCGACGGTTCTAAAGACAAACTATGTGATTCCATTTTTGACGCACTTTCGAATTTAATTTCCTTTCAATCGATTTCTGATTTTGATGATTATGACGATTTGGCGCCAATAAACTAATTTTGTATGGTTGTACTAACTTTACGGAATTCAAACAGAAACTCAAAATTTATGAAAAGATTTTTGACAGAAATAGATGTAAATCCTCAACTGGCCATTTCGGTTCTAACTACATACCTCGTAAACGTGATGACGTGTATCATAAATTTTCAAACCCAAGACGTGAGATGAAACCAGAAGCATTTCGTCCTCGTGCTCAAAATAAGCAGATGTTTTTTAATTGTTTTAATTTTACCCATTTATCTAAATTTTGTCCAGACAAACATCGCGGTCGAAAATGCATTTCTTGTGGAAATTTCGGGCATCTCGCCGCAAATTGTTCAAAATCAACTGATTTACACACACAGAGAGAAACTAATGTTAATACGCTGAATTCAACTGCTTCAAATTTAATGTACAGGGATGTTACACTCAACCACGTTTCTTTCAACGCGTTAATCGAAACACGTTCGATGGCTACGATTATGTTAAAGCGAGCGTATACTAAAATTGGATCCCCTGTTCTTAATAACTCTAGCACATAGCTTAAGGATTTTGGCAATGTAAAAATGAAGCCGCTTGGTTCTTTCAAATCCCAAATTGTTATTGATTGTCAATTGTTTACCGCTGATATTTGTGTTGTTGACGATAATACTCTGCCAGTTGATTTGATAATTGGTATGAATGTACTTGCGCAGGCTGAATTCACTATCACTAAATATGGACTTTCGATTCATAAACCTTTAGATTTTGACGCTATAGACGAAGACGTTACTCTTATTAGTAATATATTGGTAATAGATGATTCTATGCCTGATATAGGCCCTAGTGCTACTAAACAATAGAGAAATACAATTCAACACCTCGTGACCAATTATAAACCCCATAAAATCAAAGCTACTAATATTGAAATGCATATACAAGTTGATACTTCGAATCCCATCTGCTACAGACCCCAACGTTTACCATTTACTGAGAGAGATATAGTAGATAAACAAGTTAATATTTGGATTCAGGACGGCATTATAGAACCCTGTTCATCAGACTACTCGAGTCAGGTTGTTCTTGTTAAAAAGAAAGACGGGAACCCCTCGACTTTGCATCGACTATAGACAATTAAATAAACGTATAGTTAAAGATCTATACCCTTTACCTCTCATTGACGACTTACTCGACAAACTTCAGAATTCTCGTGTTTTCAGTACTCTAGACCTTAAAAAGGGATTTTTCCATGTTAATGTTCATAAAGACGGTCGACGATATACTTCCTTCGTGACACATTCCGGTCAGTTTCAGTTTCTTAAAGTTCCCTTTGGTCTTTGGACATCACCTTCCGTATTTCAGCTATTTGTTAATACAGTCTTTAAAGATCTCATTTTATCGGGTCATATCTTGTTGTATATGGATGACTTAATCATTCCTGCTAAAGATGAAGAGGAAAATATCGAAAAAATAAAATCAGTCTTTTCTGTCGCTTCTGACTACGGTCTTGAGATAAACTTTAGAAAATGTAAATTCCTTCATACACAAATTGAGTTCCTTGGCCATATTATTCAAAACGGACAGTTATTTCCCTCCCCTCTTAAAACAGCAGCCGTTCTAAATTATCCGGAACCAAAAACTCAAAAAGACGTCCAATGTTTCCTTGGTTTGGCTGGTTATTTCCGTAAATTTATCCAAAACTTTTCAGTTATCTCTAATCCTCTAACTAACCTTCTAAAAAAATCTACTATTTTCCATTTTGGTGTAAACGAGAAAAATGCTTTTCATCAATTGAATCAATGTTTGGCTAATAAAGCCATTCTTAATATTTATTATAAAAAAAGCAAAACTGAATTACATACTGACGCTTCTATCCATGGTTTTGGATGCATTCTTCTTCAGAAGTCCACTGATGATAACTGTTTTCACCCTGTATATTTTGCAAGCAAATCTACATCAGACGCGTAGAAAAATTACTCAAGTTATGAACTCGAGCTCTTAGCCGGAATTCATGCGTTAAAAAAATTTAGAGTGTATCTACTTGGTCAGAAATTTACTATAGTAACAGACTGTAACGCCTTCAAACTTAATATGAGCAAGCGCGATCTCAGTGCTAAAATTGTTCGATGGGCACTATTATTAGAAGATTATAATTATACAATTCAACATCGAACTGGAGCAAAGATTGCTCATGTTGATGCCCTAACCCGCTATCCGATGATGCTCATTACCGCCGATTCTTTCACTTTCGAAATACAAAATGCTCAGTCACACGACCCTAACATTCAAGCAATTAAAGAAATTCTTAAGACTTAGCAGTATAACGATTATTTTATCAAAGCAAATGTTCTCTACAAGTTAGTTGACGGTTACGCAGTTCTAGTCGTTCCAGACTCAATGCAAGACGGCATTATCAGAGACGCACACGAGAATGGATATTTTGCTAGCAAGAAAATTGAGGAGCAACTCAAAGAACAGTTTTACATACCTAATTTAAAAGATAAAATTGCCAGGTGTATTGCCAACTGTGTTCCATGCATCTTGACGAACCGCAAGTGTGGTAAACAAGAAGGACTCCTACACCCTTTACCAAAGGAGGACACCCCACTCTATATATATCATGTCGATCACTTAGGTCCTCTCGCTACTACTTCTAAACGATATAAATATATATTTGCCGTTATCGATAGTTTCACCAAATTTGTGTGGCTTTACCCGACGACATCAGCTGACGCTGCAGAAGTACTCTCTAAACTAGAAATTCAAAAACAAGTGTTTGGAAACCCCGTCCGTATTATTTCCGATCGAGGATCTGCTTTTTTGTCTAATGCCTTTAAAGACTTTTGCGACAATGAGAACATTTGGCTATAACCACTGGTCTTCCTCGCGCAAATGGACAGGTTGAACGTCTCAATTCTATAATCATTTCTGTTTTATCTAAATTGTCCATTCAAGATCCTACGAAGTGGTATACTCATGTGGCTGACGTCCAGCAAATTATTAACTCAACTTTCCAACGCAGCATTAAGACGATTCCTATTGAACTGCTTTTCAGTACAAAAATGCGTGTCCGCAACAATCTCCAAATCACAGACCTGCTGAATACCGAAATACAAACTGAGTTTATAAATTCACGCGACGACCTCCGCAAAGACGCCAAGCAACATATTTTGAGAGTGCAAGACGAAAACCCTAAAACCTACAATCTACGACGAATAATACCTCCGAAGTTCAAGTTGCACGATCTTGTCGCCATAAAACGCACCCAATTCGGACCTCGTTTAAACTCCATCCAAAGTTCCTCGGATCCTACAAGATCGTCAGACTTAAGCCCAACGATACCTACGATGTTCAAAAGTGTGGACATTTCGACGGACCCATGGATACCAGTACATGCATCGAGTTCATGAAACCGTGGACTCATAACTTTACATAACCCGTTTGGACTAAACATACTTTGATTTTTTAACAATGTTTTCATATTATTATTTTTTTCTTTTTTCAGGGATCTTCATTTGCCAGGATTGTTTTGCTGTTTAGATGTTACTAGAATTAGTGTTATATTTTTCATTTTCTTTTCCAGCTCATTTTACTAGTATTATAACATGTGTGGATTTCTTAAAACTTTTATACTTTTTTTTTCATTTCGTCATAATAAATTGACACCTGTATTTGTTTGTGCCCCTACCAGCATCTGGGGGCAGATGCTTTTTGTCGGAGGGCCGATGTGGGATGCCATCCATACAGCCCCATGCAAGCCACTCTCACATGGAGTACGCCCCTGTAAGTTCCCGTGAGCGCCACCTAGCGGGCGCCGCGGAGAACAGGAGAGAGAGACGATGTTTTGCTTTCGACAAACGCGCACGTGTGTGTGCCGCGTTGCTTGTTTTTCCCCCTTTTAGAAGTGAGTTCCCCCTGTAAAAAATGTCCCTCTTTAAATAAATGTTACATATGTTAACACTGTTTGTGATTATTCCCCCCAAAACCCCATATATATATATATATATATATATATATATACTGCTGAAAAAAATTAGGGGAGCAAGCAAAGTAGTTAAAAAAACCGTACCAGACAGTCACATATTGGCATAAAATGGATAGTACACGCGTATCAATGCGCAATACAGAAAAAAAGACGTAAAAAAATTTGTAATTCAGCTTTAATTCTTCTAAAATATGGAAAAAACATGAAAATATGATTTAGGGCAACAATTTGGTTACATGTAAACGATAAAAAAAATATTGTTTAGAAATGATGCAATATTTTTAATATGGCGTGTCCTCTCCTCGTACAGCTAAGACTCCTGCACACCTGTTTTCCGTGGATGCGATGGTGTTATCGATAAGTCTCGGAGAGTAAAAGGAGGCTATGGTGTCGCAGCAATGCGTCGTCCGAGCATGTCCCAAACATGCTCGATTGGATTCAGGTCAGGAGAGCACTCTGGCCATTCCATACGGTGTATTGTTTCAGCTTCAAGCATGTTCTCCACAAGACGAGAGGTATGCGGACTGACATTATCATGCTGGAAAACAAAGGAATCTACAATGGCTGCAGCGTAAGGTATGACATGAGGTCTCACTATCTCGTCTGCATACCTTCGGGCCGTCAAAGTACCATTACGAATGATATGCAGGTCCGTACGTCCACCTATGCTGATTCCACCCCATACCATACAACCAGCTCGTCTGTATTGTGACCTTTCATGAACGAATGTGGGGTTATTTCGAGTGCCCCTTTCCTTCCATACCAAAACACGTCGGGTGTCACAATTCACACTGAATTGGGATTCGACTGTAAACAGCACTTGGCTCCAATCATGTTCCTCCCAATCTCGATGTTCAGCAGCCCATTTTCTTCGGGTCGCACGGTGGCGTGAGGTCAACGGAATGCAGACCATGGGCCTACGTGCATAGATACATCCCTGATGAAGCCTATTACGTACTGTTTTTCTGGACACCCTTCGTCCTGTTGCCAAGAGCAACTGTGTTTGCGGCTGAGTAGCATTGTCCGTTCTGTTTCGACGAGCTGTTAACAGTATATACCGGTCATCAGTTGCTGTAGTGGCGCGTGGCCGACCTTGCCCTGGTCGACGTCTAACATTCCATGTTTCTTGGAATCGATTCCACACCTTTGCAACGACACTTCTGGCGACTCCAACAGCGTTCGCGACACTACGTTGTGTTTGCCGGGATTCAAGTCTGCCTATAATACGCCATACAATGGATTCCGGTAAATCACGTTGTTGAGACATTTTCAGTCACCTTTTCTCAAAAAGAATAACTGAGCAATCGAATTTCACAGTTAAGGCAGTGAAACAAACGTTTCTGCAACATCCCGATTTCCGCCCTTATGCTCTTATTTCTTGTTTTTGACGTCATGAACTTTTATTTGCATATGAAGTTTTCTTCTTCTGTTTCTTGCTAGGCTTTAAATTATGGATGATTTATTTTATGTTACTTATCCGTGTAAGTATTTGCGTAATTTCGTTAAAACCATGTGCTCTCCTAATTGTTTTGAGAAGTGTATATATATATATATATATATATATATATATCCATTCTTCTATGCTTTACACATCCCATCACATTCTTCTCTCAGATCCAACTCATGAAATGTTACACGAAATGCATCAGAAGTCTGTTTATAGAATTTGGAGAATTGAAATTCAATTCCACGATTCTCGAAACTCATAAAAGTTTTCTATCGGCAAGCTTCGAGTTTCTACATACATAGAAATGGAATGACAGACATCAGACAAACACTTCTTATTCAAAAGATAGTCATCTGCAAAAGATCTACTTGAGACATGTAAAGAGAGGAGTAATCATACAATGAAAGAAAAGGAAACAGATATCTAGAAAAATATTTGACATAGTTTATGAGAACTTGTCTCTGCAGATATCAGATTCAATTGTCGTTAGCAGAGGCGTGGATGGCTGTTGTTCAAACATATGAGCTGCATTCGGAAGTTCCCCGCTGTGGAAGGAAACCGGTCTTTATCTTTCAATGCAATAGGATGGTTACCTTAATATATTGCTTTATTTTAAAGACTGTAGTAGAAAATTAAGTTTTTGATAAAATGCTGATCCAGATCTAAAACTAACGAGGACTTCGTTATCTTGACTACAGGGAAACAAGTTACCTGACGCAGAATGATCGCGTTCCTTTCTCTGGCTAGACATACATATAATATTAGTCTATTAATATAGAAAAGCTGCTGCAGTAAAACGACGATATCTAATTTGTGATTGTACAGCATACATAATGGTTTAATTGGCTTCACAACTTGTCACTGAATTGTATCACTGAACATATTTGTTTTAAGTGGCATAATGATAGTCGTGTTAATGCTAGTTAAGAACAATCATGACACAAAATTTATAAAAATCATGAATTTCAAAGATTTTTCGCCTCAGTTAATTTTTAGGTTTTTCACCAGATTTAGTGGAAGACGTAGACATAGGGAAAGAATCTCCAGCAACCAAATAGGTTCTTAACTCTTGCTGTCAAATGTTACGACTATATATTTTTAAGATTGAGTAAGCAATTAATATTTTACATTTGAGATAACTTTCCAGCTTCAAAGTAATGTTTAAATTTCTCTAGTTAGTACGCAATAATAATATACACTCTTTAAAATCTTATTTAGTGCTTTGTTTATATTGTCTAGTATTGCGTTAGAGATTTAAATTTTGGAATGTCATTATCTGAAACGTATAAACGTAAAATGATAAGATGTTAAATGTTTCCGTGCTAGAAAACAACAAAATACACATTAACTATTTTTTCATACTTATAAATGATCTTGATTAAATTCAGTAACCCAGTGACGGTCAATAATTGTTACTGATCTGAAACCATAAATTTTTGCAGCATAAAGTAAACTTGTCGGAAAAGTTATATCCCTTTATAAGTTATAAAAGTAAAACGACATGAAAAAAAATAATTAATTTGAAAGCCGCATTTGATATCCTGTAGCCTCAGTATTTCTCTCTCAAATTTCGTCAAATACCAAATCAACAAATCAAGCAACAGGTTAGATCATACTAGACACTCATTTACTACATATAGATATGCATATAACTGATGTTTTTTGAATTAGGAAAGTATATTTAAGAAATAAATTACCATAATGTACGGATACTAGTGAATGTACTTATAACTATTTTTTGAGGGGGGTGCGCGATGGCCCAATTAGTAAAGGCAGCAAGCCAGTGATCTGAACGTCTCATTTTCGATGCCGGTCGCTGACAAATCTACCGCCATGTACGTTTATCGCGGCTGGTGCACGAAAAATCTGTCGTGGCTGCAATGTCCTCCAAGTTATCAAACTTTACCTCTGGAGATTCTGAGTGATATGTACTGGTCTTGACTCGGTTCAAAATTACGGGACCAGTCCTTTAACCAAGTTGGACTCTGACCCTTGTGGTGATAATCAAATCCGGGGCCGCACCATTTTGCCCAATAGCCTTTAAGGACGTGACCTGATATACTGCCCGTCAAGGGGCATAAGCCACAACAACAACAACAACAACAACAACACCTCTGTTTTTAAAGTTAATTATAGCTCCTGAGATGTCACGAAAGTTTATAAACTACACAATATTGAGCATTTGAGAGCTCTGTGCTTCCCCTTCTCCCATTCTATTACATTAAACGACAAAAGATATTATTTTATCATCAATATTTGATTCCCTACTTTGGTCAAAAATCGAATCTATGAATTAAGCAACAGGTTAGTTCATTCTAGACATGTATATCCTACGTTTCAGTTTACATATAATCGATGTTTTTGGCGTTATTAAAATATATTTGAGAAATAAAGTATCGCAGTGCACTGATACTGGTTAATGTACTTATAAATACATTTTAAAAGTTAATTACAGCTTCTGAGAAGTCACGAAAGTACAAATTGCATAGCATTGAACATTTGGATTCTCCCTGCTTCCCCCTGTTACTCTAAACAACAACACACACACAAAAAAAAAAAACAAAAAAAAACACGCGCAGCATCAGGTATATCAATAATGCATCTGAAGCAAAATCTCCTTTCCTACACTTGAGTTCCCAAGGGCAGATAATTTTGTTGCCGCAACCTCTAGCCATTTCGAATCGATTTGCATGGAGGTAACTAAAGAGAACCGGAATCCGGAACGATCGATCAACTTCCCAGACGATTAGCTACCTCTTCTATGTACAAGTAAGCTGATTCGAGGAGAGGGGATGCAGCCGTTACTGCTCAAAGAGAAAATGGTTGAATGATAAAACGACTGCTGAAAGAGAATGGGGAAATTAAAGAATATTATCATTTATTATTCAACTTTTCTCTAGGCACACGAGGAAAATGCCGAGAAAAGATTGCGAATTTATTTTCGCATGCAAAAAGAGAATGCAGGGCTCTAATTAAATATCTCGAGATGATTTCCTCCTTGGTATCTCTCAACAGAAACAGGCACACATAAATGTATTAAAAGTTAAATCATGTCATAAACATTTTAGAAGTCAGATATGTAATTAAGGGGATTTGATAAAAAAACAGTAAAAATTCGGGGATTTTTTTATGCCTTTGATTTGCTAAATAAGCCCATCTAAAGAGTTTACTGGAAGTAAACAAGGAAATAAAACTAAAAATTTTTGAAGTGCACCAGTAAAGGATTTAACCCATGAAAGTATAGACGTGCGTATGAAGTTATACATATTAAACATTTTAATTTTAATTTCAGGAACAAAGAAAGGCACTTAAGGAATTATATTATAATTTCCTCAATCGTAATATAAATAATTTCATACTCTTTATTAAATACTAAGCAAAATTTATAAAATTATGCACAACTGTTTGCTCGCTGCTTCCTACTTTCCTGTTGAAACACTTGAACCTCAAATCCTACATATCATCAGAAATTAAATTTGAAATATCAATACATATATGGACTCGTTATAAATGTAAAAATTTTGAACAGTTCTTTCTACCTCTTTTAAGTTATAATATAAATAAATGTAAATGTAAATTATATTTTCATTTCAATCAGACAAAATCAATTATAATATGAAATTATCTCTTATAATTTTACTGCTATTCCACTTGAATTCTTGAAGCAGCTATTACTGTAATACCTAAACTAGCTCTTAATGTCTCCCACTCAATACATTCTGAGCCTTGAAGATCGTAAATCAGACTCCATTTCAACTAAATTTAATGCATTAAAAATCAAAAATAATCTCAACTAAATTTAATATACGTTTGCGTATTTGAAAGGCAGTTAAATATGATGTTAAAAATGATGTTAAAAGGGTAAAAGACTGTCTCCTTCGAACTCAAAATTGCTTACATTAAATATCTTGAGATATCAATTTCATTTATCTCGTATTAGCATTTTGAGAAGAAAAATGTAATTTTCTGATACATTTATAATACCAGATTCATGAATAAATATGAAAAACTATTAAGTATTAAATATTTTTCAGTTTAAATATCATAAGCACTTTAGCTATCGATGTCTTTACAATTTATGGTATTTCTTACGGAAGTTTTTTTCATTTTAAGTTTGATTTAAGTTCATTAATTGTTTAAGAATTCAAACGAAATAACGAAGGTTAAGTAAATAGATGAAAAATATTCTTGCTCGAATTATATAAATTTTAGTGGTTTAAATAATGTTTTAATGAAATATTTAACTACGTTTTAAAAGTAAATGGTAATGTTTCTTTAAATAGAGGAAGGATCAATATATGTTTACTCTATGATATATCGGCTATATTTAAATGTATAAATATTATTTTTTAATTAACACTAGAAAAAACATTGTTAACATTAGAAATCCAATCTTAAGCGGTAGTGAATATGAAGTATTTTATTTTTTCTCTCAGATATATACACAAATTATTATAATGATTAACACGTATCGTATATTGGAAAGGATACCTATTTTTACTTTTTCTTTCACATAGATGGATAACACATACCGACGTGTATGGGCTCGACTCCCACTATTGGCATGGATGTTTGTAGTCATTCGTTATCGGCTTTTAGTAGTACGTACCAATCTAATTAGCCCCGGAGTGGCAAAAAAGGACCGTAGTTCTCACAACCAACCAACTAATACAAACCGACATACCACGTCTTCAATAATAGCATATTAAGTAAATATGGTATCCGAGACACTTAGGAATTTTTTGCTCAAAAGGTATTGCACTTTGTAAACACAGGCGATTTTTGGAGGCATGTAATAAATTCGGGGAATACCTACGTAAGAACAATTCCCTAATAATTTTGGTAATCTAAAAGTATTAAAATATGTCATTTAGACTCAGGTGTACTTTAAGGACAATTAACATAGGGTTTTCTGGTTTCACACTTTCTTTAAATAATTATGGCTTTAAAACTTCAATGGGGTGTGGCGCTGTAGTCTTGCCACAGTGGCGTATTTAGCTATAACCGTTACTGCAAAACTCATTGGAATATGGTTAGTGTACCTTTTGCATTTCTGTCATTTTATCTGTGTTCTTTTAGGATAGTAGGTTTACTTGCATTTATGGTGCGTTGAACCCTAAGTGCAGAATTTCTGTTTATTTTCGTTTGATTTGACTATTTGTTTCAATGGGTATCTCGAGGCATTGGGATATCTTTTGGTTAGACCTGCATCCTACTCAGAAAGTTCCCCCTTGAGGTAACTGAGTTGGGTAGGCCTCCTGATGAAGAGACAAGCCTTGTTATATGGTTTAGTTCTAATACTGCTACAGAATCTTGCATTTATGGAGCGTTGAGCCCTTAGTGCATGATTTCGGTTTATTTTGTTTGCATTCTTCCTGTTAGTAAATCTCTTTCTCTGTTGATTTATTTCCCTCTCAGCTATATTTGTAAACACACGTTTTCAAAAAAATACTCGCTGTAAAAACCTTACAGAAATTGATAAAAGACAAAATGTGAAGGGTGTGCTTTTACATCCAGTGGATTCGTTAGTAAAAGAGTTGTTTAATTTAGTGACGCATATTCCTTTTCGATTTTAATACACTTTTTAAGAACTAACTACATTTCCAAGGTATTTAAAACTAGTTTTAACCTAATAATATATAAGTAATTGATATATAATCTTTATAACCTAATAAAGTAATTATAAAGTAGTTTGAACTTACTTACTCTCTGTTACACAGCATACATTATTATATTTGAATTACAATTTAATGAAATAAATGTTATATAAGCAGAGTAAAACTAATGCTAGTGACACATAAAGATTCCCAGTAAGGCCATTTATTTCAATTTATGTTTCATTTTATACAAAGCTGTATAGAGTAACAACAAGTAAGATAAATTTAAAATTTAAAGACCATGCTTTATGTTTTTATGCGGATAACAAACATGGTCTGGAATGTTCCACACAGGGGTTATAAGTCAGAGTAACAACACCTCTTTTATAGTATATAAACTTCAGTTCTTAAACTTATTTGCACGATCTTCGTGTAATTTGAGCGAAAGTGTTTATGTACAATTTTCCTTTTTAAGAACCAAGAAAGGTAAGTAAACAGGGGCACTTTAAAGAATTGTAACACAGAAAGGACTATCTATGTATGGAAATCCTTATATAATTTATATCATATAGTGTATTTTAATGCATTGGTTTCAAATAATTATTATTAAAAAATACAACAATACACAGTTTTCAAGTGATAGGCGTTGCGTTAAAGGTCTTTATCTTAACAATTTAATTAACCTCAACAACAAGAATTTTCATACAATAAACCTGTTTTGCCTCATCGGATTTGCTTGAGGTAACCTGAATTTTGCGCACAGATCTAGTTCAGTGCAAAGCATTTAGTTTCATAAACAGTTTCCATGACAGATACATATTTTTAAAATTTACTCACCATGTTCGTACTCCTTCCTCCACACGCCTTCTGGCGAAGAAATCCAGCTTTGACTCCAACAAATAAATCTCAGCCATCAAAATTTACATGTTGCAGTTTTTCCCATACCAATTTTTCATGAGGAGTGGGAAATTTATTTTTTTCATTTTTAAAATTTTTTTTTTTCGGTAGCGCAAGAAGGATTACTCCGGCAGTTCCAGGTTTCCCCACTTTATCATAAGGCAAATTCCAACGGCAATCGGTTCAGTGGTTTAAATTCCAAAGTACCATCATGTTCGGAACCACGTGTTATTTCCTTCATTTGTAGACCACTTAAGTCATCTTCTTAAATTGGTGCTTCTTTAAGGCTAAAAAATCAGCTTAAAATATCATCCCATGAAAAACTTTAAGGTCTAACTTTTTTAAAAAGAATGATAGATTTCATTCTCAGGGCTGGCTTCAGCGACAAAACTCTCCTCGCAATGTATCAAACTACCCCCCCCCCTCTAGATAATTTTTATAGCCCTGTTTATATCTATTGTCCTAATCTGATAAAATAATCACATCTATTTTTGTTTATGAAGCTTGTAGCCTCGAGTAAGTCAGATCTTCCATGTCACAAAATGATGTTTTTGTTGTTGTTGTTAGATATGGCCAACTGTAACTTAATCCATACAAGTCTGGCCACTTACCCAACATTAAAAAAATATAAAAACACAGTACAACAAAAAGAAAATCACAAGATACAAAAAAAGAACTACCAAAATACCTTAAAACCAGTTAAAATGCCTAAAGTTCCAGGACAAAAAGTTAAAAAGCCAGAAGCACTATAATTGAAATTGTGAGATCAGGACATAGTATAACAAAGTATCAAATGTAAATGTTGCAAAAAAAGAAATTAATAACAAGTAGTTTAAGGTTGCCTCTGACAGAAAACATTCGATGTGTATCAGCCAGCTGATCCTTTCAAACAGCAACAGGTAGCAGCATCAGGACCACTATGGGCCCTTGTCGGTGACAAATATAATTATTTTGTTAATAAAAGTTTTCATTATAAAAAAAAAAAATCCCATGTCTTTGTGTGAATTTATGTGAAAACCCCGTTTATCTACTGTTTATACTTTTCGAATTATGGAAATTAAGTGTCACCGTTGCATTTCAACAGAATAAGGAAGTAAACATGACTACAATACGTAATGAATTTACTAATTTTTAAGTATACTTATTTAATCAATAAAAGTCGCATGGGATATCTATTTAAAGGAAATATTTAAACCTATGTTACCTGTATAAAAAGTGGTTGAAGTATGATACAATACCATTCGAAAAAATATACTCCCATACAAAATTGTGGTTGTTTTCTAAACATCTGGATCTCAAGACTTATTTTACAGAAATTAGTTAGCATATAATATATTCAAATCGGTTTTTTTTACAAGAAAGTTATAAAAGCTAATTTGCAGGTTATGAGCAAATCATATGAAAAGAATGCATAGTAAATATATAATAATTGAGTTTAGAATGGCAAGATTAAAAGTAAATGAATAATTTTAAATAATTAAAATGTAACACTCAAATGATATAGCTCGAACATTAAATCTAACTGGATATCGGATAATGTCGAACATTTATTTTGATAACAAATTCTGTACTGTGCGTCATGAAGAATTAATTGCTTTCTTAATTCGAAAATAATGCTTCTCCTCTCGTCGTATCTCGTGATAGAGAAACAGGATCAAACTATATTTAACTTCATTAAAAAGAAATCATAAACCACAATGGTCTTCCCGTTCATAGATGGAAACCTTTATTATCATACAAATTAAACCCTTGATATCCGTTAAATTGCTTTTTAAACAAGTGAAACAGAATAGCTCGGATAGATCTCTTTCTATTGAAAGATCATTAGAGGCTTACAACTACTGTAGATAATTTAAAATCAAAATAAATACGAACGCTTCTACTTTCGACCTTAATTTTCTGACGGTTACTACAGTTTTGGGGAAACTCATTTGCTAACAAGAGCTGCCAGGACTCTGATAATATTTTTCTCTAAAGTGTTTCGTTAACAAATTTTCTACAATTTTCAAAACTGAATTATTATATATATATATATATATATATATATATATATATATATATATATATATATATATGTGTGTGTGTGTGTGTGTGTGTGTGTGTGTATGTATGTATGTATATATAGTTCGATCCAGAAGCAACAATAGAAGTAATATTCAACAATTCGAAAGGGATAGACAGTAGCACGATGCGGTTTTAACAGGAATGCCCAGAAAGACATGGGGTTTTTTTTTTAAACGAAGAACTTTATTGCCAAAATAGTTCATTTGTCACCGACAGGTGGTCCTTAAGTTGTATCAGTAGTTTGTAGAGTGGTTCGTCAAATTTCGCGATGCAGCTAAAATTATATATGTTCGATGTGAAGGCCGTAATGCAGGACCATCATGGTCATCATACTGGGCATGACACTGCACAACATTGAAACGGGTATCAGCTGTGATTCCTGTCATATGAGGACAATTAACCTCATCCAACGTGGCCAATGATGTCGGTCGATATCTGTAATCCTATGACACTAAGTAGGTCCATAAGCAAAAGTCATAATGTGTAAGGTCTGGAGATGTTGGTGTCCATTCGAGAGTGAAAGGCTATGGAGGACACGGCCATTGCCAAATGTCAATCGCAGCAGGTGCTAGACCTGTGATTTACTGAGGCTTAGCCTCCTGCATGACTGTTACACTATCTAGAGCTTGTATCTCTTGGAAGGAGTAAATGATGAAGTCTCTAAAAAGCGTTGCAAAACGCTTGCCTCTGACAGAAAACATTCGATGTGTACCAGCCGGCTGATCCTTTCAAACAGTAACAGGTAGCAGCATCAGAACCACTATGGGCCCTTGTCGGTGACAAATATAATTATTCTGTTAATAAAATTTTCATTATAAAGAAAAATGACTTTGTGTGAAGTTCTGTGAAAACCGCATTGTTCTACTGTTTATACTTTTCGAATTATGGAAATTAATTTTTTCCTCTTACTCTTTCATCACCCCTCTCTCTCTCTCTCTCTCTCTCTCTCTCTCACACACACACACACACACACACACACACACACACACACACACACACACACACGCATGCACACACGCACGCACGCAGATATATAAAAATAAGCAAAAAACGGAATTGGAGGTGGTATAGTTAATGACTGGGGGGGGTGACCCCCCCCCAACCTCGGTTAAACATGTTTTAAGCCTGGCAACACTCCCGGAAGTCGGCTATAACACCAAGACAGTAATACACAATTTTGAAGAAGAAAAATATTTTAGATGAAATAGATAAGTTAAACAGATGTCTTTACTAATATAGTCAACTAAAACATAATTACATGATGAATAGTGTTTTAACATTTTAATAAAGAAAAAGAAAAAAAATCTTAATACTAAGATACAGAAATACAATAATACGAATTAACCAAATAATTACTCACTAACATATACACTATACACATTAAGATACAAAAATACTTAACTCCACACCAAGCAATGAGACACGAAACCCATGCACATTCACTTTTATAGACATAGTAGGGATAAATATCGCCGTATTAGGGAAATTTTTGGTGTTGCCAACTTATGTTAATACGATTCTCACAATCTTTATTGTCTAAATTTAAAAAACGGGTTAGAATTGATACGAGGAAATTTACAGGAAAACCCTGGTCAATAGCTATAGTTATGAATTTAATTATACTGACGTCCATAGTTTTTTTGTTTGAATGTAAACGTTGACAACGTATTAAAACTGGTTAGTAACTATATTGCGTTTAATATTTAAAAGTAGAGCATTATTCCAATTTATAATCCTAACAGTTTTAAAGTTGTAAAACTCGCGTTTATCATATAAACCGTATGATATTAGATTTTGATTAACATTTAAACTCAAGTATAAAAACACCAAATTGCCATCATTATCTTTATCAGTCTCCACCAATTTAAAATTTTTAGGGTAAAAATTAATATCTATTGCATTTACGTTTTCATTAAAACATATGAGTATATCATCTACATATCGGAAAAACTTAAGTTCATTTAGAATCATTACTCCTCTTTCGTAAAAATGAAGGTATATATCTGCTAAAGCAGATGAGCATCCTCCACCCATTGGTATTAAATGTATTTGCTTATAGAAGTTTCTACCATTATATAAAATTGTTTCATTACGTACAAGATCTAATAACGCACGATATTTATTTTCAGTTTATATGTCTTTAAATCATATTGATCGTATAATCCAAGTATAATACTATAGAGATCTTTTAGGTCGATAGAGTTGAAAACATCCGTAAAATCGTAGCTTTTAACGTTGGTTATATCACCTTTACCTTTTATCTGTTTAACTATTTCTAAGCTATTATTTATGAAGTAGTCACCTTCTTTACTTATTTTTTTATAAACTATTTTAAGTATATTTAAAAGTTTATTATTAGCAAGCGTTAAGTATGTATTGCAGCCCACTGTTACAGTTCTAAATTTAACAGGTGATTTATGAAATTTAGGGATTAAGACTAAATAGGGAAACTTTAGATTTTTAATATCATAACCTGCACGGTGATATAAAGCTTTGATACGATTTTTTTTAGTACAAGACATAGAATCTAATATTTTATAATCGGTATTATCATTATAGCACTGTAATAGTTTGTCACAATAAAAGTTTTCCATATAAATGCATAGTTAGCAGAAACTTTATCAAGATATGTTATAGCAAATTGATCTTGTAAAGCAGTTATAGACGGTTTTAAGGTTTTCAAATTTACATGAAGATTTTTTTGCTTAATTCTCTGATAAGCAATTTTAAAATCACTTCCACTGTTCGAATGTACTTACAGGTATACTATGCTTTATAGCTGTTTTATATATAAATTCATCAAGATTACGTTTGAAAATTTGGAATACATTCTTTTTATAACCTAAGCGAAAGCCTGTACCATAATTCATTAAATTAGTCAAAGCCGTATTGTCTATAATTTGAGTATTACCTGTTATAATGTGGCTGTAGTGTTCATTGTAACCGATCATATTATGTTTACAATTACAATTACCAGGAGAAGCATCAACTACATTTTTTGATATATTATTATAGTTGAAAACATAGTGACCCAACGGTCTACTATATTTGAAGCTATTATATAATTTTATATTGTTCAACGGAAAATATTGCATATTCTGATATAAAATTTTTGTAAATGGTATTTTATCGAACCCATTGTTTGCATACTCAGTTATACAATAAATATTGCTACAGCTTTTTGTCTCGTAGTCATGTAATGTTATGCCACAATCAGAGCTCTTATTTTTGACTAGGTCTATAATAATAGGAATGAATTGCGTATTATTAGGAATAAGTTGTTTTAAAGACTTTCCAATAACCAACTTCCATAGATTATTTAGCCAAACTTTTTTACAACCATAAATGATGTTTTAATCCATTTTATTGGATAATGCGGTTTTAAATTGATAGTTTTACATAGCATGTTGAAAGCGTCTATAAAATCTTTATATTTATATTTATTGCGACGACCGCCTCTTTGCTTACGTTTTAAATAGATATTACTACTGGAATAGTTAGAATTCTGTTCCAATACACTCTGTGTATTGGATTTAACAATATAACTCCAATTGTAATTTTTGTCGTAAACGTTAGTGTTAAGACCGTAAGGGTAAGCAGTTGAATGTAAACTAATATGATTTCCTTCCCACCATAGTCTAGTTTTAGTGTCAGGAATCACATCTATAATAGACACAATAATATTGTCTACACCATGATTTTTAAAATGTAGGATTTCAAAAGAACAATCTTCAGTATTAATATCACAGCGATAAATACTGCTACGGTGTTGATTTAATCTGATGTTTAAAGTGTTCTTAGTTTGCCCTATATAAGATAAATTACATACTTTGTAAGTCAATTTATAAACACAATTATAAACTTTGCAAAAGATTTTAGATTTTAAGTCAGTGTTAACCTGACAAGGGTTTGCGCTAGGGCATAATTTACATCTTTTGTCGTTACTACAACGGTATTTGAAAAGACCCCTGTTAGGATAAAACCTCCTATTCGTGTATAAAGGTAAAATTAGTGAGGAAGCGGGAGAAGTATTAAAAATTACAGTTTTTTTGCTTTCACTTAGTTTAGGTAAGGATTTACTAAAATAGCTAGTAATAAGACTAGGGGCACTAAGAATAGGGTTACTTGCTGACGATCTGTCAAATACCCTACTATTGACAGACCGAGCAATTGATATATTAGTATCAACATTGCCAGTCGCTATAAATTTAAAAGCCCTTTCCATGTTAGTTAATATTTGTTTGTAGGTTTACGCAAATTTACATAAAAGCATAAAGAAGTTAAAAGGTGAATAAATATATTAACCTAAAGAATGGCAATAAATGATATTTAACCAAATAACCAAAGAAACAGGTTTAAACCTTTGAAAGTAAAAACTCACGTACATGATAGAAGCCCGTCTCAATTAAAGTACCGACAGGTACATATAAGTAAAGTTGCCCTATAAGTGAAAGAATTTTTTTATCATTTTATAATTTTTTTGATTTTTTATATTTTTAAAAAATATTGAGAAAATAAGCAGCTAAGTAAAAAGATAGTAAACACCTAAGTACACCTTAATTAAAGGATATAGTTATAAAGTTATAGTGAAAAATCCTATTGAGCTATAAAAGTACAAAAACAAAACAACCAATTTACAGAAATCAAGCACACCGGGCATCAACGCACCAGAGGCAAGATTCTGTAGTATTTATATTAAAAATAAGTACCACCACGGGAGTATCCAAATTATTCTGTTAATAAAATTTTTCATTATAAAGAAAAATCCCATGACTTTGTGTGAATTTCTGTGAAAACCGCATTGTTCTACTGTTTATACTTTTCGAATTACGGAAATTATTTTTTTCCTCTTACTCATTCATCACCCTTCTCTCTCTCTTTCTCTCTCTCTCTCTCTCTCTCACACACACACAGGCACACACACTCACACACGCACACACACACACACACACACACACACACACACACACACACACACACACATATATATATATATATATATATATATATATGCATACAGAGAGAGGGAATGGATAGATGGATAGACATATATGTTGGCGTGTCAGTATCTGTGTGTGTGTGAAAATTTGCAGAAAATATAAAAGTTTTCTGATGCTTTATTATCATCTGGAGCGAAATTGCATTAACTTACACACCTGAGTACTAATTAGGAGCTTCAACTGCATTCCACTTTCATAATGGAATATAAAAACTGTGAAATTCTTTAACGGAAGCGAACGATAGTAGCCATAAGTGGAAAAGAGTAAAGAATGTATTGTTCGTCAGTTTATTATGGAGGAACGAATTGTGGTTTCTCTCGGGAAACTGCTTAAATGCGTGATGATAGTTGGGAATATTTTAATTAATAGGACTTATTTATAGAACAAAGAGAAATATTTTTAAATGGGTGGCTTAAAATTCTTGACCTAATACATGTATATATGCTTGTAAAACTTTTATAAAAAGCATTTCACCTTTAAGGCATTTCATCTTTAAGGAGGAAAATTGGGAATTATATCATAACTAACGCTCCATATGTATATATGTTCATAAATGGAAATGAATGACATTTTCCTTGAGATTTTTTCTTTTGCACATATAGATCTAGATTTATAGATATAGATATATCTAGATCTATAGATATAGATATATTAAAACATTATATACGACGCCCGGTGGCGTAGTGGTTAAAAGTGTCAAGCTGCCATTCCACAGGACCAGGTTTCGACCCTGGAACTGGGCATGGTCGACTCATGTCTTTCAACCCTTGAGTGGGTCGATAAAATGAGGATCATGCATTCTAGGGAACTAACTCTGGAGGTACCGCGTCAGGTTGACCACCTGGCCGAGACGTATTTGTTTGGTTGCCCAAACCCACTGTCATGAAAGCTGAGATTGGCACCGCAGGCCTTGGTCCAAAGTGCAGAAAAGCTATTCGGCCTGTTGTGCCATCAGTTAGTTAAAAATGTATGTATAATATTAGGATAACTGGGATTAAAAAAGTTTAATTAAAAGTGCCAAATCTTTTGAAATAATTCATATAACACGAGGATAATTATATAGATTAAGGGAAAAGTATATAATGTATATATTCTGTCTATATAAATGTATTTTAAAAACCTTTCCTTTTGAAATGTTAACATTTGGTCAATAATAAACTCATATTACTGAAAAAATAAAAGAATCTGCTTTGCCGTTAATCTAAATTTCCCCACATTCAAATTTTTCGAAGAATTTATTACACCGCCCAAAACACTTGCACGCATTTTGTCTAGGATTAAATATTTAAAAAAAATTATATAACTAACAATAACTAGCATAAATTATTATATTACTTTTTGTATTAAAAAACTGATAAAACTAAAGTAAATAGCCAACCGAAAGGAAAATTTTCGACTAAAAGTTCTTCATGGAGAATATCGGTGGCATTTTGAATTTCAACAATAAAACCGTAAATATTGAAAGATCTATTTTCCAGAAATACCTCCTCTTCAGATAACTAGATAGTACCCGTCAAAACTTGACGGCAAATAATTCAACAGTTCCAATAAAAAAAAGGTTCATAACCTTGTTAAAATATTAGAAATTTTTACAGAATTTTAGCTGTTTTTCTATCCGATGTTATAGTTAAAAATGTTGTAAAAATCCAAGTTTATAATTTAAAAAAAGAAGACTTCTTGGAAAAAAAAGCACTCTTACCGCTGATTTTTCAATCCGACTTGCACAATCTAACTAATATGCTATAAATATATTAAGCAAAAATAAAATATATAAACTAAAGAAAATGAGATTAAAAAATCATACAAATTTCTCACGTGAAAAAATTTTTTGCAGTCTATTTAGGCATCGCTGCAGTCGCATTTCAGAATTTTTTTATTTTCATGAATTTTAATGATGTACACAGTGCGTCAAATAAGTTTTAAGACTCGTCCCAGAGCGCAGGTTGTAAAGGCGCTGTGAGTGTAAATCCGCATGCGTCATAACGTCCATCGTCTGCTGGCACACTCCTAACAAGTTGTGCGCATTTCATTAAGTAGTTGAGAGAAGGCTAGCGTTTATTGCAGAAGTGAATATTTATCATGTTGATTTTTTAAGATGGAGCAAACAGCTGTAATTAAATTTAACGCAAAACTTGGTAACAGTACTTCGGAATCATACCAATTCATGAAACACGTATACGGTGACTGTTGTTTAAGTAGATGAAATGTTTTTGTGTGGCACAAATGTTTTTTGGACGAAAGAGATACGGTAGAAGATGATCAGCGTAGTGGAAGACCAATTTCATCTAGGAGACCTAAAGTTATTGAGAAAGTACGAAATTTCGTAACAAACGATCGCTGTGCATCACTGAGAATGATGGAAGACTCTTTTAACATGAACAAAGACACAATTTGAACCATCCTGCATGAAGATTTGGCAAAACAAAAGTGTGTGCTGAATTTGTTCCTCACACTTTAACCCCTGAACAAAAAGCAATGAGAAGTGCACATTGCGGAGACATTATTTCAGCCGCTGAAAACGATCCAAACTTCTTGAAGTCCATTGTTACAGGTGATGAAACCTGGTGTTTCCAATATGATCCTGAAACAAAACGAAAAAGTGCGGAATGGAAGTCACCAAATTCACAACAAGCCAAAAAAACAAGAAAAGTTCCATCCAAAATAAAAACAATGCTCATTACATTCTTCGATAGTAAAGGTATTATCCACAAAGAATTTGTTTCAACTGGACAAACAATTACAGGTCAATACTACTTAGCTATTTTAAAGCGTTTGAGGGCCAGAAATCGTCGCATTCGTCCAGACTATAGGACTGAAAGCAGTTGGTGTTTGTTAGCCACGACAATGCACCCAGTCACACCTGCCTTATTGTTAGTCGATTTTTGGCAAAAAATAATGTCTGTATTTTGAACCATCCCCCGAATTCACCTAATTTAGCTACCTGTGACTACTCCTTATTCCCAAAACTTAAAATGAAGTTAAAAGGGTGGTATTTTGAGGATATTTCGACCGTACAAGAAGCTTCGACGCGTGCTTTGCAGGCCATTCCCCAAAGTGATTTACAACAGGCTTTCGATCCATTATTAAATCACTGTAAAAAGTGTATTGAAGCCGGAGGGTCCTATTTTGAATAAAAAACCAAATCAGGTATTAATTTCTTGTTTTCATTTCTTTTTTCAGACCCAGTCTTAAAACTTATTTGACGCACTGTGTATATACGTGCATTCAATAATTGGACCCGGTAGGCAACGCTGCAATCGCATTTCAGAATTTTTTTTTATGTTCATGAATTTTAAAGATGCATACACGTGCATTGAATAACAATTCACTTAACCTACAAATTTGTTAAACAAACGATTTTGGTGTTTTTAATTTCTGTTTATTATTGTATTTTTGTACGTGAGATTAATATAGGCTGATATATTTGTGAAGCGGTGGCTCCGGAAGCCTTACTTGACAGATGCATACACAGAACACGGCAACTATTAGGGGAATTTTTGAGAATAAAGAGGTGAAAATATCAAAAGTTTGGTACGCCAAATAAATCATTTGTAGGAACTAAATGTTAAAGGTTGCAGTTATGAAACTCGTTTCATTGCTATAGGTATAGTGCAGATCTCTAATATATATATATATATATATATACACATACATATATATATATATATGTATATATATATATATATATATATATATATATATATATATATATATATATATATATATATATATATATATATATATATATATATATGTATGTATGTGTATATGTATGTACATATATGTATATATATTTGTATATACATATATATACAAATATATATACATATATGTATATATATATATAT
Source organism: Dolomedes plantarius (assembly GCA_907164885.2). Taxonomy (NCBI): domain Eukaryota; kingdom Metazoa; phylum Arthropoda; class Arachnida; order Araneae; family Dolomedidae; genus Dolomedes; species Dolomedes plantarius. The sequence continues at coordinate 159,937,908 of OU015491.1, forward strand.
ATATATATATATATATATATATATATATATATATATATATATATATATATATATTTATTTATAAATTCTTTTTCAACCGAATATTCTTTTATGCTACATAAACATTGTGCTAATATTCCAGTATCTCGAATAACATTCGAGAACGGAAAAAAATATTTATGGCACTATCTTAAGTGAATATATTATTTAATTATTTAATGTAGTAAATTTTTCGATATCCCTTTATTCTGAATTTCTTAAAACACCTAAAGTCAGATAAATGCCTCATGTTTCATGCATAAAAAAATCTGATTTTCTGCAAAGGGAATACAACCATCTATGTAAAACGGTCTAAACGAATTAATTCGCACAAAGATTATATACACATATATATATTTTATATATATATATATATATATATATATATATATATATATATATATATATATATATATATATATTTTTCTGCAACTAAATATGCCTTTATGCTACAGAAAATTTGTGCTTCCAGCAAATATTCCAGTATCTCTCGTGACATTAGGGAACGAATAAGGGGATTTAATGCATTATCTTAAACGGATTTATTATTTAATTATTTAATGTAAACAATGTTTCCGACAATCACTTTATGTTGAATGGATTAACCATCTAAAATCAGATAAATGCATCATTTTTCAACCGAAAAAAAATCTGCTTTTCTATCAGGGGGAATTCAGCTAATTATGTAAAAGGATCTAAACGAATTAATTCACACAATGAGAAAACTGACTGCATAAAAATGCTGAAGGTAATATCACGTGCATAAAAAAATTAATAATTGGAAAAGGAATAAAAGCATTTTCGACTCTCATTTAACTGTGTTAGGGTTGTCATCAGATGTAGTACCACACGGTTAGGGCGATCGATTTCTGGATCAAAGTCTAGCAATTCAGTTTGCTGGAAAATGTTTTTCAAATCAAAGTGCTTATTAAATTTTCAAGACAATTTATTTATGCTTCGAAAAATCTTTGTTGGAAATGACTTTAAAGAAAAATATGAAGTTTGAGATTACTTTTTTCCTATCATTAAAATGCTATTTTAAGCGTGAAAAACCATTTTTAAAAGCATCAGAATTGATTGCTTTCTTTTCTTTTCAGTATAACTGATGTGAGAAAATAACTCTGTAATAAGATGAGATTTGAAAAAATGTTTATTTAATTTGAAATTGATTCAGTATTTTAATCCAAAGCTCCACAAAACTTCTTAATAGCGAAAATGTATTATTAATTCAGATGAAGCGTAAATAAATAAGAAATACTGAAGAAAAATATAAATGAAATTTAAAAAGAGGGTTTATTTGTTTATAGCTGAAATTATATCTTTGGTAAATTAGTTTTCACGTTCAGTTTGTAACTTAACAAAAACTCAGGCATGGAAGAACATTCGTATCAATTTTGATGGTTAAAACTAACAATGAGTAAAATGTTTTACAGGCTTAAAATTTTCCTTGTATGTTTTACTAACAATGTACAATTTTTGAATTGGTGATAAAAGGAAACTTAATGTATGCAGGCTGTTTAACAACAGCTTTCAAGTAATCGTTGCGACGTTTTGAGTATATTTTTTAATTTTGAAAGTAAATGCAATTGTATATATATTTTTTGATTATTTTTTCAGAACTGTAGTTACAAAAACTACTAAAATCTATTCCTATTTTTTATAGGTTTTTTTTTCGTTTACAAACATACACATTAAATTTTCATGCAACAGCTAAATAAACATTTCGTTAAAAGTATAACCATGCTTAACTATAAACAGCATGAATTGTTCATATAGTGTCTGTAAATTCACAAAACAAACATGTTTGCTTAAGATTCATTAATGCAATTCATTACTTTTTAATTTTAAATTCCATTTTTTTTTAACGTACCGAAATATTTTCACGATTTTTTTTAAAAAATTCAATAATGAATTTTCTTCTTTGAGGATAATATACTTTTAATAAATATCTTAAACAAAGAAATGACAAAAAAATTAGAAAATAAAAGGGAAAAATTTAGAAATTTTATAACTATATTTTTCTATCATCATTAATAAGTTTTTAAAGATGAAATAGTATATATACCAAGAAATTTTTAGTTTGTTATAGTACTTTTTTTATTATTTTACTATACTGAAGATGTGAAAATTTTTAAGACGCGCATTATCACTTCTTCATTGTAACAAACTTTTTTACGGTTTGCTTCATTGTTATATAACTCCAAGGAATGTAAGTAGTTCTCAGTAATAAATAATAGTTACTATAAAGCATATATTATCCCATTGTTTAGTGACACATACATATACAAAATAAATAAATTTGTTCTATAATAACAATTGTTGCAATGAAAAGCTATAGATAATTCTAACTATACAAGCCATCTGTGATATAAAGCAAATTATATATTAAACTGTTATCATTTTTATCAAGCATCAGTTATTGAGACCGTTGCTATTGCTCATACCAAACACTATATTTTTGTAATGAACTCCAGCAAGATTAAAGATGGTGAGAAAAAGTAATATGTGAGGAGAATTTCGTCACTGGTTGCTGGAAAAGGTCTTTGTTATGAAAACCCTTTTGATTTTATACCTGTGATATATTTTCTCTACCTTATGGACAATGGAGTAAATCATTATTATTGACATGTGATACGATTGTTATTAACTACGGCTCTGGGGATATATATTGCAGTGTGTGAGAAAGTCTAATTATTTTATTCTCTGTTTATACTGTCGTTTTTCGTAACAAAATCTTAGTTAACATGTGTAGCACAATAAAATGTATTTCAATTTTTTGCATCTTATTAAAAATTAGAAAAATATACCTGATTGTATTTGAAGTAGATCATTAATTGATATAACATCACTATTAACATTATACTGGAGTCTATGGTAAATAACTTTAACAGTAAAAACAATGTTATGAATGAAAACAATAATATCCCTGCATATACAGTTTAGAAAATTGATACGTTGTTCTCGACACCAAATAAAATGTACCACTGGAATTATTCTATTGAGTAAATAAAATTTATACAAACAAAATAAATCATTTAACAATATTTTATGTCCGAAAACATGAAAAATAAATTGATGAATGGTCTGAAGAAAATGCTCTCAAAAATAGATTAATGATTCCCGTTATGGAAAATTACTCGTTTTGGAGCAAAAAATACGACTAAAATTCCATTTCAGGTGGAGAGGGGAAACAATTCCATAATTATCTGAATTAAAATATATCAAAATAAATTTTTAAATAGCATAAAAAAATTATAAAAGCTGAATTCCTTTGTCGCTATCCAGTAAATTAAGATTTGTTTCAACAAGAATTGAGTGCTTCAGAATTTGATTGAAGCTACTATTTCACATTTTGGCAAATCAAACTGTTCTGAAAATTTGAGAATTTATATATAATTTAGGAAAACCTAAAACCGCTAAACGACATTCGACTTTACCATAAAACATCAAATCAATTTATTAAATTTAGTTTCCGGACGTTGACATCGTTAAGATTTTTTTAGGAGAAAATGGATGATTTTGTTATGTGGGGTTATAACTGCTTACAGCACAGTAAAATTATCTCCTGTGTAAAATGAAACGACATTCACTTAGTTAAATGAAGCAGTCCGCTACGTATCAAGCGCTCCAATTAAAATTTGCCCAACTGCTTAAATTAGAAGTCTCTTACGACTTCTAATGCGATATTTGCTCAAGGACTCAATGAATTTCAAGAAGTTATCGCTTCCGTTATGCGGTCATTTTAGTCAAAAGTTCAGTTAAAATGTTCTGAGATTTTCATCAGAAAATTCATTAAGAATCCATGAAACTTAAATATTTAAATTTATCATACAGTTAAAGAAGTTTCAGCTGTAAACGTGTTGCAAAATAACGTGTTTGTAAAAGTTATAATTATATTACTAACTTTCTCAGAGCTGGAAGAATCATGGAGCTACTTAATGAGAGTATTTAAATTTTATAATGTTGTCACCATGTATCCATGATTTCAGGAATTGACCTGTATATAAGAATATTTGTCACTTATCCGTAGCTAAAGTCCAAGGAAATGCATTATTATAAATATTACTACATATTGAAAAAAATCTAAATTGTATTTAAAAGTATATATATATATATATATATATATATATATATATATATATATATACATGAAGGCCTTATTTGAATAGTCCAACTCCATTCCTGTTCGTTTTGAGATACAGAACCTTAAAGTCTAAGGAGTGCTGAGTAATGCCCTCTATTGGCAGCCGAAATAGACTGGAGGTGTACCAGTTTAAAAATAAAATAGAAATGACTTGTATGAACATGAAAGGGAGGCTAACTCCATATTTTAAAAAGTGGAATTGGACTACTACTATGACCCGTGGGGTCGCTAGACTGTAATCGTCCAAGTTCCTTTGCGTCGAGTTGCGTACAATTCTGTCTCAGCAACTTAACCAAGTAAAAGGGCACAACTGTCAAAAAATACACTCTTGTTATACATATTTACAATTTATTTACACATATATTTACACATACGTTATTTAGCATCACGCTGAATTCTTAGTATTAGTCAAATATAGTATTATTCAATATATATATATATATATATATATATATAACTCATTTACGATTACAATTCATAATATTCACCATATATTGGCAATGCCGACCCTTGCGGGCAAGAGTCGAATATGTAATAAGCCAGGACATGAAATAAATAAAATTAGGAAATATGCTTACCCATGTGGCTGCTGTCACTTTCGATTGAGCTCGTCTCCACTACTTGTACACTAAAGTTCGTGTAGTATTGTCAGTCACCGCGCATTATAAATGCATTATAACTATAATAGTGCGTTAAAAAGTGTTCGGTATCTCGTCACTAAAGGAGACCGGGATCTCATTGGTTGACGATAACTTGGAGTACACCTCGGATGTTGAACTCCGTTGTTCAGCTCTATGTTGTTCTGCGGGTCGATCAGCACCAGGCGGCAGTCATATGCGCGTTCACCTTGGCACCGCTTAGCAATCTTCGTGCCGGTTATCTCTGGTCACTGGTCTCCAATCTCCATAACTTACGTCGTCGTTTAACCGCTATAAGAGGATGCGTACACTTTCATTCAAGTATCGGCCAGGTATCATTCGTTTATTCATCTCTTTTTCATACTTGTGGTATAGCTGCACTTTTTCTCAGTTTGCGGACCTTCGCTAGGAAATCAATTTTACGTCGTCTCAGGATTATTATCGGCCTTGTAGTTGCTTAGTTTTTTTTCGTTTGTTTTTTGTTTCTTTTTCGTAGGGAGCTCTCGCTGGGCATTCAATTTTGTGTTATTCAGATTCGCATCGGCCCTGTATTAGTGTATTTGTCGTTTTTTTTAATAATAGGGGCTCTCTTGTCGGCCCTGTAGCCGCTTAGTTTATTTTCGTTTCTTTTAATAGGTGGTCTTTCGAAACGCGCCAACACTCGTATATATATTTCCTTTTATTTTTTCCCATTGGCTGTGGCATTCTTGTCTTTTCATTCGCTCGCACCACCCCTTTATTGGGATGAGGGACGGGCCACCTTGTTCATAGGTTATAGTCTTGGTCCCCCCTCCTTCATTGGATTGGCCTCATCTTAAATGTTCCGGTGCATTTCAATTAATTCCGACACCTGCCCGTGTCTGGAATATTTTCTCATCGGACAGTTTCCCGATTCTAGACCTTTGACATCAGATTTATAGCTAACTCCTTAATTTTCGATGTTTTATGACATCGTATTGTTGCTCTGTACAACGCCTCCCTCTGGCGTCCCGAAGAGTCTGTACCGTAAATCTGTGACTGACAGTTTCGGCTGGGTGGTCCCTACCAAATTTAGATAGCTGTTTAGAGATAAAGCATATTCACACCCCGATTATTACATATTCTACAGTCCGACTCCCGCTTGTCCCAGGATAAGTCTGGGATATGTTACCTCACCTGTATGGTGCTCCCATGATAAAGAAGCCAACTAATTTGCGTTGTGTATGGAGAATGTCGTAATAGACCCGGTGTCTTCATTGGAAAAAACAAATTTTAAATTACTTTGTTACTTACTAATTTTTAAATTTACTTTTAATATATACATACATAACGTGAGCAGATTGGAAACTGTTTGCGGCGTGAATGTATGATCTTTTATCTATGTATGTTGAATAGATGAATTATGAAGGGAGACATGAATTACACAAAACCTGATGTTTCCTAATACTTTAGTGTACTTTCTTTACAGACAATGATTATCGTCATATATTCTTCTGAAAACATTTTTCACATTTAAAGCATCTTTTCTGAATGTCGTTGTCACGAATAGTTATTCGTAACTTTATTAATTAGTTTCTTATTAATGCAGGCCCCCTTTTTTGTAACTATAAATAGGGTATTTATTGTAAAATAGCCTGAATGGCGATCAACCCGCCAATATGGCAGCCTTTGGCGTTGGCCCAAGCTAACCATCGCGCCAAGTGGGCGCTAGGACAGGTTCCAGCAGAGAGAGTCAGTGACCTTTTTTTTTTCTCTGTCGTGAGGTGTCTCAAGGTGTTCCTAGGCTAGGCCTAAGAAGTTCCCACGTGGGGGGCAAAGTGAACATAATAATGTGTTTAATGTGAGTATTTTTTTTATCTTTATCATTTGACCATACCGATATTACTTTTGTGTTTGTTTAAATGCTAATATTAATAAATATAATTTCTTAAACTATTCAGTGAGTCACACCATTCTTTTCTTTGTAAACTGTGCAGGCTATGTATTTTATTCTAGGTATGTATATCTATCACTTACTCTAATATACACAACGCATAAAGTTTTCCACTATACGATTTGCCATCTTGTGCAATTTCGTGGTTTATTAGTTTCATAGTTTGTCTTGTTATGCACGTTAACATTTGTCTAATTTTGGCACATGGCCGCATGCTTCAGGTTACTTTGTAATCCTGTTGCATCTAATTTAATTTACAGGCATCAGTTTATCTACTCCCCTCAATAGTAATGTAAGTGTAGTGTAAGTCACCCAATCTAATTAGTAATTCTTAACCCTTTTTATCCTCCACATGTTTAATTCCACAATTAATGTTCCGTATCCCAGTTTGTTCAGTAACATATTAAATAACATCCCGTAACATATAAATATTCCATAACATATGGAGCCGCGTACCAGCTCTGAGTTAATTGCATTTAGTAATTTATGTTTGGTGTGGTTCCCTGACTCAAGAATAGTTTAATTTTTTTGTTTTGTGTAAATTGGTATCTATACTAAATTGGAAATGTTTCTTAAATTTTGTTAACACGCTCAACCAGTGTTTTGTATCTGTGAGTCATTTTACCTATTTATTGAATTCATATTTATTATAGTGTGTGTAATTAGGTATGCATTTCGAATCTATTTTGCTTGTAACTAGTAAGTGTCGTATTTTTCATAAGTATATGCACATGTCACCTATCATTTTTATTTGTCGTATTATGTGTTATTTTAATATTTAAAATATTACTTGAAGAAAGCTAAACCTACCATTTTTTTTTGTTTCTTTCACTGCTGACTTATTTTTATTCCCTCGCCTGTGTTAGTCATAACTTGTTTAGCCTTATGCCTAGATCAAATAATAGTATGATGGCTAATTCACATCCTTTTCAAATTAATATTGCTCCATGGGATGGCGACCATGAAACATTTAATTTGTTTAAACATCAAGTAACTCAAGTCTCTGACTTAAATAAATGGTCGGCAACGCACACCGCTGCATTTATAAAATCCAAACTGATCGGTGCTGCATTAAAGTTTGTGAGCTCATCCCAAGACCTGTTGCAGTCTAATGACCCAAACGTAGTGCTTAATGAACTTAGTGATTTTTTTCTGAATAAGGAGGAGTGCACTAATTATGCATGTGTGACGTTAAATTTGCTACCAGGTGAATCAATAAAAAACTTTTCGTATAGACTGTCTCAGCACATAACAAAACTCTATCCACAAATCAAGGATAGGAATACCATCGATTCATTGAAATTTGTACAATTGATGGCTGCTTTACCCTCTTCAATTAAAACTCATCTTTTAAAAGAGGATGTAAAGGAGTTTTCTATTGCTGTAAGGAGAGCTCAAACACTTCAATCCATTGACTCTCATATAACTGGTGCTTCAAATTCTGAAGCAGTGGATAGTAGTGCTGAAGTCTTTTTGTTAAAGCAGGAAATGTCAGCTCTGAAACAAAAACTTAAGGGTTTAGACCAGGGATCAAGTTCCCAGTGTACGAAAAATGACTCGCAGATAGTGTCTAGTGTAAGCCCACAAAAATGTAATTATGTAAATAATAATGTGAGCTATAAATATAATAACAGGGTACGTCATAATAATGCTAATAATAGTAAGTTCAAGCCTAAGCAGAGAATGGTCTGTCAATTTTGTGAGAAGGCAGGGCATACTGCCAAGAATTGTTTCAAACTAAAGCATGCCTTGCAAAATCAGTCAAATAGGCACCCTCGAAGAAATAATGTAAATAATAATGCCAGACCTAATTCATATAGAAGTCATAATCGCAGTAATTATATGTCTGATCTGAATCCAAATGCTGCTTCCTATAATGGTAATTCTTTAAACTCTCAATGAGAGCTGATGTACCTGATGGTGTCAGTTCTCAACTTTTGCCTCATCCATCAGTTAATGCCTCCTTTGACTATAATGTAAATCCTCAGAGTGAACCTATAATAGCTAAAACTGTTGCTACTCAAACCAACTGTGTAATTAGAATGCAAAATCATGCTAATACACAGACTGAGTTTAGTGAAGCTTCTAATAATGATAATACCTTGCATCTTAATTTTAATGTGTCAACCAGAAACCCTATACTTCCACTAATTGAATTAAAAATTAACAATTTAACTGTAATGCATTAATTGACACAGGATCTTCCATCTCTTTGATCGATAGTGAGTTCTTTTACAAAAACAAGGAGAGTTTACATTATAAAAATATTTCTAGAAGTGTTGTCATATCAACACTTAACTCTAAAATCCATTTCTCTGCTTGTATAATCTTAACATTTAAAATTCAAAACAATTTTTTCAAACAGTCTTTCTTTGTCACTGATATTCAGGACAAACAATTTTCATTCTTGCTTGGCTATGACTTCATTAATGCTAATAGGGTTATCTTACATACCCCTGTAAAATCTGTAAAAATTAATGATATTACTGTACCTTTATTACCCGAAAATCAACAAAATGTGGTGTCTGAAATTAATAACAATGCTAACTGTAGAAATAAATGTAGTAATTCTGTACATTGTGTAAAAAACTGTATTGCGACCAGCTCACCTAATACATTACCTGATAATACTATAAAATTAATTCAAAAAATCATTGTACCACCTAATGAAAGTAAATATGTACAGGTGGGTGCTAAAATACATAGTAATGATAATGTCAACAACTACTTTATGTTAGAACCTTCAAACCATAATAATATTATTGTATATCCATCAGTTCATGAGTATATTAATCAAGGCAAAGATTTCAATTTTTTTATATGTATAACTAATGTGTCTAATGCCTCAGTACATCTCAATAAAAATATGGCAGTTGGCAGACTGCAGGATGCACTGATTGAAAATGATCATGTATCTAATTTAAACAAACATGAGTGTTCGTTGTTATGCACAAATTCAAATACTGCTGAACAATGTAATCTCATGTATAACACTAATGATACTTATGAATCAGTTAATGTAATTCAACCATCTGGTGAAATGTTAGAGGCTAGACGTAAAGAATTTTCTGTTACTAATTTTGATTTAAATCATTTATCACAGTGTCAAAGACAATCTCTGTCCACCATGTTAAGTGATAATTTTGCAGCTTTTTCTGCATCTCTCAGCACTCTTGGTCACACCGATAAAATAATTCCTAAATTGAACTTTTCTCATGATTTCCCTGTCAAAACTCTCCCATTCCCAATTCCCCAATCTTTGCAAACTGAAGCAAAGAGGCAATTAGAGGAACTTCAGGCAGCTGGAATCATAGAGAGGTGTGTATCTGAGTGGGCTTGTCCCATGCTTCTGGTCAAGAAGAAGCCTGACTCTTCTGGTCATGTTGCTTTCAGATTAGCTTTAGATCTGAGACTAATTAACCAAATCATCCAGAACTCGTCTTACCATCTACCTAAAATCCAGGATATAATCTCAGCCATGGCTCAGTTTAAATATTTTTCTTCTGTTGATCTTAAGAATGCTTATCATCAAATTAATTTACCTCAGGAATATCATGATAAGTTAACCTTCACTACAATGTGGGGATCCTTTCGTTACAAAAGATTGGTGTTTGGGTTGAAGACTGCAGCTTCAATTTTCCAGGCACTAATTGATTCTGTAGTAGAAGAATCCAAATTGTCTGGTGTGTTTGCATACCAAGATGATATTGTCATTTGTAGTAATTCTTTTGAGGAAACTTCTCTTAAGCTTAAAACCTTATTCAATCTGTTCATTAAATATAACTTAACTGCTTGTCCTCAGAAATGTACTTTTCACACAGAAGAAATTAATTATCTAGGTTTCAAAATAGCTCATGGTAAAATTTTTCCAGTGTCTGCCAATATCCAAAAAATCACTGCTTTTGAACCTCCTAAAACCAAGAAACATCTTAAACGCTTTATTGGGTTATGTGGATATTATCGACATTTAATACCGAAATATGCTCAGCTCATGTACCCATTAAATGTGATGACTTCACCATCTGTTCCCCTCAAATGGGATCCTGAGGAACTACAGGCTTTTCAACAGCTCCAAGCCATTTTTTTTGAAGGCACCTTTTGTTATCCAGCCAGACTGGAGTGCCAGTTTTTATATCAATACTGATGCTTCTAAGCAAGCAATTTCTGCTGTTTTGCTTCAGAAAGTAAATAACCAGTTCCACCCAATCTCATACTTCAGCAAGACTTTGAATAAAGCCGAATCTAATTATCCAGCAATTAAACTGGAGTTAATGGCAATTGTGAAAGCTTGTGAAGCCTTTCGACACTACCTTTATAACCGTCATTTCCATATTTTGTCTGACTCCAAACCTCTTAAGCATTACAGGAAGACTAGTTCTCCTGCCAACCTCATAACTAGGTGGTTAATGACTTTAAGTGAGTTCACTTTCACTTTTTCCCATATACCTGGTAAACAAAATTTTATGCCTGATTATTTATCCAGAGAACCTAATGTTGTCACTCAAACACTTGAATCTCATCCTGAAATCTTACAATCAAATGAAATTTTGCCATGTATAAATCATGAATCCATTAATACTCATACTGTGAATAATAGCTCTAATTGTAATGTGGTGCAATCTGGTAATCATAAGTCTGTAAATAATTCCTTGGTTGAGCCTGTTAATAGGTATGGTCATGGTAAAGAAGAAACTCACAAGTTTTTACCATCTTTTTTATGTAAATCTAATAATGTGTTTTATATTGATAATAGTGTAAATGATAACCAGGGCACACTGAATAAGCAAATAGTTTTTGAAAAGGTCTTAAGGTTGACAACTGTGCAAAATAGTCTATTAAATGAAATAACACCAGGGGAGGTATTGTCTGCACAAATTAAAGATAAAAAGCTTGGTCCCATTTATAATAAGATTATAAATCATGGAAGTTCTGATGACAGACAGTTTGTAATCGACAAAGTCTCTATGGTCCTCATGACTACAAAGGATGGTCACCATGGGGAGAGGATTTGTCTACCTGAGTCCTTACTTAATAAGGCCATTGGAATTGCTCACACTATTCATTTAGGTGTTGCAAAAACATTCCAGCTTATTGCCAAAAGATATTTCTTTCCTGGTCTGTTTCAGAAGGTCAAGCAATTTATCAGAAATTGTTCAACTTGTGCTACCACCAAGAATTTAAACATACATAAAGCTCCACTTCAGGCTAGTCCCATTCCTGAAAGGCCTTTGCAGATAGTATCCATGGATATCCTAGGCCCATTTGAAAATAATGTGTTTGTGCTTAATATTGTGGATCATTTTTCTCGCCATCTTCAACTGTATCCCCTAAGCAGGATCAAGGCAAATGATGTGGTAGAAGCTTTATTTAATTACATCAATATTTTTGATCGTCCTGAGACATTGTTAACTGATAATGGTACTCAATTTACCTCTGCTGTATTTAATACCTTCACTGAAAAGTTTGGCATTCAGTTAAAACATTCAACTGTTTACCACCCTGAAGCAAATGCAATTTCAGAAAGGGTAAACAGATCCATTAAAAACACCATTTATGCCTTACAAAAATCTGGAGTGTCACTAAGACATGCTCTCGCCTTACATTGTGCAATATATAATTCTTCAATTCACCCTGCCACTAAGGCATCACCTAATCTTGTGCATTTTGGAAGGGCACTTCCTTTAATAACTGATACATTTAACTTTGATTGTAATATGCCTCATCTTGATGTATCTCATTATGTCCAGAACTTGTGTGATACCACTGCAACATTGATGCAGCAAACCTTTGAAAACTTAAAATCTGCCCAAAATAGCCAAAATACTAAAGTTAATGCCAAAATACATCTACGTAAGTTTTCTGTTGGTGACACAGTATACCTTAAGTCGGCAAATAAATTCAATTCAAAATATAAGGGTCCATATGTTGTAAAAAAGGTTATTTCTAAAATTATTATGCTTATTCAGGAATGTGAAAATCCTAATGCACCGCTACTAAGGAGACACATAAACCTTCTTTTCTGGGCTCCACCCAGACAAACTAATAATGTTAACTTGTGCTATAATTATTGTTCGAGTCCTTTGGTCTCACCTCTTCCAGAATCTACTATCCAAGAACAGGATCCTGATGTCTCTCCTGTGGTTGAACAGCGTGAAACGCTTCCAGCTGACCAAAGTCACCATGTAGCAGATATAAGTGAGGATGTTCCTGTGGTACCTGTTGTCTCGCCACCCCAGAGATACAACTTGCGTCCCCATGGGAAGATTGTCTCCGCATAATCCTCACAAGTCCTTTTTATTGTTAAGCTACTTAATAGTTCCTGTTACTCACCAGATGATAATCACTCAGGTTACAATTATTATTATGTGCAACTGGATATCTACACACTCATTATGTGCCTTCCTGTTTGTCTTGTTTGCTTTACATAATTTTGTACAGGCACAATTGCTCTCATTTTTTATGTGTATGGTCATTTCTATTATTATTTATGTGTTTGGTCAATTGTTTGTTTTTAAGTACATATGTTTAATTTTTAATCCCTTGATGGACAATTTTGTATGAAACATTCTTTTAAATCAATTTGTCTTTTTGCCTTACCTATGAACCAATACTCTGTGCCAATATTGCACATTTTTGTGACCTTGATTCACAATAATTTAATAAGTAGGCTGGCCACCTATCTTTATTATGGGACATACATAGAGAAATGCTGTAAATGCTTAAATGCATTCTGGTAATTAAGAATAGCTTAAGTTAACCAATTTGTTTGCTCCATTAGTGTGTGCCAGTGCACGGGTACTCACTTCACCTTTTCATTTATGGAGTGCAGCACTGTTCTGCTTTATGGTTAACATGTCATGTAATTGACTGACCTTGTTGTGTTGACTATTGTCACACTAGGTTTCTGCAGCAACTCCGTAACTTTTAATATCATGCAAACATTTTACTGTCACTGCATGGTGTGTTCAAATTTTAATTGAGTAAGGCTTATGTATAATGTATTTTGACCATTGTCAAAATTTTGATCAATATTTGTAATATGCTCATATGTCGAGCAAAAGTTTTTGTTGAATACTCACACACCCATTTTTTATGCTGTATACCTAAGCTGATTTCTGTATCTTGACTGTACTGGGCCAAACAACCAAAAGTACTAGCTTTTGTTTTATAACAGAGTAATTTAAACTTGTTCTTGCCAACTTGTTGTTAGGCCTGCGCAACCTAACTACAGGTCTGTAGGAAGTATTTTTTTTTCTCTCGTTAATGGGGAGGATGTCACGAATAGTTATTCGTAACTTTATTAATTAGTTTCTTATTAATGCAGGCCCCCTCTTTTGTAACTATAAATAGGGTATTTATTGTAAAATAGCCTGAATGGCGATCAACCCGCCAATATGGCAGCCTTTGGCGTTGGCCCAAGCTAACCATCGCGCCAAGTGGGCGCTAGGACAGGTTCCAGCAGAGAGAGTCAGTGACCTTTTTTTTTTCTCTGTCGTGAGGTGTCTCAAGGTGTTCCTAGGCTAGGCCTAAGAAGTTCCCACGTGGGGGGCAAAGTGAACATAATAATGTGTTTAATGTGAGTATTTTTTATCTTTATCATTTGACCATACCGATATTACTTTTGTGTTTGTTTAAATGCTAATATTAATAAATATAATTTCTTAAACTATTCAGTGAGTCACACCATTCTTTTCTTTGTAAACTGTGCAGGCTATGTATTTTATTCTAGGTATTTAGATCTATCACTTACTCTAATATACACAACGCATAAAGTTTTCCACTATACGATTTGCCATCTTGTGCAATTTCGTGGTTTATTAGTTTCATAGTTTGTCTTGTTATGCACGTTAACATTTGTCTAATTTTGGCACATGGCCGCATGCTTCAGGTTACTTTGTAATCCTGTTGCATCTAGTTTAATTTACAGGCATCAGTTTATCTACTCCCCTCAATAGTAATGTAAGTGTAGTGTAAGTCACCCAATCTAATTAGTAATTCTTAACCCTTTTTATCCTCCACATGTTTAATTCCACAATTAATGTTCCGTATCCCAGTTTGTTCAGTAACATATTAAATAACATCCCGTAACATATAAATATTCCATAACAGTCCTCTTCTCTTCTATCTGAGTTTCCTCCTTAATCATATTGTCTACTTGCTTTACCCTTACTTAGTTAGTGTCAATTGAACAAGATGCTCACGACATTTTTAACTCCTGGGAAATATTTTTCTTCGTATATCCATCACTAAATTATCCTTCCTTAAAATTTTAACTCTTGGAAAATATTTTTTTTATATACCCACCACTATTTAACGTTCCTTATGTTTTTATACATTAGTAGAATTTTATCAACTTACATTCTATTATGCACCTCCCCTTCTCTTACAAAATTTGAGGCTGAGCTATTTCAAATTTACAGAGGTTTAGTTTTCATGGGGTACACTTTCTAGGTTGCTTTGTAATTTATCTTTTATCTGTTATTTATAGTATGTTTCTATAAAAATTCATTGTTAAATTCCGAAACCATTATTTATAATAGCTCCATCTTTGTCGTAAGGTTTAATTTTTCTCTGTTTTGCGAGTCCTAATAAATTTTCTATAAGGCCACAATTCGTCACAGGGCTATATCTTTGAAGGCTTCAAAACAATAAGACTTTAATTAAGTAATACAATTTAAATTTGGTAGCGATATGCTAAAGAATTGAAAAAAAATTACACTTTTGCAAATTAAAACTCTGTCTGAGAAAGTTTGAAATTGTTAATCAAATTAATTACAATCTTAGACTACAGTTAATTATTGAGTGCTGCATCATTTATTCGTAATAATAAAAAATTATAAAATAAGAGCTACCAATCCAAAATAATCATTCATTGGTAAAAAGATTGCAATAATCATTCATTGGTAAAAAGAAAATCATGGGATTGAGCAAGAATGGTAAAAATTAATTTTTATATCTACTCAGGTGTAAACAGATGCATATATGTGTACAACAATAATAACAAAATCCTTTTCCGATGTAAAACTAATATTAATGAGATTAAATACTGATTAATCAAAAAAGATGCAAAAACTGTCTGGGCATAATTGATATACTTGAGTGTCGAAGAACTTTTGAAACAGCATACATCCAATTAGAAACTTCCAAAGAGGGCAAGGGGAAAATGTTCTTCAAAATAAGAAAATGAGATCACGTTCTAGAGCCACTTACTTTAACGTTTGAAGCATGAGAGCTTTTTAGCTTGAAAGATGAGAATTTCCGAGATAATTGTATCCGAAAAAAACTCTAGTTCCATTCTTTCCCGGGCATTTTCATTTGATAGGTAAGGATTCAAATTTCGTTAGCGATGAAAAAATAGCTAATTTCTTTTGATATATAATGCAGATGCCTTTTTTGATTACAAAAATAATTTCTCACCTTTAGCATAGTTCATATAAAAATGACAATACTGTGTCTTTATGAGGAATCTAATTTGGTTTCCTCTTACATTCAAACGTTAACGAAGTGGAAAAAATGTTTTTATTTATTTTAAAAATATATTTTTAATGTTTTGCAAGACGATGAAACTTCATGCCCCATGCTAATTTTTTAAGATATCAATCGTTTTTGCCTTTCAGAAAAGTAAATATCAGTTCGTGAAATTTCGTGATAATTAAAATAAGTTTCTTTAAGAGACTTTTTTCACAAGTTTATTTGTAAACCTTTGTTAAAATACACAAATTTCCGTATCTTGTTTTACGTATGTGATATTAAAATATTACTAATAAATATATTATATATATATATATATATATATATATATATATATATATATATATATATATATATATATATATATATATATATATATATATATATATATATACATATATATATATATATATATATATATATATACATATATATATATATATATACATATATATATATACATATATATATATATATATATATATATATATATATATATATATATATATATATATATATATATATATATATATATATATATATATATATATATATATATATATACAGGGTGATTATAATTAAAGTTCAACTTTCAAAAAGCTGTAAACAGAGAACCACTGGTCAGAATGACCTGAAATTTGACCGGACTAATAATGGAAACTATGAGACTTTTTTGCGCATCCACTTCATTCCATCACTTCAACAACGTGCATGTGTGGATACCATAATTTTTATTCAAGATGGTGATCATCCATACATTGCGAATTCAGTGAGCAGCTGCTCAACATGCATTTCGGAAGTGATAAAATTATCAGTCGTCACTCACCAACATCCTGGCTGCCAAGATCACCTGATCTTAATCCTTATAGAAAATCCTTGGGATATCTGGCTGTGGGATCTGAAACACATTGTATTCAGTGGTCCGATTGCCAACTTCGCTAAATTGAAGACACGCATTATGCAACTCGTTCAGAACGTTACCACTGATACACTCCGATATGTTGTGAGACATGCTGTTTCTCGGTTTCATTTATTTAAAAAAACAATATGCTGTCCACCGTTTTCTGGCAGAAAACGGTGGACAGCATATTGAATATTTTCCGAGCAAGTCCCACGACAGTTAAAAACCGATTTTTATCATCGATGGAGCAGCACGTTGTCGTAGTAGATGGGCTTTACACTAAGAGTGCCACAACTGCTGAATGATTTAGAAGTCATTCTTTCAGTAAAAAACCGGCACAGGCATGGACATTGAAAGTTCAGTTGGTTTAGCCTGCAACCCAAACAACTAACAACCCATAGGGGTTCAAATGTCACTGGCAGCCGAACTCATTTACGTCATGTCGAGTAAAGCGCCATCTACTGCTGAAATGTTGAATTATCTATATTCTTGTGCCGCACCATTATCCCCTTCTTCGCGTATATTCCGGTCAAATTTCAGGTCATTCTGGCATATATATATATATATATATATATATATATATATATATATATATATATATATATATATATATATATATATATATATATATATATATATATATATATATATATATATATATATATATATATATATATATATATATATATATAATATATATATATTTATATATATACGTGTGTGCATGTATACATACTATTTCATTCCAGATGAAATGGAAATATAAAGTCAAAGTTGAGACATAAAAAATAATTCAAAAACCTTTCTTTACACCCTAAATATTCATAAGTTCCCATCTTTTAAATTACATTTCCACAGCATACAGTTACATTAGAGATTCTGTATTCCTCACGTTATGCACCATATCAAATAATATTGAAAGGGAATTTTTTATTTGAATACAGAAATAAAACCAAACTTGATTTTCAGTAAGAGTAAAATAGGAAATTCTATCATTTTTTTTCTTTGGAAAAAGAATACATCCATTTTCCCCAATAAAAAGATTTAGTCCAATTTTGAAATTATTTATGCATTTAGAATAGTATATAGTTTTGGTCTTTCCGCAGCATTCACTGCCTAAAATCGGCCGTAAAATGCATGAAAAATTTGTCTAAAACAGGATTGATAACGCGATATATCTCCATACCGTAAAGAAATAGGATACTGGCCATCGTTCTATTTATCTAAAAAGTAATGAAATATATTGTTTGCTATTCATGGACATTTTATTTCCTTTATATTTTAAACAAATAATTTGCGATACGTTTTAAACGGTACAATTGTATATAAAAATCTTTAATAATTTCACTTTTAATAATTTTACAATAAATATGGTTGGTAAAATGGTATTAATATAAAAAGCAAAATTTCCTATATTTAAAATTACAAATGAAAGTTAAATGAACATCGATATTATAATTTTTTCCAGGACCGAGAACTCCTTTCTAGACTTCTTTAAGGCACTCCTTCGGAGCGCATGCATAAACGAAGAATCGAAATTCAATTATGAAAAAACGTGAAGATTGGATTGGATGATTTAGGTATAATTCAAGTAAATTCTTGCTGTGTAGATACAGAGGTATAACTTAAACATGCTAGCGCTTTTATGGATGTTATTTTATGATGCTTTGTCGGGAAAGCAAAATGATTTTTCAAAGCATTGTCTATAAAACTCTTTAGTAGTTTTCAAAATACGTTAAGAAATTGGACTTAGTTATGTGAAAGAAAAGATTTTAATTCTTATTGTGACCAGAAGCAATTAAATAATATTCCCCTTCTTAATAGAGGATAAAATGCTCTAATAGAGGATATCACCCCTTTAAATATACTAGCTGTCACAAAAAAAAATAATATCCCAGAGATAAACTGCTCCGTGAATAAGCGCACAGGGACTATCCTCTTGGGAGTAACCATACAATATCACCAACTGAAATTGAGTAGTTTTACAGCTTTCAATACATATATATTTTTTCAAATGCGAAATGCACTTGTCTCTACAATACTGGTCCATCAACACCGTGAAGTATTGCTGGCTACTTTGTTATGGGAGGACCATTTAGGTAAGCTAACATTGCGCTCTATGAGGGCACAATAAGGTAACGTCCAAGCCTTACTCGAGATATGAACCCGAGCCCTCTGAGGGAAAGCTCCGGATACTAACTACAAAACGACTTGGCTGGCCCAGATTACAATATTTATTTATAAGTTATAAAATTCACACAACTGAAAGCCACTTTTTACTGAGGAATAGATGTTAATTTAAAAAATTGCCTACTTGAGTTATAAGGTTTCTATCTGAGATAACTCTATTCACTAACAGTTGAGAAAGGAAGCCATAGACAAAAAAATCTCTTAAAACAAGACTCCCCCCAAAAAAGAACTGGTCATCTCCAGAAATTAACCAAAAGATTTAAAGACAAAATCAACTTATTATTGCCTGCATAAGGCCAGAGAACACAAAGGTTCAGTTCAAAAATGTGAAATGAAAAGATTATCTTCGCATAGCTGTTTAGAGGCTAGAAAGATAGCATTTAAAATAATATATTAACAAATGGACAGAAATTAACACTGACAAGACCGCTGACAAGCTGCGGGAAATGATTTAGTAAAAAATTTAGAAGAAAAATCTTATGTGATACCTATAACTTTGAGACAAAATCAAGATGATGTAATAAGAATCCCTTAACCCTATCACTGTAACCTGGGGTCCACGCGGACCCCAGGCACTTTTAACTAGTTGCCAAAAAATATATATCGTACTTTCAGGGGTCTAAGCCAGTGACATCTCATCTTAACATGTGTGTAACAAAGGGTAAAAATTTAATTGCATAAATATCAGGGATTGTTGGTTTTTTTTTAATTTGAAACATATATGTCACATTTCTGTAACCTGGGGTCCGTACGGACCTCAGCGTTATGCTGGGTCTCTGAGAACTATTGGACACATTAAAAAATAATGAAAAATAGCTAGGAAGAATGACGTGTTTTTGATAATACGTATTAATAGCAAGGTCCAAAATTTTTTGTTTCACATCAATGTTATTCCCAGAATCCGACAGATGGCGCTAGGTGATGCGACATTTGTGTTTGCATTTTTCTCGTTGCGCGCTTGTCAGTTGAGAGCTCATATTCGAAGCCGCAACATGTCGCGACAAAGAGTTTCGATAGAAGATGCTTTACCCATGATACAAGAAAGTGAAAGTGAAAGCGATGTAGATATAGATAGCTTAGGTGAATCATCTGAGTCTAAAGAGAGTGACGTGAATATTCAAGATCCGAACATTGAAACCGATAGTGAATAGGAAGGTAACGAGTATACTGGCCAACAATCTCTACCTCGTAAAAGAGCTCGATTCATCCATCTGTTGAATCAAAGACATACTTTTGAATCGCCGTCAGGACGTAAGTGGACCACAGAAAAAAGTAATTCGGTAAAACTTTGGCAACTAACATTTTACGAGAGAATAGTGGATTAGCAGGAAATGCCAAGACTGAATCTGATAAATTAGATTCACTAAAAATGTTTATAACATCTGAAATGATCAACGTTATTGTCCGAGAGACTAATAGAAGGGCTAAAAAAGTGATTGCAACTTGGAATCAAGCCAATCCGGCAAATCAGGAGAAGTGGACTGAAACAGATGAAATAGAACTGTACGCTTTTATTGGATTACTCTTACTCGGTGGTGTATACAAATCTGCGAACGAAAGTTTAGAAGAAATGTGGTGTTTGGACAGTGGAAGGCCGATATTTCGTGCTACAATGTTTATGAGACGTTTCCAAAATTTGCTTCATTTCTGTCGGTTTCACAATGATGCAACAAGAGAACAAAGACTAGAGGTAGATAAACTAGCTGCTTGTCAGGATGTCTGGCAAATGCTTCTCGAAAATCTGGCGAAATATAACAACCCCGGAAAAGATCTGACAGTCGATGAGCAATTAGTGGCAACTCGTGGTCGTTGCAGATTTCGACAGTACATACCGAGCAAACCCGGAAAGTATTAAAACAAAATATTTTGGTGCTGTGATTCCACCACTTCGTTTCCTTTGAAAGGAGAAGTGTATGTTGGACGACAACCTGGTACTGCTGTTGGAGCAAACAATGTGATCTCGTCAGGCGATTAGTTGACCCTTGGAAGAACTAAGGACGCAACGTTACCATGGACAATTACTTCACCAACGCTCAGTTAGCAGAGAACCTACTAGCTATGACAACCACAGTGGTTGGAACAATTAAAAAAAATCGAAAAGAATTCCCAAAAGAGTTGCTAGCAAATCGTCAGCGTGAAGAGAAGTCTTCTATCTTTTGTTTTGATAAATAACTGACTTAAGTTAGCTACACTCCAAAGAAAGGGAAGGCAGTCATTTTGCTATCTTCCATGCATCATGACAAAAACATCATTGAGGAGAAAGACAATATGCCAGGTATTATTACTCATTACAACCCAACAAAATCTGGAGTTGACCACTTTTACCATTTATGCAGTTGTACACATGGAAGCGAAAAATACGCCGTTCACCTATGGTCTTCTGGTCCTACATGCTCGACTGCGCAGCTATTGCTGGATGCATAATTTGGATTTTGAAATATCCAGATTGGGAATCTGGGGAGCGCCATCGACGTCGATTGTTCCTGAAAGACCTTCGGAGAGAGCTGGTCAATAACCTCATTCAGAACTTTCTTCAGAACGTTCACTCGCTGCAGCCTGGAGTTCATCATTCCTCGAAATCTTTGGGGATTGAAATTCCGACACTATATGCTTCAGCTACAGGACCCAGTTCAAGAACAAAATAAAAGGGTACGGTGCCAGTTATGTGCACCTTAATTGGATAGTTAAGTAAAGACCCGATGTACTTATTGCCATATACCGTGTTGCCCGGAACAGCAGAAGACCATTTGTGAGGTATGTCCAGCGAACATTTAGAAATGCAGAACGAATCTATAAATATGATCGTAAAATTATTATGTTCTTAGTTTTATAAATAAAATTGTTTAAAAGATATCTGAATAATCGTTAATTACTTATAAGATAATTAAATGAATTCAAAATTAACTTTCATGTGATGTAAATCGTATAAAATATGTAAATTACAATATGGGGTCCGCGTGGACCCCAGGTTACAGCAGGGTATATTACGAAACGATACAGTGATAGGGTTATTGAATGGTAGATAAAAAGACAAAGGGACCCCCATCAGATATCCTTTTGTGCTATGACTAATAAGTGCGCTGCTTGTTTTACTCGTAATTATTATTACTCAGATGTTTAATTTTATTTCGGGAAATTTAAATTAAAAATCAGGCTCCGACAACTAGAGAGCCTGTCTCAATTACGGCGTGTGGTTTTGTTACGTCCTTAGTATCTAAGCATAATATCCCCCTCTTATGTTCATTGACGCAGAGCAGGATATACATCTATGTTAGGAACATTGTCATATATTGTACGTTAGGTACATTATTATTTACTGCTATGAGCATACTTTTTGGTATACTCTCTTAAATGAGTTTACTATTCTAGTTTCTATATTTAAATATTCAAAAAGCTTGGACCTTTCAAGTCTCTGCAAGGCGCTTGGTCTACTTATTGCAGTTAGACATGTGTGGCAGGAATAACATAGCCCTGTATGACGAAAGCCCCATTTTGTGACCACATGAAATGATAAATAAATCAGATATCGGTAAAAAAATTTGGAGCCACCAATTTAATATTTCTGCAAATTATATCATTAAAGGTTGAAGAAATGCAACATTTATTTTTTTCAGTTTGTCAGTTTTATAGATTCCTAGTTTCATAACGTGAAAGATGTCAATTACATATCCTGCAAACTGATTTTAAAGGTAATTTAGCTCTATCTTTGTCATTACACTCTTAGACTATTAGAAATGTCCACTCATCAACATTCTTCTCTCGGGGGAGCCTGTAACCCCTAAAGAGCACGTCCCCAGTTGGCGAATAGGGGAATGACTCCACTGGTTTCCTTTGGATGGTAGAAAAGAAATAAAATACCTTCCCCGGACTAACAGGCAGAAGTCCAACCCTTTGGGCAATGCCACTCTTTTCTATGATGAGTCTTCCCATAACAGAGGATTGAAAATTGATAGAAAGGGCAGGGAATCCTACAGAATCTATGAAAACTGCCCGAACACAGAACTGACAACGGCACGATTTTTGATTCTCCAGCAACCTTTGCTTAACTGTTAAAAATTAGAGTCTTCTTTACGAGATTGAATCTCTACGATGACAATATAGTGCAGATTGCCAGGGCCGGCATTTCCCTCCGTAGCACTATTTGAATAGGTTTCATCATAGACACGACATCATCATCATTATCATCATCAAATTCTTGCAATGAATCACTTCTAATTACCAACAACATGATTTATTGCCTTACCTTTTTTTAAGTCCGCCTTCTAAATAAGCAAAGTTCAAAATTGTAGTCTAATATAAATTTAAATTTAGCTCTCCTGTGAAAATCGGAGTAGCAGATTATCATTAAAATTTGAAAATCATTAATATTTATCATTCGAAGCTTCTCCGTTTTCCTTATATCGCATAATTTCATATTGTAAATGACGATCAATTATACACTGCTTGACAATTGCTAAGGAACAGTTACATTTTTCGGAATATTTCATAATATATATTGATTGAAGAAATGAAACTTCGTACATATTTAATATATATACTGTGCATTATTTATTATGCAAAATGGTACAGATTACGCCCCATGGAAAAAGAAGAAAACGAAAAACAAAAAAGATGCTCTCTGGAGCATTTCCAACCAGCCACGATAAATGGGTCTTCCAGTCAGAAGGAAACAGTTATGAGTACCGTAGTAAGGTGTGTGACCTCCTCGGGCACTAGTGCACATTTTGCATATGTTTTTCATGCTATCTACTAAAGTGTTGAGGAGTCCTTGGGGGATATTGTCCCACTCCTCTCTCAAGGCAATTTTCAGTTCTTGCATGGTTCGGGGAGGGCAAGTTCTTTGAGAAACACGTCTGCCAAGGGTATCCCAGGCATGCTCTTTAAGATTAAGGTCAGGAGAGTAAGCAGGTCATGTCATACGTTCAATATTTTCACTTTCTAGTGTGTCCGATACTTCAGCGGTCCTGTGTGGGAGCGTAGTGTCGTCCATAAACAGAACATCTGGACCTACCGCACCCCTAAAAAGACGAACATGATCCAGAATGATGTCTCTGCAATACCGCTACGATGTAACGGTACCTCGCTCAAAGATGTGAAGCGGTGTTTACCATTGTGCATATTACCTGCCCACACCATCATGCCTTGGCCATACCGATGACGTTCCTGAACATTCTGTGGTGCATAGCGTGTTCCCCTCTCTCTCCACACTAACTGATGGCAAGAGTCACTTGTCACACTAAAACGGGATTCGTCAGACAACATCACTCTGGACCACTCCTGCTGACCCCATACAATATGTTCCTTACACCAACGTAATCTTTCTCGGTGATGGCGTGGTTGAAGTCGGATGCATTGAACAGGCTTCCGTGCATACAAACTAACATGATTTAATCGTCTAGAAATGGTTCTGGCTGATTTATTTGTACCGGTAGCGGTTGCGAGGTCTGCAGCTATCTGACTAGGAGTGAGATGGCTGTTCCTTTTCGCCAACAGGGATACATATCGATCCTCTTGAGGTGTGGTGTTCCTTCCACGACCACCAGCATGCTTTCGCATAGCATTTCCACATTCGACGGTCTTTTTAAATCGCGATATGACACTTTTTGCCACTCCCATTACTCTGGCCACAGTAGTGACACTTTGTCCTGCTTCGAGCCATCCAACTGCTCGTCCACCATCGTAAGCACTCAAATGTTGTCTTGCAGACATTTTGCACTTAATTATATCCACAACACACTGATTTTCCCAGAAATAACTTCCAAAAACCTACGACACTATTTTCGTCAAACAGCTAACTGCATGAACTTTCGAATGAATAAAGAGTTTTCGTGCACTTCCTTTTATGAAGATAACAGGTCGTGCCCTATTACGCCCTCTGCATTTCATTTTACTGTGATTAGTCTGCTGTCGGGAACGCTAGTTTGAAAAAACCAGTTGTTCCTTAGCAATTGTCAAGCAGTGTATATCCAGCAAATTGGTTTCAAGAATAACTAAGCTCTCTCCCGATCAACTATCGTTTTCAAATTATCAGGAATATTCTACACGGAAAAATTGTAATTATGAATCACAACTCAGTATCTATAGAATCAGTTACTGATTTTCACCTTTACGACTTTTATATTTCTATAGCTCCAGTTTGTGTTTCAATGATCTAAAATTTACCCTCCTATTAAAATTATAACAACAATGTTTTACGTTAATCTTAAATGCAACGTGCAAACGCATAAAACTGACGA